>JASVEL010013788.1:0-591206 GCA_032618575.1 Nicotiana noctiflora | reverse complement strand
GGCTTGACAGTTCTGTCCCAATGGCAAATAGGTGCTACAGTACACATGCATAGGTAATTTCTTGCTCGAACTGTCTCGAACTGTCTGCCATTGGTTCTTTACACTACTAAAAAAAATCAAGTTTTAGCGACAGACAAATTCTGTAGTTAAATAGAAAATTTGTCACTAATCTCATTTAGAGACGGATTAGCAATGGATTATCAAGAAATTATGCTAGCTACGAGCAGTTTAGCGACAGATTAGCGACAACGTTCATAGCTAATTTCAGTTTTTTTGTAGTGTTAACTGTTATTTTTGTAGGTAATTGATAGGAACAAACCTATTATTGTATGCGAAAGTAGACAAAAGAAAGAAAAATAGAGATGAAATATGATGTAAGCGCTTACATCAATATTCTTGTGATGTAAGTGGTTACCTCAGCATTCATATGATGTAAGCGCTTACATCAGCATTCTTATGATGTAAGCGCTTGCCTCAGCAGGGCATTTAAACGCCTATAAATAGGGGTCTCCATCTTCATTTGTAGAACATCCCAAAAACTTCTTGTTCCTCTCTTCAGTTAATAAAGAGTTATTCTTTGTGTGGCCGTGGAGTAGGCAAAAATTATCGAACCACGTAAATCTTGTCTTGTCTTGTCTTGTGCAATTTATTGCTTTTCTCTCTTAAATATTCTTTCCCTTCTATTAGATTGTCTTGCTTCCCAACAACTGGTATTAGAGCACAAACAGTGCATTTCTGGTAGAAAAGTACAATATTGGTGCATGTAGTATTCACAAGAATAGTGCGATACTATTGATCATCGTTATTATTCACATAAATTATTTTTTGTGAAAAATGGCATCAGAAGAAGGGAAGGTTAAGATTGACAAGTTCAATGGCACAGATTTTGGATTCTGGAAAATGCAAATAGAGGATTATTTGTACCAGAAAAATTACACTTACCTCTGAGCGAGGTGAAACCAGAGACTATGGCCAAAGCGGATTGGGATCTATTAGATCGCCAAGCTCTTGGTGTGATTCGTTTGATGCTAACACGAAATGTGGCATTTAACATCATTAATGAGAAGACCATTGCAGACCTAATGAAGGCATTATTAAATATGTACGAGAAGCCACCTGCTTCAAATAAAGTCTATTTGATGCGTCGATTGTTCAACTTAAAAATGATAGAAGGTGGATCAGTCACAGAACATATCAATGAGTTTAATACAACATTAACTCAGTTGAGTTCTGTTGATATAACAATTGATGATGAAATTAGGGCGTTGATTCTACTATTATCTCTACCGAAAAGTTGGTCTGCAACAGTAACTGCAGTTAGCAATTCATCAGGAAGTACCAAACTCAAACTGAGTGATATTAGAGATTTGGTTCTAAGCGAAGATATTCGCCAAAGAGAATCAAGTGATTCCCCAGGATCTGCTTTTAGTACCGAAAGTAGGGGAAAATCAACCAAAGAGGACAGAGTCATGGTCGTGGCAGATCAAAGTCAAAGAGAAGAGGACAATCCAAAAATTGCAAGGACATTACTTGTTGGAATTGCGATAAAAAGGGTCACTACAGTAGCCAATGTAAATAACCAAAGAAGAAGAAGAAAGAAAATTCAGCAAATGTAATTGCTGAACAAGTCGGTGATGCACTAATTTTCTTGTGCAGACAGTCTAGCTAAATCTTGGATTCTGGACTCAGGTGCTTCCTTTCACTCTACATCATGCAAAGAATTATTACATAATTATATTGCTGGAAAATTTGGAAAAGTTTATCTAGCAGACAATGAATCTCTCGACATTGCCGGAAAAGTGAAGTTCATATAAAGACTTCACAAGGTACGCTATGGAAATTGCAAAATGTACAACATGTTCCTGGCCTTAAGAAAACTCTGATATATATGGGTCAGATTGATGGTGAAGGATATACAACAACATTCAACAATGGATCGTGGAAGATAACCAAAAGGGATTTGGTTGTGGCACGAGGATTCAAAAGGGGAACATTGTATGCAACTGCAATAGAAAGAGATACTATAGCAACAATTGATCATAGTCGTGATACAACATTGTGGCACCGGAGGCTCGGGCATATGAGTGAGAAGGGAATGAAGCTTTTGCCATCCAAATAAAAGTTTCCAAACCTAAAACATGTTGAATTAGGTTTGTGCGAAGATTGCATTTACGGGAAACAAAAGACAGTTAGTTTCTCAAAGGTGGGAAGGACGCCAAAGAAAGAGAAGCTAGAACTAGTGCATACAGATGTGTGGGGACCAGCTCCTATAACTTATCTGGGAGGCTCATATTATTATATCACCTTCATTGATGATTCCACAAGAGTCTATAGTTAAAATGTCTGAAGTCTAACAGTGGAGGAGAGTACGATATCCAAGAGTTCAAAGCACTTTGCTAGGAGAATGGGATCACAATGATCACGACAGTTCTTGGAACACCGGAACAAAATGGCATTGTTGAGAGGATGAACCAAACCCTAAATGAACGAGTGAGAAGTATGAGAATACATTCCGGATTGTCGAAGTATTTTTGGTCCGAGGCTGTTAACACGGCAGCTTACCTCATAAACAGGGGACCCTCTGTACTGCTAAATTTTAAAATTCCTGAGGAGGTATGGACAGGAAAGGAGGCTCTCTCTGAAAATTTTTGGCTGTGTTGCTTATGTGCATGTAAACTCTAATGATAGAGATAAGCTTGATTGTAAAACCAAGAAATATTTCTTTATTGGCTATGGTGATGATAATTTTGGTTATCGGTTTTGGGATGATCAAAATAGAAAGATACTAAGACATATGAATGTCACATTTAATGAAAATGTGATGTACAAGGACAAGCTTGAAGTAGAACCAACCAACACCAGCAAACAGACAATGTCTGAAACGGTTGAGTTAGAAGAAATCTTAGAAAATGAAGTGGCTAGAGGAATTACAACTGATTCTGAAATTGAAGACGAAGAACCAGAAGCCGAATTTGAAGAAGAGCTAGAAGCCGGACCTGGATCAGAACTAGAACCGGAACCAGAGATAGAATCAAATGCAGAACCAAATCTGGAATCAGGACCTGAATCAAATTCGGATTCTGTTACTCATGAACCTATATTGAGGAGATCTAAAAGAGTCACCAATCCTCTAGATAGGTTAACTCCCTCTCTTCACTATTTACTTCTAACTGATGCTGGAGAACTAGAGCATTTTGTTGAAGCAATGCAGGTGATAGAATCTGATAAGTGGAAGCTAGCCATGAAAGAAGAGATGAATTTTCTTCAAAAGAATAAAACATGGATACTTACGGAGTTACCAAAACGAAAGAAGACATTGTAGAACAAGTGGGTATACAGAGTCAAGGAAGAGCATGATGGTAAGAAAAGATACAAAGCACAATTAGTAGTAAAAGGTTTTCAATAGAAGGAAGGAATTGACTACACCGAGATCTTCTCTCCTATAGTCAAATTAACTACTATCAGGTTGGTGCTAAGTATCGTAGCTGCAGAAAATTTGCATTTGGAGCAGCTAGATGTTAAAACTGCTTTCTTGCATGGTGACCTTGAAGAAGACATCTACATGAAGCAACCCGAAGGTTTTCAAGTTTCGAGCAAAGAAAACCTTGTGTGTAAGTTGAAAAAGAGTTTGTATGGTTTGAAACAAGCTCCCCGACAATGGTACAAGAAATTTGATGGATTCATGCATAAAAATGGTTTCATACTATGTGAGATGGACCATTGCTGTTATATAAAAAATCTTGATGAATCCTATATCATATTACTATTGTACATTGATGACATGCTAATTGCAGGATCTAGCATAAATGAGCTCAACTTGGTTAAGCAACAACTGGCGGAGAAATTTGAAATGAAAGACTTACGACCAGTTAAGCAAATGCGTGGGATGAGGATTAGAAGAAACAGGTCGGAAGGAACCTTAAAGTTGTCTCAAGAAAAGTACATACAAAAGGTACTAAGCAGGTTCAGTCTTCATGATGCAAAGACCAGAAGTACTCCACTTGGAAGCCATCTTAATCTGTCAAAGGACCAATCACCAAAGATAGATGAAGAAAGAAAGTGCATGTCCAAAGTTCCGTAAGCTTCATCAGTAGTAAGTTTGATGTATGTTATGGTTTGCACTCGACCTGACATAGCCTATGCAGTCGGAGTTGTCAGTAGATACATGTGAGATCCAGGAAAGGTGCATTGGGAAGGTGTAAAATGGATATTATGATATCTCAAAGGCACATCAGGTATGGCACTTTGTTTTAAAAGGAGCAATATTATCTTACAAGGTTTTGCTGATGCTAATTTAGGCGGCAATATGGATAGTCGAAAAAGTACCACTGGCTATGTGTTCACTTTAGGTGGTACTGATTTTAGTTGAATGTCCAGATTTCAGAAAAGTGTTGCTCTATCTACCACTGAAGCTGAGTACATGGCAATCTCAGAAGCAGGAAAAGAGATGATTTGGCTCAAGAATTTTCTTAAAGAGCTAGGTAAAGAGCAGGACAATTGTGAGCTTTTCAACGATAGCTAGAGTGCAATTCATCTTGCCAAGAATCCAGTGTTTCATGCAAGATCGAAGCATATCTAGTTGAGGTATCATCATATCCGAGAGTTGATAAATGAAGGAACTCTTTCCTTGTAGAAGATACCAGGATCAAAGAACCAGTCAGACATGTTAACCAAAGTTGTCGGTGTTGAGAAACTGAGGCTGTGCGCTACCTCAGTTAACCTTTAAGACTGATAGCGTGAAGGTATCACCAGAGAATAGCAAATTTCTTTCTTTCTTGATGTAACATAGGTTTGAGGGGGAGATTTATAGGAACAAACCTATTGTTGTATGTGAAAGAAGACAAAAGAAAGAAAAATTAAAAAGAGATGAAATATGATATAAGCACTTACATCAACATTCTTGTGATGTAAGCACTTACCTCGGCAGGACATTCAAACGTCTATAAATAGGGGTTTCCATCTTCATTTGTAGAACATCCCAAAAACTTTTTCTTCCTCTCTTCAGTTAATAAAGAGTTATTCTTTGTGTGACCGCGGAGTAGGCAAAAATTGTCGAACTACGTAAATCTTGTCTTGTACAATTTATTACTTTTCTCTCTTAAATATTCTTTCCCTTCTATTAGCTTGAATCGCTTCCCAACAACAATGACTTGGTAATGTCCGTTTCCACGAGAATCCTAGCATGGAGATCCTCTCTACTTTAGTTGTACACTCATCAGTATAGGTTGGATTCCCATCCTACTTCCTATACAACTTAGTGAATCCATTCCCCAGCAATTCAGTGGCAAGTTAGGAAGTTAGGAAGTTTAATCCATAGGGGAAGTGTTTTCAGTACCTTTTCTTTGGAATCGACATCAGGCGTCCAAGCCTTAGTAATTACTGGTTTAGTATTGATTGTGCGAGGTTCTGAGTATAGCACTTCATTCCTCTCTTCTACACTTCTAAGAATTTCACCATAAAAAACCATCATTATGGTAATACACTTTCGGTTTAGCCACAAAGTTCCATTGTGAGTCAATGAATTGCTCTATACTTCCAATATTCAGTATTTTCTCCTTATGTTAGTATCATCAGTATTTTCTCATTCATCCCTTTTGTTCCCCAAATTATTCAAATTAAGTACCTCAGCCTGTTGACATTCAGCTTGCTTGGTCGTGTACTATGAATTCAAATTCTTACTTGTACCTGGTGCCGCCATCCTTGGAATCTCCATTGATTTTGGGGTATTTGCCCCTTTTCATAAATTAGGGTTCCTTGAACTCGTGTCGATTTGCATGATTCCCCATTCCGACTCGTCGGTGTAATGAATTCTGCTAACTGGACCTTTAGTATTGATTTCTTAGAAAACACGAATATGATACTTTATTTCTTTGTATCTCACTAGCTTTTACTTTACTGTATACATTCGTTAAAATGTCATGAAGTACTCTCATAAATTACTTTGATTTACAGTACACTCATTTTGATTTTTAGTTTAAAAATTTAAGAACTTATTTTGTGTATTTACCTTGAAAATTAAGTGTTTGACCTCTCTATTCCAAATTTCTACACATTAAATTGGACCTCGAAGAGATGAATAACGTTATAATAATATTTAAAAAAAAACATGAAAAATGTTACCCCCTCCGTTCTATTTTATATGGCATGATTCGGAGTACGAGAATCGAAGTTCTTAATTTTGACCGTAAAACTAGATATAAATTCATCAAATATTTGAAAATAAAATTTATATATTTAAAAACTACATAAAAATTATTAATATATATAAGTTATAATAATTTAAAGCTTAAATATTTATAAAATATGTAAGAAAAATGGTCAAAGAACAACCTCGTGAATTCCAAAAATAGTAATGTTAGCACATAAACTGAAACATAGAGAGTATTTTTTACGACTTTTTAGAATATTCTTAACTATAAACGTATGAGAAAATCTCACTTTATACTCATTTAAGTCAAACTATTTACCCTTAAATATCCATATCTAAACTATTTACTTTTCCTACATATGCAATCAATACTATTTTCCCGCTCGGATGGTTTAATAATTATAACTGTAAGCTTAAATAGGAGTAAAGCTTATTGCTAAAAGAAATTTCAATCCAACTTCAACAAGAATATGTGCTGTCTCAAATAATAACGAGTCTCCAATTTTAAGGATTCATTTTTCACGTAAAACGTAGTTTAAAATATGAGTTAGGTTCTTCTATTTTTTGTTCTCCCTTTTGGTTCTTTTTATTTTATTTGCTTTTTGTTCAATTAGTTAATTTTGTTCTTGACAATGTAAAATTTATATATTTATAAAGAGAAAATTGGCATGCATATGAACTTGAGACATATATATAAATAGGCATTCAGTGTATTCACAAGGTTGAAATCGAGCACGTTGAGCTTCTTTAGTATCTCTTTTCTATAGCTTTCTTAAGAGATAAAAGTTATATATTTTTGGAAATTTATTGTACAACAATTTAAATCTACCATTGATGGAACTTGAAGCTTGAAACTCATAACTTTGTTTGTTTGAGTTTTTAATTGTTTTGATCCGATCTTGTACGGGTTAGTTTAAAAAGTTGATTGGAGGTTGTAGCTAAAGTTCTAGTCAATTTGGTGGAGATTTTGTTGTAAATTTTAGAAATTTTTGGTTGAAATATGGTTGAAGACGAATTTATATTGTGTACCCAAATAGTATACAAATATACCATTTTAGTATACAATTCATTCCAACTGTATACCCTATTAGTATAGCTATATACTATATTGGTATCATATGCTAGTTGAATTATTTTTTGGTTGTATTAGCTGTATTTAATTGGTACAATATTTGATTTACTTTTAATAATAGTAATATAGTACAATATCTAAAATACCTTATTATATTAATATATGGTACACTATTTTTTTTTCTTTATGCGTGATTACTTCCTCCGAAACATGTCTCTATACAAGGCATAAATCCTGAATCTTTTCCCCAAGTTCGATCATGAGCCAACAAGGCCAACCGTAGCACATCTTTACTACTCATGGTAGTTTTCCGTAGCTGAGACAACCTCCCAGTATGCTATTAACCAGAAACTTCGCAAGTAGCTATCCATGAAGCCCAAATCATAAGCGGTGGGACTTTCCCACTTAGCTTGAAGCCATTATTATAATATTCTAGAGTTCACCATTATTCTTAATCTCTTGTTGTCATAACCTTGCACAATTATCCACCGCAAATTCTTGGAATTCTCGTGTAAATCCCCATCTTTCATATTCTAAATCATCATCCACCTTCGCATCGATAACCGTTGACATTCTCGATATCTTACTGTAGAAACTCAATTTAATACTCTAAATCATTAGCACCATTCACACAAAAATTCCATTTGCTGCATATCCACAAGAACACTTCGCATAAGCCACGCGACTCCTAACCTACTTACCTTACCTGTCGAAATCACTCCCCGATATCTTCCAATGCTGATGCATGGGGTACCATCACTATGACATCAATAACCTATCCTGAGTTCGAGCTCACTCTCCAGCTGCACGAGTCCATTCACTCATCATGGTCATCCATTAAATATGCGCCAACATCCTTTCGCTTCAAAGTCACGCTATATTTATATTTATTTCAAGCAGCTCCTTTTATTCATATACAATCTCCTGCCGCATAACAACACTATGCTTCGAATTAATCTACCGACTTCCATTGCCCGTCGCTGAAATCCCCACTTTAAATAAGATCTGCAAGCGCCAATACCCAAGCACCGATATTCTCAAGTCGTTCCAGACTCCCCTAAGGTGCACATTTCTCTCTTTACCAAGCCCCTACGTAGCTCTGCTGCTCTCCCACTTTGGGCGAACTCACTTTTTCAATCAACTATTCGGCATGTGCTTCCTCAGCCTGAGCCTTTAGATGTTTAAAACTCCGCTGGACACCTTCCATGTGTCTTTTTCATCTCTTGCTGCTCAGTTGTTGTCTTAATAAAATTTATCTTCGTAGAACCTGAATCCACAATTTGCTACGAGTCCCAACCCTTTCTGAAGGTTGTCTTTATCAAATCATAGAATTTGCAGTTCTGATTCAGTCTGAAACCACCGCATCCCGCGATATTTGATAGTTACATTTCCAATGTCATTTCACGATATCTTGCCCCAAGGGTCGATCATAGAAGATCATAACACTGATAGGCTTAATACGTCCGATTAGAACAACAACACCTAATAGAGGAGAGAATTTCTTTACGCTTGCAATTACCACGTTTCATTACTTCCACTAATCCACATCTGACCATCCTTCGTTCGATTGACTTTCCCTTGCCGTAATAAGATACTGAATCTCGTTGATTACACACTGAGTAAACCTCCCTTCAATTCATTCATTGCCCTGACACTTGGGCATACATCCTACCATTACAACATCGCGGAATAAACACTTGTAAGCATCATAGAAACCTGTGCCTAGCCTCAAGGCTCTCAGATTTTCTGTTACCGAGCTGAATAATAGAATACCCTTCTACAAAGCGACTATAATAGTCCAATTAACTATACCGGGAAAATCATCTCGTACCACATTTGTAGTGCCATTTCAATTCTTCAAATTCTCGATTTATGACAAGAGCTCGCATCGTGTAAGATTGAGTGGAAAGGAATCAAAGGCATAAGCCTCGAAGGTATCGAATCGCACGATAAGGAAATCAAGAAGGGAAGTACTCCTAACAGTCGTGTAGCCTCCCGAGGATAAGTACAGACATCTCCGTACTGATCCGCGAGACTCTACTAGACTTGCTCATGACTCGTGAGACCGAAGGGAACCTAGTGCTCTGGTACCATATTGTCACGACCCAAAATCCACTAAAGGTCATGATGGCGCCGGACACCGCTGTCAGGCAAGTCAATTAAATTACCAATTTAAAATCCTCTTTTAAAATACATTAAATTCCAGAAATTTCCTTCCATTTTCACAAATGAGATGTTTTTTCTTCGATTCAAATTGACAATAACAATTAAATCAAATCTTTCAATACCATCCCAAAACCCGGTGTCACAAGAGCATGGGCAACTATTGATAAGTGAAACAAAATACAACTTCTGTCCGGAATACAATGGACATGAAATAAATAATTAAAGTACAGAAAGGAACTACACTAGCTACATGTCATCTCGCAAGTTGCATCTCACCTAGCCCCAGGGTTATCCATGCTGCTACGCCTGTAGGTTGCTAGAATTGTACATGTACATGTGCAACAAAAATACAAAGAAGTGTAGGATGAGTACGTAATCAACGTGTACTCAGTGAGTATCCCACCTAATCCCGAAGGGGTAGAGACGAGATAGCCAATTTTGACACTCACTAGAGGTCAATTATCAATATTCTATAAAAGTGAGAAAAATCATGGATTTGTATAAAAGTCCAAATTGTGAAGCCCGAAACACAGGCAAGCACCTTCTACAGTAAATCAAGGGCTTCCAAATTCTATTCTTTATTACCTTATCAATTTATATCAAGCCACATAGGGCCAATCCAATATTTGCAGTTGTTAAATAACAAATAAACATGCGCCTATCACACCGAGGTCGACGGCCCGCTCAAACAGAAAGTAAATTGTGCATTGCCGAGGGTCGAGCAGCACGAACCATAGATGCATCTATTATCACCGAGGCGTTCGGTCCATTCCATAATTAAACACATATCCTGCTCGCGAATCATCTATGCGATGGAGGCACACATAATGTACAAGCTCAATCAGTCACATAAGAACTTATCAAGAAATATTTATTCAAATAAAACCAATTCTCCTTTGACAATTTAAGAAATGAAGTTTAATTCTTTTAGAAATTTACTTACTAATTCGATTTGGGTTAAGCAATCCAAGCTACCAATGCGTTCACAATTAATCCACGTATACATGCTTTTGAGTCCTAACTACCCGGACAATAGCATAATAGTAGCTACGCACGGACTCTCGTCACCTCGTGCATGCGTAGCCCCCACAAATAGGAGCACGTAACTATTTTACTCACCTATGGGGTAAATTCCTCCTCACAAAATTAGAAAGGAGACTCACCTCGCTCCGAAGACTCGCAACCAGCATTCTACATTCTTCCGAAGGCTTGAACCAATGCACAATGCACCACAACTAGCCAATTAACGACAAACTAACGAGAATATACTCAAATACTTGTTAACAATTAAGATTATACGAATTCCCAACTTTGTTTAGTGAAATAACCAAAATGCCCTCTGGCTCACATGCCCGGAATCTGAAATTTCTCGAAGATAAAGGTTACTCATGACCTTAGGAATTCAAATATATATATTTTTCTCCTAATTCCATGCTCAAAATCGTGGAAAAACTTTAAGATTATAATTTTTTTAGGTTTTCAACCAAAACCTCAATATTTACTATAATTTCTATGATTAATTCCATGTATAAACTTGTATTTAACACAAAACTAGTAGAAATTACTTACCCCTCGCTTGATGATGAAAATGACGCTCCAAAATTGCTCCAAAGGACCTCCCAAGCATAACCCAAGGACCTTTTTTTTCTTTTATCCCAGCATAACCCGTGGATTTCCCTGGCATAACCCAAGGACCTTTTTCTTTTTTCCTGACATAACCCGTGGACCTCCCTGGCATAACCCAAGGACCTTTTACTTTTATCCCGGCATAACCCGTAGACCTCCCTACATAACCCAATGACCTTTTTCTTTTATTTCGGCATAACCCTTGGACCTCTCTGGCATAACCCAAGGACCTTTTTTCTTTTATCCCATCGTCACATGAGTTACCACCCCGTTTTCCCCATTATATGCTTGTTCGTGTTTCAATATATGTATTTGGTGAATTTGAGTCAATTCGGATCGAGTTTGGTAGGAAATGTGATAAAAAGTCTCTTTGATGAAGGAATAGTTTGGAAAAGTCAACCGGACGTTGACTTGTAAATTAGAGGGCTCAAAATTGAATTATGATGATTCGGTTAGCTTCAAGGGATGATTTGTGACTTAGGAGAGCGATCAGTATTAAATTTGGAGGTCTGATGTAGAAATAGGCTTGAATTGGCTAAGTTAGAATTTTGACGAAATCCGATCGATAGGTTAGAATTTGATTCGGGAGTCGAAATGGAATTCTGACGATTGCAGTAGCTTCGTTAGGTGATTTTGGATATGTCTATAAATTTTCAGGTCATTCGGACATCGTTTGGTGGGGTTTTTGATTGAATGTAGGCTTCAGAAGTTTTAGTTGAAACTTAGGCTTGAATCCGCCTTAATTTGATAATTTTGTGTTTAAGGATGTGTTTTTATGATTGGAATAAGGTATCGTATTTTGGAGTAGGTTGGTAGTTTTTGTTGAGGTCCCGAGGGTCTCGGGGTGAATCCGGGGGTCCAAACTAATCATTTTTTGTTGAGTGGAGAACAGATTTTCTGTTGTCATAAGTTGCAAACCTTTGTTCTCTGCGATCGCAGGGGGCCTGCTGCGATTGCGTAAAAGACCTGGGGGAAGGCTTCATGTTTGTTCTATGCGATCGCAGGAATGGGGCTGCGATCGCGTCATGGGAAAAATTTGTTTAATGCGATCGCAGGCTAGGGAGTGCGATCGCGTAGAGATAATTCATTGTTCACTGCGATCGCGAAGGTCATGAAGCGATCGCATAGAATGATTTTTGGGAGTTAACATTTTTGGTCATCGCGATCGCGTGCCTAGGGCTGCGATCGCGTAAGAGGAAATCTGGGCGACAGAAGGGTTTTTATCAACATTTCAGTCGCGAACCCATTCATAGTTTCCTCCATTTTTGAGCACCTTGAGAGCTAATTGATAGAATTTGAAGAGGATTTTATCGAGAAGTGATTGGAGGTAAGTCTCATGGTCTTAATATATCATTTTTCAAAGAATTTTCCATTAATTCTATAAATTTTGGTATAAACTGAGGAAGTTGGGCTCGGATTTTTGCTATGTAAAATCGTGATTTGGCGGCTCATTCGAAGTCCGATTTTGATAAATTTTATATGCACGGACTCGTGGCGAGACGAGGATTCGGAAAATATTAAATTTGTAATTTTTTGAGATGCGGGCCCAGGGCTCGGGTTTTGGCAACTTCATGTTTTTGGGTTTTTTTTCGAGTCCTTTCGATTGGGTTATGATTCATTAGCCTATTTTGATGCATTCTTATTGGTTTTGATGAGATTTGGCATATAAGGAGGTCGATTTGTGAGGAAAGCGCAAGGCGAGCTAGGACTTTGGCCGGTTTGAGGTGACTGGTAGTCATGAATGATATATTGAGGGTTTGAAACCCCATATTTGCACTATACAGTGCTATGTTGAGATGAAACACGCATCGTGTGATGAGAATGGTGATATGGTGACTGGGGATTCGGACTTAGTCCATCCCAATTGATGGTTTACTGTGTATATTGACTGAGACTAAGCTTATATCCGTATATTTGGGCTAGTTGCCATGTTTGGGGACTTGTACTGACCTATCGAACCTTAGGGAAGCCTGTGGAGCTAATTGACCCCTATATCTGTTGAACACATACTCTCAGTTGTACTCTTAGCTGTATAGCATAACATGAACCGGTACTAGAAATGTACTGTGAATGAGAATACCTAGGGTTGAATACCCTAATCTAGCTGAGTGGGCCCGAGAGGCCAAGTCTATATTGACTGGGAGGGGTCGAGGACCCATGGTGAGGTATTGATATTTATATCCAGTCGGGTTGCACGCAGCAGTAGTATATACATATACATATATCGGATCGGACTGCACGCCGCAGTATTTTATATATATGATATATATATATATATATATGGATCAGACTGCACGCCCCAGTGATATATATATGGATCGGACTACACGCCGCAATGATATATATGTGGATCGGACTGCACGTTGCAGTATTATAGCGATTGGGCTAAAGGAACCCCTCTAGAGTCTGCATACACCTCTAGTGAGCGCAGTTATATATACTATTAGATCGAGCTACACGCCATATCATTATATATATTTTATTGGATCGGGCTGCACGGCGCAACATTATATATACTATATTAGATCAGGTTGCAGGACACACCAGTATTAGTAAGGATCGGGCTACGCGCCGTAGCAGTATTGGATCAGTGTGAGATAGTAGTAGACTGAAACTGGATTTTCCACCTTAGAGATGTTATTACCTGTACTGTTGCCCTTAGAACTGTTTAGTGTTCTTACATGTTTTCTTATTTTCAGTTATTATTTATTGCTACTACTCACTGGGTTGGAAGTACTCACTCTACTCCCTTCTTATTGTGTGCAGATACGGGGATTCAGGAGGGCAGTTGAGCTGCATTACTGTCGTTCCAGCTTTTGCGGAGACATCGAGGTAGATGCCGGTGTCCGCAGGACCCGATCTCTCCTTCCATTTTCTATCTTTTATTTTTCTGCTTAAACTCAATTGTAAAGAGTATTACTCTGATGTGTAGAGAGGCTCATACTTGTGACACCAGATCATATTGGGCTGTATTTTGGTTGTTTTGAATTCCGCATTATTATTATTATTATTATTATTATGAAATTAAGATAATTGACTTTAAATGGAATATCTTCGAATAAATAATTGAATTGGTTATCGGGAAATGGTCGGGCTTGCCTAGCAATGTGTTGGGCGCCATCATGACCACGGTTTGGGTCGTGACAAGCTGGTATCAGAGCCTATGTTATCAGGTCTCGCGAGTCATGAGATGGTTTAGTAGTGTCTCGCGGATCGGTACGGAGACGTCTGTACTTATCCTCGGGAGGCTGCAGAACCTTTAGGAAAACTTCAAATTCTTGAAATTCATGTCGTGCGACTTTGTTGATCCTAAACTAAACTTTGGCATTCTATTCTCTTGCAGATGGCGAGTTCTCATGCTACAGGACGAGGCAAACGACCACCATTGCCACTTGCTAGAGGCCGTGGTCGTGGTAGGGGTAGGGAAACCAATTGACTCACTAGCTGTCCCCATTCCAGATCAGCCTCCAGTTAGAGAGGTCCCAGTAGCACATGTTCAGGCAACAGCTATGCCTATCATGATTTCGGGTCTTCAGGAGACCCTAGCTCAGATTTTGACAGTTTGCGCTGGCCTAACTCAGGCAGTTTCGGCCTCCACAACAGTAGCTACATCCCAGACCGGGGGTGGTCATCAGACTCCTGCAGCTCGCACTCTAGAGCAGGTAGTGCAGGGTCCTCAAACACCTGAGGCACCACCAGTACAGCCAGTGGCTCCAGTTCAGCCGGTTATTCAGGTTCAGGGTGACAGGGTCCCAGTGATGCCTGACAACGAGCATCGTCATCTTGAGAGATTTAGTAGACTTTCACCACCTATATTCAGTGGTATTCCGGGAAAAGATGCCCAGGGATTTCTTGACAAGTGTCGCCGTATGCTCCATACGGCAGGGATTCTCGAGTTTAGTGGGGTATCATTCACTACTTTCTAGTTCTAGGGAGCAACCTTCACATGGTGGGAGTCTTATGAGCATCGTTGGCCGGCATGTTGTAACGACCCGGCCGGGCGTTTTAGAAAATTACGCCCCAATCCCTACTTTAACTGTTTCCCTAAGTACATTTCTGCTATTGTAGTTTGTCGAGAGAGTCGGCCCTGAAATTTGGAGTATTTTGGGACACTTAGTCCCTAATTGAGAGCTTTAAAGATAAAAAATGGTCCGTAACCAGAACAGTGTTAAGACGATCTCGGAACGGAAATCCGATGGTTCCAATAGCTCCGTTGGGTGATTTCGGGGTTGGGAGCGCGTTCGGAATGTATTTTGGAGGTCCTTAGCTCAATTAGGCTTGAAATGCCGAAGGTTGAAATTTTGGCGAATCCGAACAATAGGTGAGATTTTGATTCGGGGTCAGAATGGAATTCCGATAATTTCTGTAGCTTCGTTATGTGATTTTGGATATGTTCGCAAATTTTCAGGTCATTCGGACGTCGTTTGGTCGGGTTTTAGATCGAATGTGCAATTCGGAAAGTTTTAAGAAATTTAGGCTTGAATTCGATGTGAATTATGGGTTTTGATGTTGTTAGACGTGTTTTTATGATTTGAATGAGTTCGTATCGTATTTTGGAGTATGTTGGTGGTTTTCGTTGGGGTCCCGGGAGCCTCAGGATAAATTCGGGGGTCCAAATGGACCAATTTGTGCCAAAAGGCACTGCTGTTTCTGCTGCAATTTTTGCAGAGCAATTTTGCTCTCTGCGATCGCGGAGATGGCCACGCGATCGCGTAAGGTGTGGTGGTAATGCATCGCGATCGTGATTCCTAGGATGCGATCGCGTAAGGGAAAAGCCCGGAGCTCTGCGATCGCAAGGTGGGGTGTGCGATCGCGTAAGTCTGGAGGTTGAAGCATTGCGATCGCGTGAGGTTTTATGCGATCGCGTAGGGTATTTGGTCGGAAACAGTGCGATCGCGTGGTGAGTGTCGCGATCGCGTAGGTTAATCTGGGAGCCGGCCGAGTTTGTTCTTCGCGATCGCGTTCGTGTCATTGCGATCGCATAGGGTCGCTGAGTTTTTTACTGCGATCGCGTCCAGGATCACGCGATCGCGTAGAGGAAAATTAGGCCGCCCATATTTTGTGCATCGCGATCGCAAGCCCGGTGCTGCGATCGCGTAGAGTAAAATGGCCTGGCAGTGACTTTAAGTCCAGAACATTTCGGTCGCGGCCTAACACACCAAAACCGCCATTGTTGAGCTCCAAGAGAGGATTTTGAAGGGGAAACGCTGGGATATCATCGGGAAATCATCGGGGGTAAGTTTCTTGACCTTAATTCGTTGGTTTATCATGAAATCCGTGATTATTTCACCGAAAATGGAAGTTTAAAGGTGGGTTTGAGCCCTAGGCCTAAATGTTAGAAAATCTTTGATTTGAATGGGCAAACGGAGTCCGATTTCGATAAATTTTATATGCACGGACTCGTATTGAGATAATGAACTCGAAAATATAATTTTCGTGATTTTTCGATAAGCGTACCGAAAGTCGGGTTTTGGCAACTTGTGGGTTTTGGTGTATTTTGAGTTATTTTGATTAGGTAATGCCCAATTGGCCTATTTTGATGTGATTCTATTGATTTTTATCAGATACTACACTTGTGGCGGCCGACATTCATGGCAAGAGGGTTATTTCTTAGCGGTTTTGTACCGGAATTGAGGTAAGTGGCTTGTCTAACCTCGTGTGGGGGACCTTCACCCTAGGATATTATGTGATACTTTGAATGCCTTGTACGTGAGGTGACGGGCGTGTACATGCGCTGGTTTTTGAACACATACTTTACTTAAAATGTTCGATGAGTGATATTCCTATTTTTAGCTGTTAAATTCGATATTCCTACCCGGTAGCAGTTAGAAAAACATGATTAGGTAGTATTCAACTGTCTAGTTGCCTAATTGTCTTACTTGAGTTTTCTTGGTAATCGCCGGCGCTGTTTATCGGTGAAGTTATAGTTAAGCATATTATATCTCTATTTGTGTATTTCTTTACTTGTTGAGATGTGGACTGCGGGTTCGATTCCCGGAGATCCTGAGATTTATTGAGATGTGGACTGCGGGTTCGATTCCCGGAGATCCTGAGATTTACTAAAATGTGGACTGCGGGTTCGATTCCCGGAGATCCTGAGATTTACTGAAATGTGGACTGCGGGTTCGATTCCCGGAGATCCTGAGATTTATTGAAGTAGGGACTACGGGTTTGATTCCCGAGATCCTGAGTTATTGGTAGGGACTGCGGGTTCGATTCCCGGAGATCCTGAGTTATTGAGATATTATTGAGACATGGGCTGCGGGTTCGATTCCCGGAAACCTAGGGGTGCTGTTAATGGGACTGTGGGTTCAATTCCCACAGGTCCTGGACTTCTTTTTATTGAGTTGGTTATTTGTTGTTAGTTAAATTGTAGACGGTTGCGGTAATTATTTTATTGTTGTTATTGCGGAAATTATTATCATTTAAACTGTTTATTATTGTTATTATCACTATATTATTGCTTCTCAGTAGGGCCCTAACCTTCCTCGTCACTACTCCATCGAGGTTAGGCTTGGCACTTACTGAGTATCGCCATGGTGTACTCATGCTACTCTTCCGCACACTTTTGTTGTGCGGATCCAGGTACATCAGGACATGCCCATACTAGGTAATTCAGCAGTACATTTGGAGACCTCGAGGTATGATCTGCTACGTACTCGGATCCGGAGGCCCTCCTTCTATTCTGATAGTATTAGTAGATGTTTTCCTTCATTTCGTTGTTAGATACTCTTTACACATAGAGCCACGATTGTGTACTCTCTTTTAGTCTGTGTTGCCCGTGGGATTCCGGGTCTTGGAGGTGTTTTATACAATGTGTTTGAAGGATGTATGTGCCAAGCGGCACGGATTACATATCTTTTTATGCTATTTTTCCGCTGTTTCTTATTTAAGTGTTTATAGCTTGTATATTCCGCAACGTGTTAGGCTTACATAGTCGTGGGGACTAGGTGCCATCACGACATGTTCACGATTGGTGAACTAGGGTCGTGACAAGTTGGTATCAGAGCTTTAGGTTCATAGGAGTCACGGGACACAGACCGGTTATTTAGAGTCTCGCTGATCGATACGGAGACGTCTGTATTTATCTACGAGGGGCTATGTAACTGTTTAGGAAACTCTTCATTTCTTTTGAATTCCTTGTCGTGCGACATTTTTGACTTCAAAAATCTAAACTACTGCTTTCTATTCTCTCACAGATGGTGAGGACACGATCTACTCGCGATAATCAGGTACTCGTGCCCCCTGTTGCCGCCGTCAGAGGACGGGGCCGAGGTAGAGGACGAGGACGCGCCCGAGGTGCAGCCACAGCACCCGCGCGCACTGCCGCTGAAGTGCCACCGGTGGATCAGGTTAGAGCGCAGGCACCTGGGACACCGACTACATCTGCTACTACTCCAGCACTCCAGGAGACCCTAGCCCGGTTCATGAGTATGTATACCACTTTAGCTCAGGCAGGGTTGCTTCCTCTCATTGCAGCTACATCTCAGGCCGGGGGAGGGGCCCAGACTCCCGTAGCCGCTACACCTTAGCAGTGAGTGCCAGCGGGACAGGTTCCAGAGATTATTGTTATGCCTCCTGCCACCCCAGCACAGCCCGGAGGTGGGCCAGCTGCCTCCGAGGATGAGCAGCGTAGATTAGAGAAGTTCAAGAAATATGATCCTCCAGTGTTTAGTGGTTTGGTTACAGATGATGCATTGGGTTTTCTGGAGGAGTGTCATCGTATCCTTTGTACCATGGGGATAGTGGAGACCACTGGGGTTTCCTTCACTACTTTTCAGCTTCGTGGGGCCGCTTATGATTGGTGGCGCACGTATGAGTTGGATAGTCCAGAGGAGTCTGCTTCATTGACTTGGACGCAGTTTTCAGATCTATTTTTGAGGGAGTTTGTTCCACGGAGCCTTAGGGATTCTTGGCGCTCGGAGTTTGAGCGGTTGCGACAGGGCTCCATGTCAGTATCGGAGTATGCTATCAGTTTCACCCTTCTAGCCAGGCATGCACCGGCTTTGGTAGCCACGGTTCGGGAGAGAGTGCGGAGATTTATTGAGGGCCTTGTTCCGCCTATCCGATCCAGTATGGCCAGAGAGCTAGAGACAGATATATCTTATCAGCAGGCAGTTAGCATTGCCAAGAGGATCGAGAGTTTGCTCCCTAGAGAGCGGGGAGAGAGAGAGGCCAAGAGGTCTCGCTAGTCGGGCCATTTCTCTGGTGCCCGCACTTCATCAGCCGGTCGTTTTGGCAGGGGTTATTCCGGCCGACCAGTTCACTCAGCATTGCCCGCAGCCGGTAGTACTTCAGGTCTTCCAGCACCCCAGGAGCCTTATTATGCTCCCCAGTTTCCAGTGCACCTCCTGCGCGGGGTCCTTCCAGGGGTCAGACTAGTGGGGGTGAGGCCGGTCAGTCACAGCCACCGCGTCCTCCCAGAGCTTGTTTTGAGTGCGGGGATACTCGCCACCTGGTTAGGGAGTGCCCCAGGCGCAGGAGAGGAGCCCCTCATCAGTCATTACAGCATCCGCGTGGTTCTCAGGGCCAGCAGGCTATCATTCCAGCCCCAGCTGCCACTCCACCTGCCCAGCCAGCCAGGGGCGAGGGTCAGGGTTCCAGAGGCCGCCCTCGAAAGGGGGGACAGGCCAGATTCTATGCTATTCCTGATCACGCTGTGGCTGTTGCATCTGATTCTGCTATCATAGGTATTATTCTAGTTAGTCATAGGGAGGCATCTGTTCTATTCGACCCTGGTTCCACTTTTTCATATGTGCTTCTCATCTGGGTGTGCCTCGGGATTCTTTGAGTGCCCCCATTTATGTTTCCACTCCGGTGGGTGATTCTTTGGTCGTGGACCGTGTATATCGGTCGTGTTTGGTTACCATTTGTGATTTTGAGACCAGAGCGGATCTATTGTTGCTCGGGATGGTCGATTTTGATATTATTTTGGGCATGGACTGGTTGTCACCCCATTATGCTATTCTTGATTGTCACGCCAAGACCGTGATGCTGGCTATGCCAGGCATTCCACATATTGAGTGGAGTGGTACCCTAGATCACACCCCCAGCCGTGTTATTTCTTTCCTCAGAGCTCAGCGTATGGTTGAGAAGGGGTGTGCTGCTTATCTAGCCTATGTGCGGGACGTCGGTATTGACACTCCCTCTATTGATTCTGTTCCTGTGGTACGTGACTTTGCTGATGTATTTCCAGCTGATCTCCCGGGCATGCCGCCCTACAGAGATATTGACTTTGCTATTGACTTGTTGCCGGGCACTCAGCCCATTTCTATTCCACCGTACCGTATGGCTCCTCCCGAGTTGAAGGAGTTGAAGGATCAATTACAGGAGTTATTGGGTAAGGGTTTTATTCGACCCAGTGTTTCGCCTTGGGGTGCTCCTGTATTATTTGTGAAGAAAAAGGACGGTTCTATGCGTATGTGTATTGACTATCGTCAGCTGAACAAGGTTACAGTGAAGAACCGATATCCTTTGCCCCGTATTGATGATTTATTTGACCAGCTACAGGGCGCACAAGTGTTTTCTAAGATTGATTTGCGCTCTGGGTATCACCAGCTGAAGATTCGGGAGCCAGATATCCCGAAGACTGCCTTCAGGACCCGGTATGGTCACTATGAGTTCCTCGTGATGTCTTTTGGGTCGACTAATGCCCCAGCAGCATTTATGCATTTGATGCACAGTGTGTTCAGGCCTTATCTGGACTCGTTCGTGATTGTCTTCATTGATGATATTCTAGTATATTCCGGAGCCGGGAAGAGCACGAGTAGCATTTGAGGATAGTGCTTCCGATTCTGAGGGAGAAGCAGCTTTATGCCAAGTTCTCTAAATGTGAATTCTGGTTGAGTTCAGTGGCATTTTTGGGCCACATGGTGTCGAGTGATGGTATTCGAGTAGATCCGAGGAAGGTGGAGGCCGTGCAGAGTTGGCCCAGACCCTCCTCCGCTACTGAGATTCGCAGTTTCCTTGGTTTGGTGGGCTATTACCATCGTTTTGTAGAGGGGTTCTCTTCGATTGCAGCACCTATGACTAGATTGACCCAAAAGGGTGCCCCTTTTCAATGGACAGACGAGTGTGAGGCGAGCTTTCAGAAGCTCAAGACAGCTTTGACTTCGGCCCCTATATTGATGTTGCCTACAGGTTTGGGGTCCTATACTGTATATTGTGATGCCTCACGAGTTGGACTCGGTGCGGTACTGATGCAGGACGGTAGGGTGATTGCCTACGCGTCAAGACAGCTAAAGGTGCATGAGAAGAATTATCCTGTTCATGATTTGGAGCTAGCTGTCATTGTTCCCGCCTTAAAGATTTGGCGTCATTATTTATATGGTGTTCCTTGTGAGATCTACACTGATCACCGGAGCTTGCAGCACTTGCTTAAGCAGAAGGACCTGAATATGTGTTAGAGGAGATGGTTGGAGCTACTGAAGGATTATGATTTTACTATTCTCTATCATCCAGGCAAGGCTAATGTGGTTGCCGATGCCTTGAGTCGTCGGGCAGAGAGTTTGGGGAGTTTAGCATATCTACCAGCTTCAGAGAGGCCTATGGCGATGGATGTTCAGGCTTTAGCCAGGCAGTTTGTTAGACTGGATCTTTCGGAGCCCAGTCGGATTATGGCATGTGTGGTTTCTCGGTCTTCTCTATTTGACCGCATCAGGGAGCGTCAGTTCGACGACCCTCATTTGCTTGTCCTTCAGAATAGAGTTCGGCGTGGTAATGCTCGAGATGTTACCATCGGGGATGATGGAGTCATGAGAATGCAGGGGCGTATCTGTGTGCCTAATGTAGATTATCTTCGAGAGTTGATTCTAGCAGAGGCCCATAGTTCGCGGTATTCCATCCATCCGGGTGCCGCGAAAATGTATCAGGACTTGAAACAGCATTACTGGTGGAGGCGGATGAAGAGGGATATAGTTGACTATGTTTCCAAATGCCTTAACTGCCAGCAAGTGAAGTATGAACATCAGCATCTGGGTGGATTGATGCAGCATATTGAGATTCCAGAATGGAAATGGGAGCGCATCACCATGGACTTCGTATCTGGGCTTCCACGGACTGTTAGGAAGTTTGATTCCATTTGGGTTATTGTGGATCGACTGACCAAGTCCGCCCATTTTATACCGGTGAGCACTACATATTCATCGGAGCGACTGGCGGAGATCTATATCAGGGAGGTAGTTCGGCTGCACGGTATTCCAGTTTCCATTATTTTAGATAGAGGCACTCAGTTCACTTCGCGGTTCTGGAGGGCTGTACAACAGGAGTTAGGTACTCGGGTGGAGCTGAGCACAGCCTTTCACCCCCAGACTGATGGGCAGTCCGAGCGTACTATTTAGATTTTGGAGGATATGTTCCGTGCGTGCGTGATTGAGTTTGGAGGTTCATGGGATCACTTCTTGCCACTGGCGGAGTTTGCTTATAACAACAGCTACCAGTCTAGTATTCGGATGGCACCGTACGAGGCCCTATATGGTAGGAGGTGCAGGTCTCCCGTGGGTTGGTTTGAGCCGGGCGAGGCCAGGTTGCTAGGTACTGATATGGTTCAGGAGGCTATGGACAAGGTCGAGGTGATTCAGGACAGACTTCGTGCGGCCCAGTCTAGACAGAAGAGTTATGCGGACAAGAAGGTTCGTGATGTGGCTTTTATGGTTGGCGAGCGGGTTCTACTTCGAGTCTCGCCCATGAAGGGCGTTATGAGGTTTGGGAAGAAAGGAAAGCCGAGTCCTAGGTTTATTGGCCCTTTTGAGATTTTGAGGCGTGTTGGGGAGGTTGCTTATGAGTTGGCCTTACCTCCCAGTCTAGCCGGAGTTCATCCCGTATTTCATGTCTCCATGCTCCGGAGATACCATGGTGACCCGTCGCATGTGTTGGATTTCACTTCCGTTCAGCTAGACAAGGATCTGTCTTATGTTGAGGAGCCAGTAGCCATTCTAGACAGGCAGGTCAGAAAGCTAAGGTCAAAGAACATCGCTTCGGTAAAGGTTCGGTGGCGGGGCCAGCCGGTCGAGGAGGCGACTTGGGAGACTGAGCAGGATATGCGCAGCCAGTACCCTCATCTTTTCACTACTCCAGGTATGTTTTCTATGCTCGTTCGAGGACGAACGAATCTTTTAAGGGTGGGAAGATGTAACGACCCGGCCGGTCGTTTTAGAAAATTACGTCCCAATCCCTAATTTAATTTCCCTAAGTACATTTCTGCTATTGTGGTTTGCCGGGGAGAGTCGGCCCTGAAATTTGGAGTATTTTGGGACACTTAGTCCCTAAATGAGAGCTTTAAAGATAAAAAATGGTCCGTAACCGGAACAGTGTTAAGACGATCTCGGAACAGAAATCTGATGGTTCCAATAGCTCCGTTGGGTGATTTCGGGGTTGGGAGCACGTTCGGAATGTATTTTGGAGGTCCTTAGCTCAATTAGGCTTGAAATGCCGAAGGTTGAAATTTTGGCGAATCCGAACGATAGGTGAGATTTTGATCCGGGGGTTGGAATGTAATTCCGACAATTTCTGTAGTTTCGTTATGTGATTTTGGATATGTTCGCAAATTTTCAGGTCATTCGGACGTCGTTTGGTCGGTTTTTAGATCGAATGTGCAATTCGGAAAGTTTTAAGAAATTTAGGCTTGAATTCGATGTGAATTATGGGTTTTGATGTTGTTAGACGTGTTTTTATGATTTGAATGAGTTCGTATCGTGTTTTGGAGTATGTTGGTGGTTTTCGTTGGGGTCCCGGGAGCCTCGGGATGAATTCGGGGGTCCAAACGGACCAATTTGTGCCAAAAGGCACTGCTCTTTCTGCTGCAATAATTGCAGAGCAATTTTGCTCTCCACGATTGCGGAGATGGCCACGCGATCGCGTAAGGTGTGGTGGTAGTGCATCGCGATCGCGATGCCTAGGATGCGATCGCGTAAGGGAAAAGCCCAGAGCTCTGCGATCGCAAGGTGGGGTGTGCGATCGCGTAAGTCTGGAGGTTGAAGCATTGCGATTGCGTGAGGTTTTATGCGATCGCGTAGGGTATTTGGTCGGAAACAGTGCGATCGTGTGGTGAGTGTCGCGATCGCGTAGGTTAATCTGGGAGCCGGCCGAGTTTGTTCTTCGCGATCGCGTTCGTGTCATTGCGATCGCGTAGGCTCGCTGAGTTGTTCACTGCGATCGCGTCCAGGATCACGCGATCACGTAGAGGAAAATTAGGCCGCCCATATTTTGTGCATCGCGATCGCAAGCCCAGTGCTTTGCGATCGCGTAGAGTAAAATGGCCTGGCAGTGACTTTAAGTCCAGAACATTTCGGTCGCGGCCTAACACACCAAAACCGCCATTGTTGAGCTCCAAGAGAGGATTTTGAAGGGGAAACGCTGGGATATCATCGGGAAATCATCGGGGGTAAGTTTCTTGACCTTAATTCGTTGGTTTATCATGAAATCCGTGATTATTTCACCGAAAATGGAAGTTTAAAGGTGGGTTTGAGCCCTAGGCCTAAATGTTAGAAAATCTTTGATTTGAATGGGCAAACGGAGTCCGATTTCGATAAATTTTATATGCATGGACTCGTATTGAGATAAGGAACCCGAAAATATAATTTTCGTGATTTTTCGATAAGCGTACCGAAAGTCGGGTTTTGGCAACTTGTGGGTTTTGGTGTATTTTGAGTTATTTTGATTGGGTAATGCCCAATTGGCCTATTTTGATGTGATTCTATTGATTTTTATGAGATACTACACTTGTGGAGGCCGACATTCACGGCAAGAGGGTTATTTCTTAGAGTTTTGTACCGGAATTGAGGTAAGTGGTTTGTCTAACCTCGTGTGTGGGACCTTCACCCTAGGATATTATGTGATACTTTGAATGCCTTGTACGCGAGGTAACGGGCGTGTACATGCGCTGGTTGTTGAACACATACTTTACTTAAAATGTTCGATGAGTGATATTCCTATTTTTAGTTGTTAAATTCGATATTCCTACCCGGTAGTAGTTAGAAAAATCATGATTAGGTAGTATTTAACTGTCTAGTTGCCTAATTGTCTTACTTGAGTTTTCTTGGTAATCGCTGGCATTGTTTATCGGTGAAGTTATAGTTAAGCATATTATATTTCTCTCTGTGTATTCCTTTACTTGATGTGTTTGTGGACTGCGGGTTCAATTCTCGGAGATCCCAGGGCTGTGGGATGTGGGCTGCGGGTTCGATTCCTGGAGATCCTGAGATTTATTGAGATGTGGACTGCGGGTTCGATTCCCGGAGATCCCGAGATTTATTGAGATGTGGACTACGGGTTCGATTCCCGGAGATCCTGAGATTTATTGAGATGTGGACTGCGAGTTCGATTCCTGGAGATCCTGAGATTTATTGATACGTGGACTGCGGGTTCGATTCCCGGAGATCCTATGATTTATTAAAATGTAGGTTGTGGGTTCGATTCCCGGAGACCCATGGGTACTGTCAATGGGACTGTGGGTTCAATTCCCACAGGTCCTGGACTTGTTTTATTGAGTTGGTTATTTGTTGTTAGCTTAAATTGTAGACGGTTGCAGTAATTATCTAATTTGCTGTTATTTCAGACTTATTCTTACTTGAGTTGTTCGGTATTATTATTATCATTATTTTTATTATTTCTTGGTAGGGCACTGACTTTCCTCGTCACTACTCCATCGGGGTTAGGCTTGGCACTTACCGAGTACCGCCGTGGTGTACTCATGCTACTCTTCTGCACACTTTTGTTGTGCAGATCCAGGTACATCAGAGCAGGCACGTGCTAGGTGATTCCGTGGCTTTCAGGGAGACCTCGAGGTATGATCTGCTATGTCCGCGGATCCGGAGGCTTTTCCTTCTATTCTGATAGTATTAGTTGACATTTTTCCTTCATTTCGTTGTTAGATACTCTTTACACATAGAGCCGCAGTTGTATATCCTCTTTTACTATGTGTTACCCGTGAGATTCTGGATCTTGGTAGTGTTTACACAGTGCGTTGAAGGATGTATGTGCCAAGCGGCACGGATTACATATCTCTTTATGCTATTTTTCCGCTGTTTCTTATTTAAGTGTTTATAGCTTGTATATTCCGCAACGTGTTAGGCTTACATAGTCGTGGGGACTGGGTGCCATCACGACATGTTCACGATTGGTGAACTAGGGTCGTGACACATGTGCGGCACCATTAACATGGTAGGAGTTCTCTGCTATTTTTCTGGAGAAGTGGATACCACGATCTTAGAGAGAGGAGTTATGCAGGCAATTTGAGTGGCTCCGTCAGGGGGATATGTCAGTGATAGAGTATGAGGTGAGGTTTTCAGAGTTATCTAGATATGCACCATGGATGGTTCCTACTGATCAGAAGAGGATCAGGCACTTTGTTTATGGACTTATTTATCCTATTCGTATCTTGATGACCCGAGAGAGGGTCCTGAGTCATTCATTCAAGGATGAAGTCGATATAGCTTGCGACATTGAGACAGACCGTCGCCGAGAGTGAGAGGAGAGAGAGGCCAAGAGGCCCCGGGGATCAGGTAGTTTCGGTGGTACTCAGTCTAAAGACTAGGGTCAGCAGAGCCGAGGTCGTTCTTTTAGGTCTTCACAGCTAGCCTGCTCAGAGTATCGTGGGTCATTTTCTGGCCGAGGTCATCAGGGCTCCCATCAGGGTCAGCCATCTCTCAGTGCCCTTCCAGCGCAGAGTTTATCTCAGGCTCCATCTGTTCACGGTTCATCCCGATCGAGATCTTCAGCTATCCACTCCGGCGTGAGGGGTTCCCTTTAGTACCAGCCCCCATCACTTGGGAGTTGCTTTGAGTGTGGGGAGTTTGGGCAAATTCGGAGAGAGTGTCCCCGCCTTGTATCTAGACCATCTCAGCATAGGGGACATCCCTCATCATCTGGTCCATCTACTTCAGTACCCACCCCACCAGCTAGGGGTGAGGGTCAGGCAGCCAGGGGTCACCCTCAAGAGGAAGGTCGATCAGGTGGTCAGGCGTTGCTATGCCCTTCAGGGTTGTTCAGATGCGGTTGCTTCAGACGCTGTTATTACATGTATTATTTTAGTCTTCCACAAGGATGCCTTAGTTTTATTCGATCCTGGTTCCACTTATTCCTATGTATCTTCATATTTTGCTCCTCATTTGGGCACGACCCGAGGGAGTCTTGCGTTGCCCGTACATGTATCTACCCCGGTGGGTGATACCATTATTGTGGACCATGTGTACCGGTCCTGTCTTATTACTATTGGGGGTTTAGAGACCCGAGTAGTCTTGCTGCTATTGAGCATGATTGATTTTGATATCATTTTGGGCATGCACTGGCTATCTCTGTGCCACTCTATTCTATATTATCATGCCAAGATAGTCACATTGGCTATCCAGGTATTCCGAGGATCGAGTGGCGAGGCATGATTGATTATGTACCCAGTAGGGTAATTTTCCTTCTTAAAGGCCAATGAATGTTTGGGAAGGGATATCTATCGTATTTGTCATTTGTGAGGGACCTTGGATATAAGACTCCCAGTATTGATTCTGTTCCCGTTGTGAGGGATTTTCCTGATGTGTTTCTGTCACGACCCTAGTTCACCAATCGTGAACATGTCGTGATGGCACCCAGTATCCACGACTAGGTAAGCCTAACACGTTGCGGAATATACAAGCTTATGCACATTTAATAAAAATTAGCGGGAAATGAGACAAAAGGAATGTAATCCGTGCCACTTGGCACATACACCCGTCAAATACACTGTATAAAACACTACCAAGACCCGGAATCCCACGGGTAACACAGACTAAAAGAGAACATACAACTGTAGCTCTATGTAAAAGGAGTATCTAACAACGGAATGAAGGAAAGACATCTACTAGCACTAGAATAGAAGGAAGGCCTCCAGATCCGCGGACGTAGCGGATCATACCTCGAGGTCTCCCAAAGCGCTGCTGAATCACCTGGTGTGAGCCTGTCCTGATGTACCTGGATCTGCACAACAAAAGTGTGCAGAAGAGTAGCATGAGTACACCACGGCGGTACTCAGTAAGTGCCAAGCCTAACCTCGATGGAGTAGTGACGAGGAAGGTCAGGGCCCTACCGAGAAACAGTTACAAGATGATAATGATAATAATAAGCAGTTTAAATGATAATAATTCCGAAATAACAACAATAAAACGATTACTACAGACGTCTACAATTAAGCTAACAACAAGTAACAAAATTCAATTAACAAGTCCAGGACCTGTGGGAATTGAACCCACAGTCCCACTCTATAATCGACAGTCCAGGAGCTACGGGAATTTAACCCGCAGTCCCAATAACGGTATCTCCGGGTCTCCGGGAATCGAACCCGCAGCCCATGTCTCAATACCTCAGGATGTATCTCAATGATCTCAGGATCTCCGGGAATCGAACCCGCAATCCGTATCTCAATAATATATCAATAAACTCCGGGTCTCCGGGAATCGAACCCGCAGCCCTTGGATCTCCGGGAATTGAACCCGCAATCCACAAACAATAGCAAATCCGGGTCTCTGGGAATCGAACCCACAGCCCTGGGATCTCCGGGAATTGAACCCGCAGTCCCCCAAACACAACAAATAAAGAAAACGCACACAGAAAACATAATATGCTTAACTACAATTTCACCGAGGACTAGTGCCAACAATTATCAAGAAGTTCAAGTAAGACAATTAGGCAATTAGACAGATAAATCCTACCTAATCATGCTTCCCTCACGAATACCAGGTAAAGGTCACAATTTAATAATTAAGAATAGAAATATCACGGATTGGACAATTTAAGCAAAGTGAGTTACAACAACTAGCGCATGTACACGCCCGTCACCTCGCGTACAAGGCATTTAAACTATCACATAATATCCTAGGGGTAAAGGTTCCCCCACACGAGGTTAGACAAGCCACTTACCTCGATTCCGATACAAAACCGCTAAGAGACAACCCTCTTGCCGCGATTATCCGACTCCGAGTGGCCCGAATCTAGTCAAACCAATTACACAATATAAATAACATCGCAAGTAACTAACTACAATGATAAAATTACAGCTACGGCGCGAAAGTGGGTGAAATGACCAAAATACCCCTGAATCCATCGGCTCGGAATTGAAATATATTTACATTTTCAAAACCCTCGTACTCGCACGAGTCTAACCATATAAAAATCTCCCAAAACGGACCACAAATGGCCCTTCAAATCCCAAATTTAAAGTTTTTGCTCCAAGCCCTAATTTCTTACAATTTTGCTATGTTTTCATAAATTTCAAGGATGATTCTTCAATAAAATCATGTATTTAGTTCATAGGACTTACCACTAATCACTTCTTGTCAAAACCCCTTCAATTCTCGTCCAAAAGCTCTCAAGAATGACCATAAATGGTGGAAAAATGGGTTTGGTTCGCGGATGAAATGTTTTTAAACATTATGCCCAGGTATTTTGTTCACTGCGATCGCGGGAAATGCTTCGCGATCGCGGAGAACAAATTCTTGGCCAAAAATTACCCTTCGCGATCGCGGGAAATGCCTCGCGATCGCGGTGAACAACTTCTAGTTCCTCCGTACAGGCTTCAGTAAAATGGTCATAACTTTTTACACACAACTCCAAATGACGAATGGTTTGATGTTCTGGAAACTAGACACATAGGGATATAACTTTCATGTGTTGATCTTTTCCTGAATCCTTATACATTTCTAGATACAAGCTTCCAAATCCATTTATGGGTTTTAGATATCCTTCTCGGACAGTATAGAGTGTAACGTACATAACTTTTTCTATATATTTCCAAATGAGGAATTCTTTAGCTTTCTGAAAACTAGACACGATGAGCTACAACTTGCATTTTTGAATCACCTCAAAATACCTTTTAGATAAAAATATATGATCTTCCAAAGTAGGGACTGCGCGACAGAAATTTCTTCTTCGCGATCGCGAAGCAATCTACGCGATCGCGATTCATTAGTTTTTTTCTCAGATTTTACTCACCGCGATCGCGACCAATACCCCGCGATCGCGTAGAGCACTGCTGTAGCCAAAAACCAGCAGTGAAAAATGGCCTAGAAATGGTCCGAAACCACCCCGAAACTCACCCGAGGCCCCGGGACCTCAACCAAAAACACCAACACTTCCTATAACCTTATTCAAACTTGTTCCAATCATCCAAACACGTCCATAAACACAAAAATTATCAATTTACAACGGATTCGAGCCTAAATTTCTTAAAACTTTCCGAATTTCACATTCGATCTAAAACCCGACCAAACGACGTCCGAATGACCTGAAAATTTGCGGACATATCCAAAATCACATAACGAAGCTACAGAAATTGTCGGAATTCCATTCCGACCCCCGGATCAAAATCTCACCTATCGTTCGGATTCGCCAAAATTTCAAACTTCGGCATTTCAAGCCTAATTGAGCTACGAACCTCCAAAATACTTTCCGAACGCGCTCCCAACCCCAAAATCACCTAACGGAGCTAATGGAACCATCGGATTTCCGTTCCGAGATCGTCTTAACACTGTTCCGGCTACGGGCCATTTTCTAACTTTAAAGCTCTCATTTAGGGACTAAGTGTCCCAAAATACTCCAAATTTCAGAACCGACTCTCCCGGCAAACCACAATAGCATAAATGAAGTTAGGGGAACAATTAAATTGGGGATTGGGGCATCATTTTTCTAAAACGACCGGTCGGGTCGTTACATCTTCCCACACTTAAAAGATTCGTTCGTCCTCGAACGAGCATAGAAAACATACCTGGAGTAGTGAAAAGATGAGGGTACTGGCTGCGCATATCCTGCTCGGTCTCCCAAGTCGCCTCCTCGACCGGCTGGCCCCGCCACCGAACCTTTACCGAAGCGATGTTCTTTGACCTTAGCTTTCTGACCTGCCTGTCTAGAATGGCTACTGGCTCCTCAACATAAGACAGATCCTTGTCAAGCTGAACAGAAGTGAAATCCAACACATGCGATGGGTCACCATGGTATCTCCGGAGCATGGAGACATGAAATACGGGGTGAACTCCGGCTAGGCTGGGAGGTAAGGCCAACTCATAAGCAACCTCCCCAACATGCCTCAAAATCTCAAAAGGGCCAATAAATCTAAGACTCAACTTCCCTTTCTTTCCAAACCTCATAACGCCCTTCATGGGCGAGACTCGAAGCAGAACCCGCTCACCAACCATAAAAGCCACATCGCGAACCTTCTTGTCCGCATAACTCTTCCGTCTAGACTGGGGTGCACGAAGTCTGTCCTGGATCACCTTGACCTTGTCCATTGCATCCTGAACCATATCATATCAGTACCTAGCAGCCTGGCCTCGCCCGGCTCGAACCAACCCACGGGAGACCTGCACCTCCTACCATATAGGGCCTCATACGGTGCCATCTGAATACTAGACTGGTAGCTGTTGTTATAAGCAAACTCCGCCAGTGGCAAGAAGTGATCCCATGAACCTCCAAACTCAATCACGCACGCACGGAGCATATCCTCCAAAATCTGAATAGTGCGCTCGGACTGCCCATCAGTCTGGGGGTGAAATGCTGTGCTCAGCTCCACCCGAGTACCTAACTCCTGCTGTACGGCTCTCCAGAACCGTGAAGTGAACTGAGTGCCTCTATCTGAAATGATGGAAACTGGAATACCATGCAGCCGAACTATCTCCTTGATATAGATCTCCGCCGGTCGCTCCGATGAATAAGTAGTGCTCACCGGTATAAAATGGGCGGACTTGGTCAGCCGATCCACAATAACCCAAATGGAATCAAACTTCCTAACAGTCCGTGGAAGCCCAGATACAAAGTCCATGGTGATGCGCTCCCATTTCCACTCTGGAATCTCAATCCGCTGCATCAATCCACCCGGACGCTGATGCTCACACTTCACCTGCTGGAAGTTGAGGCATCTGGAAACATAATCAACTATATCCCTCTTCATCCGCCTCCACCAGTAATGCTGTCTCAAGTCTTGATACATCTTCGCGGCACTCGGATGGATGGAATACCGCGAGTTGTGGGCCTCTGCTAGAATCAGCTCTCGAAGATCATCTACATTGGGCACACAGATACGCCCCTGCATCCTCATAACTCCATCATCCCCAATGGTAACATCTCGAGCATCACCACGCCGAACTCTATCCCGAAGGACAAGCAAATGAGGGTCGTCGAACTGACGCTCCCTGATGCGGTCAAATAGAGAAGACCGAGAAACCACACATGCCGTAATCCGGCTGGGCTCCGAAAGATCCAGTCTAACAAACTGTCTGGCTAAAGCCTGAACATCCATCGCCATAGGCCTCTCCGAAGCTGGTAGATACGCCAAACTCCCCAAACTCTCTGCCCGACGACTCAAGGCATCGGCAACCACATTAGCCTTGCCCGGATGATAGAGAATAGTAATATCATAGTCCTTCGGTAGCTCCAACCATCTCCTCTGACGCATATTCAGGTCCTTCTGGTTAAGCAAGTGCTGCAAACTCTGGTGATCAGTGTAGATCTCACAAGGAACCCCATATAAGTAATGACGCCAAATCTTCAAGGCGTGAACAATGGCGGCTAGCTCCAAATCATGAACAGGGTAATTCTTCTCATGCACCTTCAGCTGTCTCGACGCGTAGGCAATCACCCTACCGTCCCGCATCAATACCGCACCGAGTCCAACTCGTGAGGCATCACAATATACGGTATAGGACCCCGTACCTGTAGGCAACATCAATATAGGGGCCGAAGTCAAAGCTATCTTGAGCTTCTGAAAGCTCGCCTCACACTCGTCTGTCCACTGAAAAGGGGCACCCTTTTGGGTCAATCTGGTCATAGGTGCTGCAATCGAAGAGAACCCCTCTACGAAACGACGGTAATAGCCCGCCAAACCAAGGAAACTGCGAATCTCAGTAGCGGAGGAGGGTCTGGGCCAACTCTGCACGGCCTCCACCTTCCTCGGATCTACTCGAATACCATCACTCGACACCACGTGGCCCAAAAATGCCACCGAACTCAACCAGAATTCACATTTAGAGAACTTGGCATAAAGCTGCTTCTCCCTCAGAATCTGAAGCACTATCCTCAAATGCTGCTCGTGCTCTTCCCGGCTCCGGGAATATACTAGAATATCATCAATGAAAACAATCACGAACGAGTCCGGATAAGGCCTGAACACAATGTGCATCAAATGCATAAAGGCTGCTGGGGCATTAGTCAGACCCAAAAGACATCACGAGGAACTCATAGTGACCATACCGAGTCCTGAAGGCGGTCTTCGGGATATCTGGCTCCCGAATCTTCAGCTGGTGATACCCAGAGCGCAAATCAATCTTAGAAAACATATGTGCGCCCTGTAGCTGGTCAAATAAATCATCAATACGGGGCAAAGAATACCGGTTCTTCACTGTAACCTTGTTCAGCTGACGATAGTCAATACACAAACGCATAGAACCGTCCTTCTTCTTCACAAACAACACAGGAGCACCCCAAGGCGAAACACTGGGTCGAATGAAACCCTTGCCCAATAACTCCTGTAACTGATCCTTCAACTCCTTCAACTCAGGAGGAGCCATACGGTACGGTGGAATAGAAATGGGCTGAGTGCCCGGCAACAAGTCAATAGCAAAGTCAATATCTCTGTCGGGCGGCATGCCCGGGAGATCAGCTGGAAATACATCAGCAAAGTCACGTACCACAGGAACAGAATCAATAGAGGGAGTGTCAATACTGACATCCCGCACATAGGCTAGATAAGCTGAACACCCCTTCTCAACCATACGTTGAGCTCTGAGAAAGGAAACAACACGGCTAGGGGTGTGATCTAGGGTACCACTCCACTCAATACGTGGAATGCCTGGCATAGCCAGCGTCACGGTCTTGGCGTGACAATCAAGAATAGCATAATGGGGCAACAACCAGTCCATGCCCAGGAATAATATCAAAATCGACCATCCCGAGCAACAATAGATCCGCTCTGGTCTCAAAATCACAAATGGTAACCAAACACGACCGATATACACGGTCCACGGCCAAAGAATCACCCACCGGAGTGGAAACATAAATGGGGGCACTCAAAGAATCCCGAGGCACACCTAGATGAGAAGCAAAGTAAGAGGACACATATGAGAAAGTGGAACCAGGGTCGAATAGAACCGATGACTCCCTGTGACTAACCAGAATAATACCTGTGATAACAGAATCAGATGCAACAGCCGCAGCGCGATCAGGAATAGCATAGAATCTGGCCTGTCCCCCTCTCGAGGGCGGCCTCTGGAACCCTGACCCCCGCCCCTGGCTGGCTGGGCAGGTGGAGTGGCAGCTGGAGCTGGAATGATAGCATGCTGGCCCTGAGAACTACGCTGAGGCTGCGAAGACTGATGAGGTGCTCCCCTCCTACGCCTGGGGCACTCTCTAACTAGATGGCGAGTATCCCCGCACTCAAAGCAAGCTCTGGGGGGACGCGGTGGCTGAGACTGACCGGCCTCACCCCCACTAGTCTGACCCCTGGAAGTACCCCGCGCAGGAGGTACACTAGAAACCGGGGGAGCATAATAAGGCTCCTGAGGTGCTGGAAGAGCTGGAGTACTACCGGCTGCTTGCAATGCTGAATGAACTGGACGACCGGAATAACCCCTGCCAAAACGACAGGTTGCTGAAGTGCGGGCACCGGAGAAATGGCCCGACTCACGAGACCTCTTGGCCTCTCTCTCTCCCCGCTCTCTAGGGAGGATACTCTCAATCCTCCTGGCAATGCTCACGGCCTGCTGATAAGATATATCTATCTTCAACTCTCTGGCCATGCTGGATCGAATCGGCGGAATCAGGCCCTCGATAAATCTCTGCACCCTCTCCCGGACCGTGGCCACGAAAGCTGGTGCATGCCTGGAAAGACTGGTGAAACTGATAGCATACTCCGATACTGACATGTAGCCTTGTCGCAACCGCTCAAACTCCGATCGCCAAGAATCCCTAAGGCTCTAGGGAACAAACTCCCTCAAAAACAGATCTGAAAACTGTGTTCAGGTCAATGAAAAAGACTCTTCTGGACTATCCAACTCATACGTGTGCCACCAATCATAAGCGGCCCCACGAAGCTGAAAAGCAGTGAAGGAAACCCCACTGGTCTCCACTATCCCCATGGTACAAAGAATACGATGACACTCCTCCAAAAAACCGAATGCATCATTGTAGCCAAACCACTGAACACTAGAGGATCATATTTCTTGAACCTCTCCAATCTACGCCGCTCGTCCTCGGAGGCAGCTGGCCAACCTCCGGGTTGTGCTGGGGCGGCAGGAGGCATAACAAAAATCTCTGGAACCTGTCCCACTGGCACTCGCTGCTCAGGTGTAGCGGCTGCAGGAGTCTGGGCCCCTCCCCCGGCCTGAGATGTAGATGGAGTGAGAGGGAGCAACCCTGCCTGAGCTAAAGTGATATACATACTCATGAACTGGGCCAGGGTCTCCTGGAGTGCTGGAGTAGTAGCAGCTGTAGTCGGTGTACCAGGTGCCTGCGCTCCAACCTGGTCTACCTGTGGCACCTCAGCGGCAGCGCGCGCGGGTGCTGTGGCTGCACCTCGGGCGCGTCCTCGTCCTCTGCCTCGGCCCCGGCCTCTAACGGCGGCAACAGGGGGCGCGGGTACCTGATCGTCGCGAGTAGCTCGTGTCCTCACCATCTGTGAGAGAATAGAAAACAGTAGTTTAGATTTTGATGCCAAAAATGTCGCACGACAAGGAATCCAAAAGAAATAAAGAGTTTCCTAAACAGTTACATAGCCCCTCGTGGATAAATACAGACGTCTCCGTATCGATCAGCGAGACTCTAAGTAATCGGTCTGTGTCCCGTGACTCCTATGAACCTAGAGCTTTGATACCAATTTGTCACGACCCTAGTTCACCAATCGTGAACATGTCGTGATGGCACCCAGTATCCACGACTAGGTAAGCCTAACACGTTGCGGAATATACAAGCTTATGCACATTTAATAAAAATTAGCGGGAAATGAGACAAAAGGAATGTAATCCGTGCCACTTGGCACATACACCCGTCAAATACACTGTATAAAACACTACCAAGACCCGGAATCCCACGGGTAACACAGACTAAAAGAGAACATACAACTGTAGCACTATGTATAAAGAGTATCTAACAACGGAATGAAGAAAAAAAAAACATCTCCTAGCACTAGAATAGAAGGAAGGCCTCCGGATCCGCGGACGTAGCGGATCATACCTCGAGGTCTCCCAAAGCGCTGCTGAATCACCTGATATAAGCCTGTCCTGATGTACCAGGATCTGCACAACAAAAGTGTGCAGAAGAGTAGCATGAGTACACCACGGCGGTACTCAGTAAGTGCCAAGCCTAACCTCGATGGAGTAGTGACGAGGAAGGTTAGGGCCCTACTGAGAGAAAACCATTACAAGATGATAATAATAATAATAAGCAGTTTAAATGATAATAATTCCGAAATAACAACAATAAAACGATTACTACAGCCATCTACCATTAAGCTAACAACAAGTAACAAAACTCAATTAACAAGTCCAGCACCTGTGGGAATTGAACCCACAGTCCCACTCTATAATCAACAGTCCAGGAGCTACGGGAATTTAACCCGCAGTCCCAATAACGGTATCTCTGGGTCTCCAGGAATCGAACCTGCAGCCCGTGTCTCAATACCTAAGGGTGTATCTCAATGATCTCAGGATCTCCGGGAATCGAACCCGCAGTCCGTATCTCAATAATATATCAATAAACTCCGGGTCTCCGGGAATCGAACCCGCAGCCCTTGGATCTCCGGGAATTGAACCCGCAATCCACAAACAATAGCAAATCCGGGTCTCTGGGAATCGAACCCACAGCCCTGGGATCTCCGGGAATTGAACCCGCAGTCCCCCAACACAACAAATAAAGAAAACGCACACAGAAAACATAATATGCTTAACTACAATTTCACCGAGGACTAGTGCCAACAATTATCAAGAAGTTCAAGTAAGACAATTAGGCAATTAGACAGATAAATCCTACCTAATCATGCTTCCCGCACGAATACCAGGTAAAGGTCACAATTTAATAATTCAGAACAGAAATATCACGGATTGGACAATTTAAGCAAAGTGAGTTACAACAACTAGCGCATGTACACGTCCGTCACCTCGCGTACAAGGCATTTAAACTATCACATAATATCCTAGGGGTAAAGGTTCCCCCACACGAGGTTAGACAAGCCACTTACCTCGATTCCGATACAAAACCGCTAAGAGACAACCCTCTTGCCGCGCATATCCGACTCCGAGTGGCCCGAATCTAGTCAAACCAATTACACAGTATAAATAACATCGCAAGTAACTAACTACAATGATAAAATTACAGCTACGGCGCGAAAGTGGGTGAAATGACCAAAATACCCCTGAATCCATCGGCTCGGAATTGAAATATATTTACATTTTCAAAACCCTCGTACTCGCACGAGTCTAACCATATAAAAATCTCCCAAAACGGACCACAAATGGCCCTTCAAATCCCAAATTTAAAGTTTTTGCTCCAAGCCCTAATTTCTTACAATTTTGCTATGTTTTCATAAATTTCAAGGATGATTCTTCAATAAAATCATGTATTTAGTTCATAGGACTTACCTCTAATCACTTCTTGTCAAAACCCCTTCAATTCTCGTCCAAAAGCTCTCAAGAATGACCAAAAATGGTGGAAAAATGGGTTTGGTTCGCGGATGAAATGTTTTTAAACATTCTGCCCAGGTATTTTGTTCACCGCGATCGCGGGAAATGCTTCGCGATCGCGGAGAACAAATTCTTGGCCAAAAATTACCCTTCGCGATCGCGGGAAATGCCTCGCGATCGCGGTGAACAACTTCCAGTTCCTCCGTACAGGCTTCAGTTAAATGGTCATAACTTTTTACACACAACTCCAAATGACGAATGGTTTGATGTTCTGGAAACTAGACACATAGGGCTATAACTTTCATGTGTTGATCTTTTCCTGAATCCTTATACATTTCTAGATACAAGCTTCCAAATCCATTTATGGGTTTTAGATATCCTTCTCGGACAGCATAGAGTGTAACGTACATAACTTTTTCTATATATTTCCAAATGAGGAGTTCTTTAGCTTTCTCAAAACGAGACACGATGAGCTACAACTTTCGTTTTTGAATCACCTCAAAATACCTTTTAGATAAAAAGATATGATCTTCCAAAGTAGGGACTGCGCGACAGAAATTTCTTCTTCGCGATCGCGAAGCAATCTACGCCATCGCGATTCATTAGTTTTTTTCTCAGATTTTACTCACCGCGATCGCGACCAATACCCCGCGATCGCGTAGAGCACTGCTCCCAAAAACCAGCAGTGAAAAATGGCCTAGAAATGGTCCGAAACCACCCCGAAACTCACCCGAGGCCCCGGGACCTCAACCAAAAACACCAACACTTCCTATAACCTTATTCAAACTTGTTCCAATCATCCAAACACGTCCATAAACACAAAAATTATCAATTTACAATGTATTCGAGCCTAAATTTCTTAAAACTTTCCGAATTTCACATTCGATCTAAAACCCGACCAAACGACGTCCGAATGACCTGAAAATTTGCGGACATATCCAAAATCACATAACGAAGCTACAGAAATTGTCGGAATTCCATTCCGACCCCCGGATCAAAATCTCACCTATCGTTCGGATTCGCCAAAATTTCAAACTTCGGCATTTCAAGCCTAATTGAGCTACGAACCTCCAAAATACTTTCCGAACGCGCTCCCAACCCCAAAATCACCTAACGGAGCTAATGGAACCATCGGATTTCCGTTCCGAGGTCGTCTTAACACTGTTCCGGCTACGGGCCATTTTCTAACTTTAAAGCTCTCATTTAGGGACTAAGTGTCCCAAAATACTCCAAATTTCAGAACCGACTCTGCCGGCAAACCACAATAGCATAAATGAAGTTAGGGGAACAGTTAAATTGGGGATTGGGGCATAATTTTTTGTAAAACGACCGGTCGGGTCGTTACAGTTTCCCTTAGACCTGCCGAGCATGCCGCCGGACATGGATATTGACTTTGAGATTGATTTGGTTCCGGGCACTCAGCCTATTTCTATTCCTCCTTATCGTATGGCACCAGCTGAATTGAAGGAATTGAAAGAGCAACTTCAGGAACTCCTAGATAAGGGGTTCATTCGGCAGAGTATGTCATCGTAGGGTGCATCGGTCTTGTTTGTTAAGAAGAAGGATGGCTCAATGAGGGTGTGTATTGATTACAGGCAGTTGAACAAGGTAACAGTGAAGAACAAGTATCCTCTGCAATGCAGTTATGATTTGTTTGATCAGCTGCAGGGAGCGAGGGTATTCTCGAAGATTGATCTTCGTTCAAGCTATCACCAGCTGAAGATTAGGGATTTTGATATTATGAAGACAACCTTCAGGAAGATATATGGGCACTATGAGTTTTTAGTGATGTCTTTTGGGCTAACTAATGCCCCAGCCGTGTTCATGCATTTGATGAACAACGTGTTCCGGCCGTATTTAGATTCCTTTGTGATTGTGTTTATTGATGACATCCTGGTGTACTCTCGTAGGCAGGAGGAGCATGCTCACCATCTGAGAGTTGTATTACAGAGGTTACGGGAGGAAAAGCTTTATGCCAAGTTCTCCAAGTGTGAGTTCTGGCTCGAGTCTGTGGCTTTTCTGGGACACGTGGTGTGCAATAATGGGATACAGGTGGATCCGAAGAAGATAGAGGCGGTGCAGAGTTGGCCTAGACCGACCTCAGCCAATGAGATTTGTAGTTTCGTGGGATTGGCAGGGTATTATCACCGATTTGTTCAGGGATTTTCTTCTATTGCTTCACCCTTGACTAAGTTGTCTCCGAAGGGTACTCCATTTGTGTGGTCCGAGGAGTGTGAGGAGAGCTTTTAGAAGCACAAGACAACATTGACCATGACGCCAGTTTTGATATTGCCGTCAGCTTCATATTCTTATACTGTGTATTGCGATGCCTTGAGAGTTGGCATTGGATGTGTGTTGATGCAGGAGGGTAGGGTTATTGCTTATTCTTCTCGCCAGTTGAAGCCCCATGAGAAGAACTACCCCGTGCATGATTTGGAGTTAACAGCCATAGTTCACACTCTGAAGATTTGGAGATATTACTATTGGATCGGGTTTCACGCCGCAATATTATATCTATTATATTTGATCGGGCTGCATGCTGCAGCGTTATATATACTATATTTTATCGGGCTGCACGCCGCAGGAGTATTGGATCAGTGTGAGACAATAGTACACTGAAACTGGATTTTCCACCTTAGAGATGTTATTACTTGTACTGTTGCACTTAGAACTATTTAGTGTTCTTACAGGTTTTCTTATTTTCAGTTATTATTTATTGCTACTACTCATTGAGTTGGAAGTACTCACTCTACTCCCTGCACCTTGTGTGCAGATACAGGGATTCAGGAGGGCAGTTGAGCTGTATTACTGTCGTTCCAGCTTTTACGGAGACATCGAGATAGCTGCCAGCGTCCGCAGGACCCGATCTCTCCTTCCGTTATTTATCTTTTGTTTTTCTGCTTAGACTCAGTTGTATAGAGTATTACTCTGATGTGTAGAGGCTTATACTTGTCACACCAGATCATATTGGGCTGTATTTCGGTTGTTTTGAAGTCCGCATTATTATTATTATTATGAAATTAGGATAATTGACTTTAAATGGAATATCTTCAAATAAATAATTGGATTGTTATCGGAAAATGGTCGGGCTTGCCTAGCAGTGTGTTGGGCGCCATCATGACCGGGGTTTAGGTCGTGACACCCAAAATGCTCTATGCGTTCGCATAGCTCTCTATTGTGATCACATATCTCCAGCAAATATCCTCTTCCGTGATTGCATTAAGCCCATTGCGATCGCATAGGCTAAATTTTCCCCCTAACCATTGCTCTATGCGATCGCATCTCCTCTCATGCGATCGCATAGAGTAAAACTCTACTGCAAAAATACCAACAAACCAGCCGTCCACCTGAGGCAAAAATCGATCCGTTAACCGTCCGGAATCCACCCGAGGTCATGTGACCCCAACCAATCATACCAACCAATCCCAAAACATATTTCGGAGTTTCTTGAGGCTTCAAATCACATCAAACAATGCTAAAATCACCAATTATACCTCGATTCAATCCTTATGAACTTTGAACCTTCCAACTTCTATTTTTGATGTTTAAACCTACCAAATCACGTCTGATTGGCCTCTAATTTTGCACACAAGTCATATTCGACATTACAGACCTGCTCCAACCTTCGAAATTTGATTCCGATCCCGATATCAAAAAGTCAACCCCCCGGTCAAATTCTTCAAAAACTTTCAAATTTCTATCTTTAGCCAAATGGCTTCAAAATGACATACGGACCTCCGAATTCACTTTCGATCGTGCTTCCAACTCTAGAATCACCATACAGAGCTACTCCAAGTCTCGGAATTCCAAACAGACATCGATAATACTAAATTGCACATCAAGCCAAACTTATGAATTTTTTTCTAAATTGCTAACTTCCACATTAGGCGCCAAAATGCTCTCGGGTTATCCAAAACCTTATCCAGGTATACGCTCAAGTCCGAAATCATCATACAAACCCGCTGGAACCTTTAGATCTCGATTTCGAGGTTGTTTACTAAAAATTCCAATCCTAGTTCATTCTTTCAACTTTAAGCTTCAGAAATAAGAATTCTCTTTCCAAATTAACTCCGAATTTCTCAAAATATAATTCCGTCCACGCGTACAAGTCATAATATCTGAAATGAAGCTGTTCATGGCATCCGACTACCGAATAGAGCGCTAGTACTCAAAACGACCGGCCGGGTCGTTACATTCTCTCCTACTTAAACGTACGTTCGTCCTTGAACGTGTTGAGAACTATACTGGAGTAGTCCGAAATCAATGTTTAGCACCTCACGCACCTTCCCGTGCTACCAAAACTTACCTGAGCACATAAGCTCGATAAATTTAAAAGATATTTTCTCTTATTAAAGCAAATAAGCTTTAAAGCCTGATTCCAACATCCGGAATCCTATGCTTGGCCTGTTTCCCATATACAATCACCATATCAATCATTGTATGCTATACGCAAACATAACGGCATAACTTCGCTGAATTCTTACTTGCAACACTAAATCCACAGGACCACAGTAATATTATCTGATCAACTTAGCCAAAATTCTATTGATCCGATGCTCCCGTTGCACCCCATGACATATACAGGTCTTACTCTAACCTTTACCATACTGCCACGACGGAAGGGATGTTCCAACACCCATACTCAATTGTTGAGTCAACAACACATTAGGCCTACACTCCTGACAAGGCCTTCGCCTCATTCTGAACCTAATAATGGTCTTATCTCCATAACATACCTCACATAGCCGGATTTCACAGAATCCTAGATCAAGGTATGTCGTCCCATCCGATACAACTGCTCAGGCAATAAGCCACCCCAGAAATTATTAAAATCTCATATGATAAACCATACGCCAATAAGGCACCAATTCGAATGCAACGCTAAAGGAAAATGAACTCTATGAGGAATTACCATTCCCACGCACTAATACGGACTTTCCTCAGAAGATAGGAAACGAAACACACAAAGGAATAACATATAGAAAACTAGACTCGACATCATACTATTACAGCGTGCAACCCGATCCAAATAACATATCCATGGCGGCATGCCACCCGATCCACAAATAGATCCCATAGAATGAGATTGCACTTTGAGCTAAATCTTATCATTATAATAAAACATCGCATTTCGATCGCAAGCACATTAAGTGCATAATACCACCCCTGAGGAAACACATAGCGCTATAGGCTACGAAATTCAAGCACAACTGAGGTGCGATATACAATATAAGTCTCAAAGTCGTCCTGCTCATAACACATCATTTCTATGCGGATTCTCAACACGTAAGCAATTTTCTCAAGCCATCTCACAACTCCTACAACGTAATACATCATTACCAGGAATAGCCGATGAAAAAATAACCCCCGACCATTCCTCCATAGGGAACACTCGCTGAAACGAAGACAACTGGCCCGATATAAAGCCTTGTTCATATATGTAAATCAATACATCGATCTCAAGCTGATTTCTGATTGTACCAACTCGGTGAATAACCTTTCAAAGTTTTATAAAAACTCTCTTTTCCTCATGACACATAAGAACAACCATCATAACCGGAGCAACCCCCCCTATTCATGACCCAATAAACAAAGTGCCCTCTAGGCATAGTTACTCAAACAAATGTTATTACCATAATCCCCATACTTGCTTAAATCTTTGGTCACTCAAATGACTACATGCCACACTTACACAATCTTCCCGTGGGAAACGCTCCCACAATCCTCTGAAACAAATATCGATTCTGCTCATTCCAACCATCGGTTGCACCAATGCTGAAAAGCGATCAAGAATCCTTAACCAGGATACAAAGCCTCTTTTTCATAAACACATTGATCCCAGGTGACTCCAAAACCAATACCAATTTACTCTTAATCATTCAACCCATTCCTTGCTCATCCGAGCTCGTGATATCCTTGTCAGCCCAAGCTGCAACATTGATCCTTACTTTGAATCTTTCATGCTACTCACTGCACCCAATGTGCCAACATACGATAGAACACGATTTATATCGTAGCTCTGAACTCATTAGTATTTCAACACTTCCTCATATAAGAACTATTTGCTTATCTCAATTTAGGAGAACTGTAGTAACACCTAGGTAACTCCCCATAACCGTAGGATATGTAAACCTGTAAGTAGTGGTCCAAGCCACCATAACCCTTCCAGAATCTTCTTCTACACAACGAGCCTTAGAAATAGAAAGGCTTCTAAATAACATCAATTGCGATGGCTGACAAGTCTGATACGCACCATCACAAATCATACACACAATCTGGTCACGCTGAAGGAACTAATCGCAGATCCCAACATGCCAAATTTGACTAACCCATTTCCTTCAAATTTATCCTTGAGTGCTTTGGAAATAGTACCAATCCTCTTCAACAAATAGCACGCTCCATCTACACTTATTCTGAGTGACCTTGAACCATGAGACCATGCTGTCTCAACCCTTACGAACCATTTAGTACTTCCCAATTGCTAAGTCACAAGTCGACCATCACGGGACATCCTGTGCCACTTCTTATAAGCATGTTTTCTAAGCTTGATCCTTAATGGTACCTATAAACTTGATATCATTAAGCCCCACACTTTACCTTTTGAATTCACTAGGACCGTTACTGAGAGCCACCCGCTCTAACTTGGTCCTGAATTTAATCTGTCACACCTCCCTTTTTACTACCCCACACACTTAAAGCGTATAAATACACTTGTAGAGTATACCCCGACGTTCAATTACCCGAAAACGGATAAAATGGCGTAAGGGAAGGAGTTTTTCCAATTAAAGGACAATCGGTTCGGGATTTTATTAGAGATTAATCAGAGTCGCCACTTGGGAATGACAATGGTGTCCCAAGTCACCGGTTAATCCCGAATCCGAGGAATTTTGACTCTTATAAATGTCTGCGAAACAGAGATCCGGATAAGGAACTCTGTTAACCCGGGAGAAGGTGTTAAGCACTCCCGGATTCCGTGGTTTTAGCACGGTCGCTCCACTGTCGTTCTTGACTTTTGTTTGACTTAATTATATATTTTAACAACATATATAGTGCTTTTTACGTTAAATATTATTTTTTAGGAATTTGCGGTATCGCGAAAATACGCCTCGAGTCATACCGCAACCAGTACGCCTATGACTTTTGGTGTATTTCAGCTTTGCCAAGATTTGGATTTGAGTCGCACCAAGTGCACACTCGTTCATAGAAAAGTATATTAAAATCGTGCCTTAAGAGTCTATCGTCTTGATTACCTTTTTGAAAGACCGTGAAATTCACTAAACGGTCCTTCCGAGTCTAAAATTTTATAAGAATTATTTGAGGGCCCCGCGATTGTGTGTTTAGTGTAACGAGGCTCATCTCACTTTATTTATTAAAGGTCAATCCTAACATAACTATGATTTTTCCATTTAATCGGTCTCTAATAATATAAGAAAAAGAAAAGTCCTAATTTATTATTAAGGAATGCCATAGCTTATCAATTAAATATTAATGGGCCAAGTGTCATTCTTAACCTTAGGTCCAAAAGATCCCAATTTATACAGATTAATTCTTTCTAGTGACTGGGCCTGAGACAGGCCCAAACATAAAATCAGAAATAGGCCAATCGTTAATCAAAAGGGATCAAAGTCCCTGAAAGCCATTCCAACTCACGTGAATCAGCCATTACGTATTTAAAGTGAAGTGTGCTCATTTTATTCGACTGAATTGAATCTATTATACACTAAATTCTTATTAGGCTAATTACTATAATTTTGCTCTACTAATACACATTAGTTTTTCTTAACAAATCAGTTGAACCTCTTAGAAACTGAATTATTATCAAATCAATACTAAACTAACAGATTTTAATTAATATACTAAATTAATTAACTAAACCAACAAATTTCACTAAAACAAACAAATTTTAACGATTGAATCTAATTACCAATAGGTGCTATTTATGCAGAATCATGAGCAGTTGACCACCAAAGTAGCAAGAAACAATTTCGAACTACATCCCCTAATTTACCATCAATCCAGAAAAATAAAAATTGCTTCATAAATTGAATTTTTATTATTGAAGCCCAAATGGATACACTAACTTAGCCAACACAAACACTTGCAGAACCTGTTATTTTCAACTAATCACCCATTTTTAAAGTAATTCATTATTTTTAAAAGAAACTAATAATATGCACAATTTGTAGATCCCGGAACCTAAACATAACAGCTACGTCCATCACCTATATATCATATGATATTTCAATCTCATTAGCCATTAAGGCTTCCTGTTTTTAGAGATGCTACCAAAAATGTACTATGAACTAATTTGAAGGCGTCAGTCCAATCCAGTCCAATAATGAGAATTAATTACAATTAAACTAATCCTAAACGAATACAAATGTCTCTAGCTAGATTTGTATATAAACTGAAAAAAAAACAGAAAGTAAAAGTCACAACAATATCACATTGAATATTTCCATTCATTCACTTCATTTCGGTAGGCTTGAAGTTACAAGTGTGTACCTGAAAAGTTGAAACCCATTAGATCTAACAGACACGGCAGAGGATGATTTATTCAGGCAGTGCAGCAGATAATTCCAGCAGTAACAGTCAAATTCACAGCAAACAGTGAGATGTTGTCAGTGAGATGAACAACAGTTAAACCCAGGAGGTAGTTTTCCAGAATTTCAAGTTGATTCAAAGCCCAATTTCACATTCAAACTGTTCTTCACTGATTTGTAATAGACTATCTTATTATTTTTGGTTTTCTTGGAATGAATTAGAAGGCAAAATAGAAGAAAAATGATTCTGAAATATTAATTTCAGATCTGGAATTTGGCAAATATTTTTTGGGATTTTTCTATGGTTCCTATGGCTTAAACATTCTAAAAGAAAGCCTAAAAATCAGAAGGAACCCCCTTTTATTAATGCTGAAAATGCCTATTTATAGGCCAAAATCAAGAAATCTGAATTTCATTAAAAACCCTTCCATTTTTGACTTGTTGCACAAGTTAGTGCAATTAATCTAGTGAAAACTACACTAAGACCCCTTCTAGAATAGTCTACCATGTTCTATTTCCCTTGGAATTCCCATGGTGCCCTCATTTCCTTTTACTATCTACTAAAATATCTTTTGTTATGCCCATATTACCCTAAAAGCTCTATATTTATCACAATTATACCAATTCCTATCCCAATTGTACCCTTTCCTCTTTTAAGCTTATTACCACTATACCAATTCTTATTCCCCATTTACCCCTACTTCTTAAGGCTAATTACTTTCCTAAATTCTGTATTTTATCCTTATTTTAACCTATTTTCAGCATTGTATTTATCAAATAGCCACAATTAAGTGACTATTTCTCAACTAACCAATTGGTCTCTTTGACTACTTTAAAAATCAGATTAGTTCAACTAATTAGAACCACATTACATCAATAGCCGACCCTAGGTAATCTTACAAACATAGCCACTTTTGATCTATTACTCAATTAACAAGACTCGGGAAACAATTTGATAGGTGGTGAGTCTTATTAATCGAAGTAACTAATCGCTTTTGAATCTATCAAGTAAAACACCTTAGGTGGATACTAATCACGTGATTGTAATTATCGACCTAACTTGAATCTAAAATAGTCTAAGGGACAATCTAATAGTCGAACTAACAGCTATAACTAATCGACCCTAAGTGTTAATCAACACTAATCACAATTCCACTAATCAATTATCTCAAACAGATTCAGAACTATTCAATTGACAAATTTCAACAATTAACAGATAATTCCCGAAATCCAAAGGAAGCAGAAACTAACATTTTCAACACTTATTCTAACAAAAATCTAAAAAAAATTATTAAGACTGTCGGCAATTAACAGAAAAACAGAAACTAGCTATCCTAAACGAAAGATCAGAATTTAAACATTGTTGAAACAAATAGCAATACGAATTAACGGATCGACTAATCAGGATTATAACAAACAAATAATAACCTAGTTATCAAAATACGTATAACTTTTCGGAAATCTAAAACTAATATTCCAATCTGAATCTATAACAGCAATCAAGAAGAAACACTATAACAACTAATTTAAGAGTAACAATCTGAACAAAGATAATAGAAAATCAAGAAACAAATTAACCTACAATTAATCGCTAGTCAAGTTTTCTAATTACTCTAACTAAAGAAATTCGAACAAAGAAAACAGAAATCAAAAACAAACGAAGAAAGAGGAAATCAGCATGTATATACAGAGGCGAAGAAAAAATAAAAGGAAACTTAGCTCTTTTTGCCATTATTTTCCAATTCTGTTTATCCCGTTCTTTTTCCTCTTTTTTTTTTGATTTTCTTGCGTTTTTCTTCATTTTCTTGAATCTCTTCACATTTCGACAACCCGGCATCATTTTCTTGAATTTTCAGCGAAACAGGCTTCAAATCTTCAAAAATCCAGCAGCTCTTGACATATTTCTTCCGTGTCACAGTGTAAAAGAATGGTAGGGATAAGAGCATGTGGCCTTTGGAGTGTTTGGGTGGCGGCGAGGTTGTTTTTCGGCGAGTATTCTGGTTGAGAGGGTGGCGGATTGCAGGGTGACGAGATGAGGTTGGCGGCTAGGTCGAAGTTTAGTTGGTCTCTTAGAAGAAGGCAGCGGCGATGGAGTTTCTGGCGCGTTTGGGCGATGGAGGAAATGGGTCTGTGGGTGATGGTTATGGAGAAAAGGCGGCGGTTGGTCTCTTGTCTGTTGCGGCTGCCTCTTTGTGTTGGCTGATGAAGATGGAGGCTGGGAGCGGTCGTTGGTCGTTGTAGGGATGGTCGGCGGTGGTTACTGGTGTGGAAATGAGAGTTGTCGGCGGGATGGGCGGCTGGTTCGAAGGTTTTGGGTGAGGTGAGAGATGGGAGATGAGAGACAGAGGAATGGGAAGTTCTTCGGTTTTAGGGTTAAGTTTTGGCTTAGTTATACTTAGGTTGTAATAATAAATCAGAGCCATTAGATTAAAATCAAGGACGGCTAGGATTAAATCACACTGGACCGGGTATTTGGGAATTTTAATTGGGCTGCTGGGGCTACTGGTTTGGGTTGGGGCGTTTTGGGCCAGGGTAGGGACGACTGGGCTGGTGGAATTTGGCCCAGTTCTTTTATTCAATGTATTTTCTTTGTTTTTCTTTACTCTAACTTGTATTTTTGTATTTTGTTGTATTTTTGATTTGTTTGTATTTTTTTATATTCTTCCTACTTTGTAATTAATTGGAACTAATTAAAACTAACTAATTACCTTCTTTTTTGGCAATTTTTCAATTTAAAAAGCTAACTAATTTTTTTTTTTATTTTTCTTTAATTAATATAAATGAATTAATTTCCTAAAGATGCAATTTTTTATATTTTCATTTATCACACGCAAATAACATGCAAACAACTAACACAAAATTCACACAAAATTATAACAATAAGGAAAATCATTTATTTTGGATTTTATAGGAATACCTCATGTGTAGGGTAAAAATCACGTGCTCACAGCTGCCCCTCTTTGCTCGGGGACACGAAGAGTTTCCGTGCAAAGATAAGTGAGCAACTATGAACGATTTTTACCCGTTCGAGTATTCCATTGTGAAGCATTTTGAAAAGCTTTGACCGCACCTTGCTTCAGAGGTTGCCTACATATCTGAGGCTAAACAGGAATCAGGTCAGTGTAGTTCGGGAAGTTTTGGTAGCTGGGACTACCATGGACTGTGATCTCACTGCTATTGCTGTTGTTACTGCTGTCATTGCTGACTGACTCCTTATTACACCAGGGTAAAGATAAAAGGAGCTAGCCTAAGCTACAACCTATGAATTACAAAAATCCTATCTATGTCTTCCAACTTGTCTTTTTGTATTTTCTTGATCTTGTGTCTTGTATTCCTTGCAATGGCATTCTTGTTATTGCCTTCAACTTGTATCTTCGCTCCAATGGCATTCTTGTTATCGCCTTGAACATGTTCAACTTTTCACCGGCATTCTTGTACTTGTTCAACCTCTTCAATATGAAATATTTCGTCCATTCTCCAGGTGGACCCCTGTTTGTGACTAAATAAACAACCAAAGAAAGATTTTTCTGCCCCAATATGGTGACTGGGCACATCATGTTATTGAATGTCCAAATTTTTCTTCTTTTCATATTTTTTTTTCTTTTTCTCTTTTTTTTTTCTTTTTTTTTCTTTTTAAATGCAGATATGTATGAAATGCGATGCAGAGAAATATTCCCGTATTTGAAGGTGGGCACCTAACTGAAATTAAACGTGCAATGCAGAAATGTATTCCCGTATTAGAAGGTGGGCGCCTAACAGAAATTAAACGTGCAATGCAGAAAAAAAGTATTCCCGTATTTGAAGGTGGGCACCTAACAGAAGTTAAACGTGCAATGCAGAAATGTATTCCCGTATTAGAAGGTGGGCACCTAACGGAATTTAAACGTGCAATGCAGAAATGTATTCCCGTATTAGAAGGTGGGCGCCTAACAGAAATTAAATTGCCATTCCATTCTTCAGGCGGGCACCCTGACTTTCACCATGCACACAGAAATTAAATTGCCATTCCATTCTTCAGGCGAGCACCCTGACTTCAACCATGATTTAAAACTTCAATTAAAAACTTAAAGTAAAATGCCATTCCATTCTCCAGGCGGGCACCCTGACTTCAACAAAAACTTCGAAAATAAATCGCCATACCATTCTTCGGGCGGGCACCCCGACTTCAACAACAAACTTTAAAAATAAATTGCCATACCATTCTTCGGGCGGGCACCCCGACTTCAACAACAAACTTTAAAAATAAATTGCCATACCATTCTTCGGGCGGGCACCCCGATTTCAAAAACCATTTAAAACTTCAACTATGATTTAAAACATCAATTAGAACTTAAAGTAAAATGCCATTCCATTCTTCAGGCGGGCACCCTGATTTCAACAAAAAACTTAAAATAAATCGCCATACCATTCTTCGGGCGGGCACCCCGACTTCAACAACAATTTAAAACTTCAACTAAAACTTAAAGTAAAATGCCATTCCATTCTCCAGGCGGGCACCCTGACTTCAACAAAAACTTCGAAAAAATAAATTGCCATACCATTCTTCGGGCGGGCACCCCGATTTCAAAAACCATTTAAAACTTCAACTATGATTTAAAACATCAATTAGAACTTAAAGTAAAATGCCATTCCATTCTTCAGGCGGGCACCCGGATTTCAACAAAAAACTTAAAATAAATCGCCATACCATTCTTCGGGCGGGCACCCCGACTTCAACAACAATTTAAAACTTCAACTAAAACTTAAAGTAAAATGCCATTCCATTCTCCAGGCGGGCACCCTGACTTCAACAACAAACTTTAAAAATAAATTGCCATACTATTCTTCGGGCGGGCACCCCGATTTCAAAAACCATTTAAAACTTCAACTATGATTTAAAACATCAATTAGAACTTAAAGTAAAATGCCATTCCATTCTTCAGGCGGGCACCCTGACTTCAACCATGATTTAAAACTTCAATTAAAAACTTAAAGTAAAATGCCATTCCATTCTCCAGGCGGGCACCCTGACTTCAACAAAAACTTCAAAAATAAATCGCCATACCATTCTTCGGGCGGGCACCCCGACTTCAACAACAAACTTTAAAAATAAATTGCCATACCATTCTTCGGGCGGGCACCCCGACTTCAACAACAAACTTTAAAAATAAATTGCCATACCATTCTTCGGGCGGGCACCCCGATTTCAAAAACCATTTAAAACTTCAACTATGATTTAAAACATCAATTAGAACTTAAAGTAAAATGCCATTCCATTCTTCAGGCGGGCACCCTGATTTCAATAAATCGCCATACCATTCTTCGGGCGGGCACCCCGACTTCAACAACAATTTAAAACTTCAACTAAAACTTAAAGTAAAATGCCATTCCATTCTCCAAGCGGGCACCCTGACTTCAACAAAAACTTCGAAAAAATAAATTTCCATACCATTCTTCGGGCGGGCACCCCGATTTCAAAAACCATTTAAAACTTCAACTATGATTTAAAACATCAATTAGAACTTAAAGTAAAATGCCATTCCATTCTTCAGGCGGGCACCCTGATTTCAACAAAAAACTTAAAATAAATCGCCATACCATTCTTCGGGCGGGCACCCCGACTTCAACAACAATTTAAAACTTCAACTAAAACTTAAAGTAAAATGCCATTCCATTCTCCAGGCGGGCACCCTCACTTCAACAACAATTTAAAACTTCAACTAAAACTTAAAGTAAAATGCCATTCCATTCTCCAGGCGGGCACCCTGACTTCAACAACAAACTTTAAAAATAAATTGCCATACTATTCTTCGGGCGGGCACCCCGATTTCAAAAACCATTTAAAACTTCAACTATGATTTAAAACATCAATTAGAACTTAAAGTAAAATGCCATTCCATTCTTCAGGCGGGCACCCCGACTTCAGCAACAATTTAAAAATTCAACAAAAACTTAAAATAAATCGCCATACCATTCTTCGGGCGGGCACCCCGATTTCAACAACAATTTAAAACTTCCTCTTTTTGGTATTTTCTTTTACCAATTGTCTCTCATCTGTGAATTTCTCCACTTATCGTCAAACTTTCCTCTTTTTGGGTGTTTTCTATTTTTCCACATTGGTCACATTCGCTTTAAAGTGAATAATGACACTTTGTTCCTGCATGCATCATGAAACAAAATTTATTAGATATAAACTGCTGGCAACTGGCATCTGCCGTCCCTGCCTCTTATTGCTTTCCTTTTTTTTGCTTTTTCTCCTGCTGTGTGGATTTTCAGCTGCCTATCTCTTGCGAACTCTTTTTTTGTATTTTCTCACTTTTTCCATTTTTGTTTGTTTTCTTTTCCTTTGGCCATGTTTGCCAAGCTTCCTTATTTCCTTCCCAACTCTTCCTTTCTGATCCAGTGTTGTTTCAACTTTCATTATCAGGAGCTGGTAGTTAGAACTTATCTGGGTATTTGCTGGCTGATTCCGCTGACCATGCCATGTATTTAAACTCTGACCCAGTTCGTTCCAATCATTATTCTGTCTCCAAATTGTTTTCAACCCAAACCGATACTATTTTTTGTTGCTTTTCTCTTTTCTGGTAGTCCTCACGATCGCCCTACGGTGCCTCAAAAGGTTTTCACCAATAAGACGCTCTCATTTATTCTCTCAACCTCACAGTCGTCTCACGGTGCCGACTAAGGTTTTCACTGATGAGACTCTCTTATTTTATTTCTCTCAAACTCACAGTCGCCTCACAGTGCCGGTTAAGGTTTTCACCGATGAGACTCTCTTATTTTTTTTTTCATTTTTTCTCATTTTTCCTTTTTGTATTTTGTTTTCTTACCACAGGTGTTGTCCGATGTTTCGCTCCTCCTTCGTTGCATTCGTTATCATTTCGGAATTGATCAGAAGGTCTTTTTTGGACTGTAATGTGTCTTTTGGATGGGTTAAGAAAGAAAGGTATAAAGGCTCAAAATCTCACGAGGGTTCAACAATATTTACAACTCTCGGAATTATTAAACATAACTTCTGCCCCAGTTTCAATATGTGGGGAATTTTTGGATTTTTCCTTTATTGTGACTGAACCTCAGAGAGGCTGCCTACGTACCCTTTCGGGATCAAGTCGGACGTAGTTCATCCAACTTCATAAGTTAGATGGATTTCTTTTTGACTTTTTCCCGATTTTTGTCTTTTTCTCTTCTTTTTTTTCATTTTTTCATTTTTTCATTTTTTTTTTCATCATTTTTTTTTTCATCATTTTTTTCATTTTGGCAATTTCGATCTTATTGCGCTAAAGCGATTTCCGAGAGAGGGATATGAAAGAATATATTCATTGAGGCTCAAAGGGGTTATCAATGGATAAAGTGTTTGGATAGAGAATAAAACGCCTTCGTCATTTCAATTTCAGAGCACATAATTGAAAAGGAATCATACATAGTATCTCTTGACTGCATCTGAATTGATAGCAGTCTCTACGCACTTTCCTTCAACATCTGTTAAATACAATGCTCCATTGGACAACACCCGTGATACCACAAACGGTCCCTGCCAATTTGGCGCAAATTCGCCCTTTGCCTCAGCCCAATACAGTAAGATACGCATCGCAACCAAAATGAGCCTATGCCCGTTGGAAGCTATTGGCTCTATCGGATCAATAACATCTATGCCCCTGTTTCAAAGCAAAGAAAAATATGTTAGTTTAAATGCGGTGGTTGGTTGTGGTCTTGAACTTTGATGGCGACTGCTTTCCACCCGAGCGCCTTGCCTGTTCACCGACTATCCATTTTCACTTCTTCTTTGTTCAAAATCCAACTCTCTTTAGGTATGTACATTGTCCCTTTCTTGACGGATACCACAAACTTCGATCTCGATTCCTTTGATGACTCCACTTGACAACCTTTGGTCTTTCTCTTGTCAGAAGATATACCCCCTCTCTGTTCGAACCCCGTACTTCCATTTGATATATTTTCCCTGAGTTGGCATCTTGCCGACCCTTGTGTCTTGCATGATCCTCATTGCACATGTTGCTCTTGTGGGCTTAAATCATTGGCCTTGTCATTCCCTGTCCTACGACAATTGTCGTGTTAACCCCATTTTGTGCAATTGGAAAACTTGGTGGCAAATATTGAAATCATTTCTATACTTATTATGACCTGACTGACTCGATAAGAAGGAGAGTAAAACAAAGTGTGAAGAATAAAGAGAAAGGAAAATACAATTCCTAACAAGAAACCTACAGACGAATGACCTAACGGATTTTGAATACCGACTCTAGCGACCTTGACACGCACTTTTGGCCTTCTCCGTATAGCAAAGTTGATGTTCAACTCTTGTTGCAAAGTTCTGCTGTGAAACCGGTCTTTACTACCTCATTTCTTTGATCTGATCCTTAGTCGACTTGCAGCGCCCATAGGGTTTTCTGTGAAACCGGTCTTCAATACTTCATTTCTTTGATCTGATCCTTAGTCGACTTGCAGCGCTCGTAGGGTTTTCGCCAACAAGCCTCTCTCATTTGATCTTTCTTTCTTTCAACTCACCGTCGCCTTACGGTGCCCGTGCGGGTTTTCACCGATAAGGCTCTCTCATTTTGACTTCTCTCATCTTGAAGTCTCGTGGTGGTTTGAGTTCTTCACTCTTCTTTGTTCGGACTGGAGTGTTGCCCCTGATGTGATTGACCTTTGTTCGCTTGACTCGGCATTTCTTGAAGATTGATCGGAAGGTCTTCATTTGGACCGTAATGCAGGCTTTTGGATGGGGTTTAGAAAAAAGGATATAAAGGCTCAAAATTATTTCAATGTGGGTTAATGATTACAACTTTCGGAATCTTATTTATTCAACAACCATAACTTCTGCCCCAGTTTCCTTCTTGGGGAATTTTTGGATTTTTCATTTATTGTGACTGAACCTCAGAGAGGCTGCCTACGTACCCTTTCGGGATCAAGTCAGACGTAGTTCAGACTACGTTCGTATTCATTGTTGCATCTTGACTTCTCCCTATTTTTCTTTTTTTCTTTTCTTTTTCTTTTTCTTTTCTTTTTCTTCTTTTTTTTTTCTTTCTTTTTTCTTCTTTTCTCCATTTGATTTTTCCGCTCCATCCTCAAAAAAAAATTTTTTTTTTATTCCGAAAGAGGGATGTGAAAGAAAATATAATATGGCTCAAAGGGGATAACAATGGACGAAGTGTTTGGGTAGCCGAATAAAATGCCTTCGTCATTCCAATCTTCAAAACCTACCAAGTACAAACTATCTTTCGACCAAATCACATATTTGCCTTCTGTTTTTGACGATTCTCAATGCCATTGGGCAACAATCTCGATACCACGGATGGTTCCTTTAGTCTTGGGGTACTTTTGCCTTTGGCTTTAAACCGATGAAGCATGATGCATTTCCAAGGCATTTCTTTATGTTCTCTTTTCCCCTAGTATTCACTTGATTTCGGCTTCACAGTATTTCAATACTTCTTCCGAGTATCATTACATCTTCAACATTGTTTCATTGACTTTTAAAAACCAGGCTTAGAATTATGTGCATGTCATGTTGCTAAAGTCAGTATGAGAAGAAATGCAAAGTATTTAGAAATGGAATGACTAGAAATGACGGGAAACAACAAGTTGTATTAAACTGATGGGTTGAAACAACAAGACGAACAACAAAACGAACAGACTAGACTAAAATTACAAACCTAGACAACACTAAACAAAGCAAAGTAGTAAGATAAAAGGGTTTTGACTTTTAAGACAACATCCGGATTACAACCCTGAAATAACCCGGGTAACAGAAATGTCAACAAAATAAGCCACCAAAAACTCTACTTTGGATAAACCCCAAATGAAGCATATTTCCAATTACCAAGCACAATATCTTTAGCCACTGCCTTCTGCATCAACCATACGGGTGTCGACTATGTCCGGATTTTGTACGGCAATGTAGCATGCATTGATAAGCTCCTGCATTGCCTTTTTTAGCTTCCAACATTTTTCTGTGTCATGCCCCGGGGCGCCTGAGCAATATGCGCACATTTGAGAAAAATCACACCTCTTTGACTGATGATTTGGCATTTTTATCTCAATTGGTTTCAACATGCCCAGTTGCTTCAACTTGTGGAACAAACTGGCATACGATTCTCCCAAAGGGGTAAGAGACTTTTCTCGTTTCAGTAGCCTCTCATTTCTAAAAGCCTGATTTGGCCTAAAACCCGACCCGCGGGGTTTCTGGTATGCTCGTGGGGAGAAGTAAGGGCCAGGAGAATTACAAGGATATCCATGGGTTCGATATAGAGGGCCTTTAGCAAAGACGACCACTGGACCTTGTCGTTGGGGAGGTTCAACCTGCGGGCTCTGTTTGGGGTCCTGATGAACAACCTCGGAGGGGTAATGTTGGGCAACATGAGCTTCGGGTGGGTGTTTATCGTCGGGAACAGGTGGATGTGATTGGAGCGCATTCCTGGGGGAAAATAGATGGATACCGAGTGATGGAGCTATTGGGGTGGCTGGAAAGGCTGCGATAGGCAGATATATTTGGCATCGGGTTCAGTGTAAGGACAGAGTCCATGAAACTAGGTGGTGGCGGAGGTAGTGATTTCCCATCCATCCACGCCCGATACATTTCATCCACGTGTTGTCTCAACATTTTGACTTCTTCAACTAACATGTGGTTCCGTTCAACCAGCTGTTGTCGGGTGCCGCTACCAACCCACTCAGCCTTGAGATTCTCTGCCATTGTCCTCTGACTTTGTGTTACAGGGAAGAGTTATCTTAGAACCACAACCAACCACCTTCCTGGAAACGGACACAACAAAACAAAGCCACCATGTCAGCATTAAGGTATCCCGCTTATTGATCGCCTCCTTTTTTTTTCTACTATTTTCTTTTCTTTTTTCTTCCTTTTTGTGGTTTTTTTTCGTTTTTCCTTTTTTTTTCTTTTTGTAGTTTTTTCATTTTTTTTTTGGTTATGGATATGGTCGAATCCTATGTGGATTGCCTACGTATCATGACCCCGCATGAATCGGACCGAGCGTAGTTCTTGCAAATTAATGCAAGAAATAAAGAGATGTTTATTTGATTTTTTTTTCTTTGAAGGAAAATTATAGAAACCGATTCCAACTACAAACTTGTGTAGGAGATTTCTACAAGAATAAGAATATTTTTGGTGTCAATTATGACTATTTCTACAAAATTGGCCACATAATGGCTTATTTGACAAAATGACTATTTTTGCAAAATTTATTTAAGAAAGATAAAACTAAATTTTTTTTTATCCTGTGGCTCATGGGGCATCGTCCGGCATCACCATAAACCAACACAAGACTATTTTTCATAAACTGGCCATGTAATGGCTTATTTAGACAAAGTGGCTCTTTTTGCAAAATTTATTTAAGAAAGATAAACTTGAAAATTTTTATCATGTGGCTCATGGGGCATCGTTCAGCACCGACACAGGCCAACACAAGACTAAGGAAGTTAAAAATGCAAAACATGTGGCTATTTCAGCAAAAACCGGCCATGTAATGGCTTATTTGATAGAGTGGATATATTTTTTTGAAAAGTTGAGCGATGACTCAAACTTAATTTTGCGGATACGGCCTTTCGACATTTCCGCGAGGGAATATTTCAAGGATGTGCCCAAAAATTATTTACAAATGACTCAAAGTGGCTATTCTTGCAAAAACAGCCTTTCGGCGTCCTTTTGAGGGACATTTGGCTTATTTTAAGCAAGAATAGCATCACCCGACTTATTTATAACAAAATCAAAAATTTGACATTTTTTGGTTATTTTTTGCAAAAAGGGGTGTAAACCCGGACTTGATTTTGCGGCTATGGCCTTGTAACATTTCCACAAGGAATATTTCAAGGCTGTGCCCGCAAATTATTAAAAGTGATTCAAAGTGGCTATTTTTGCAAAAAACAACCTTCCGGCGTCCTTTCAGAACATTCGGCTATTTGTAAAAACGGCATCACTTTGATTTTATTGACAAAATTAAACACACATTTTTTTTTGATTTTTTAAAAGGGGTGGTTGGAACCCGATGAGGGTTGCCTACGTATCCCACCTAATGGCGAGAATCAAACCTGCGTAGTTCGGTCAGATTATTTGACCAATTATTTTCAACAAAAACTGTTCCTCCTATTTTTCAAATTTTCGATTTTTCCGGGTAACTATTTTCTATAAATCCTTAATTTCTTCTCTCTCTCTTTTTTTTCAACCATTTTTCCAATCTCGGGATTTTCGCCGGTCCGCATAACGATCAAGGACAATAAAATGCAACACATAGCATGCTCGGTCTTTTCAATACCGGGTAACCTGTCCTAGACGGACCCAACCCCTGTGTTGAGTCCCCTAAGTCAAATATGATGCAAATAATCGTCCTAGACCTATGTTCAAAATCTTACGGTTTCATGGATTGCTAGACCGTGTACCCGAGCGGAAAACTCGAATCGAGGAGGGGGCTACGTACCGGTGACCCGCGGAGTCAATCGGCTTTGTAACTTATCCGGCCTCTTTTTTCTTAGTATAAGGTGACTTTAACAGAAAGGGGAGTCTCAACCCAGTAAGCACATCCCCGAGGGAGAAGAGAAGGGTTTTCGGCACAATTTTATATACAGTTCACATAATATCAAAGCGATAAAGCACATAGCATGTTGTTCAAATCACATAATGAAGTCAAATAAAAACGCGAACGGCAGTTCTAAGGAGCTCGAGTTCTTAAACCCCGAAACCGGAGTTCAGGGTTGGATCCCCAGCAGAGTCGCCAGAGCTGTCACACCTCCCTTTTTACTACCCCACACACTTAAAGCGTATAAATACACTTGTAGAGTATACCCCGACGTTCAATTACCCGAAAACGGATAAAATGGCGTAAGGGAAGGAGTTTTTCCAATTAAAGGACAATCGGTTCGGGATTTTATTAGAGATTAATCGAGTCGCCACTTGGGAATGACAATGGTGTCCCAAGTCACCGGTTAATCCCGAATCCGAGGAATTTTGACTCTTATAAATGTCTGCGAAACAGAGATCCGGATAAGGAATTCTGTTTACCCGGGAGAAGGTGTTAGGCACTCCCGGATTCCGTGGTTTTAGCACGGTCGCTCCACTGTCGTTCTTGACTTTTGTTTGACTTAATTATATATTTTAACAACATATATAGTGCTTTTTACGTTAAATATTATTTTTTAGGAATTTGCGGTATCGCGAAAACACGCCTCGAGTCATACCGCAACCAGTATACGCCTATGACTTTTGGTGTATTTCAGCTTTACCGAGATTTGGATTTGAGTCGCACCAAGTGCACACTCGTTCATAGAAAAGTATATTAAAATCGTGCCTTAAGAGTCTATCGTCTTGATTAACTTTTGGAAAGACCGTGAAATTCACTAAACGGTCCTTCCGAGTCTAAAATTTTATAAGAATTATTTGAGGGCCCCGCGATTGTGTGTTTAGTGTAACGAGGCTCATCTCACTTTATTTATTAAAGGTCAATCCTAACATAACTATGATTTTTCCATTTAATCGGTCTCTAATAATATAAGAAAAAGAAAAGTCCTAATTTATTATTAAGGAATGCCATAGCTTATCAATTAAATATTAATGGGCCAAGTGTCATTCTTAACCTTAGGTCCAAAAGATCCCAATTTATACAGATTAATTCTTTCCAGTGACTGGGCCTGAGACAGGCCCAAACATAAAATCAGAAATGGGCCAATCGTTAATCAAAAGGGATCAAAGTCCTTGAAAGCCATTCCAACTCACGTGAATCAGCCATTACGTATTTAAAGTGAAGTGTGCTCATTTTATTCGACTGAATTGAATCTATTATACACTAAATTCTTATTAGGCTAATTACTATAATTTTGCTCTACTAATACACATTAGTTTTTCTTAACAAATCAGTTGAACCTCTTAGAAATGAATTATTATCAAATCAATACTAAACTAACAGATTTTAATTAATATACTAAATTAATTAACTAAACCAACAAATTTCACTAAAACAAACAAATTTTAACGATTGAATCTAATTACCAATAGGCGCTATTTATGCAGAATCATGAGCAGTTGACCACCAAAGTAGCAAGAAACAATTTCGAACTACATCCCCTAATTTACCATCAATCCAGAAAAATAAAAATTGCTTCATAAATTGAATTTTTATTATTGAAGCCCAAATGGATACACTAACTTAGCCAACACAAACACTTGCAGAACCTGTTATTTTCAACTAATCACCCATTTTTAAAGTAATTCATTATTTTTAAAAGAAACTAATAATATGCACAATTTGTAGATCCCGGAACCTAAACATAACAGCTACGTCCATCACCTATATATCATATGATATTTCAATCTCATTAGCCATTAAGGCTTCCTGTTTTTAGAGATGCTACCAAAAATGTACTATGAACTAATTTGAAGGCGTCAGTCCAATCCAGTCCAATAATGAGAATTAATTACAATTAAACTAATCCTAAACGAATACAAATGTCTCTAGCTAGATTTGTATATAAACTGAAAAAAAAACAGAAAGTAAAAGTCACAACAATATCACATTGAATATTTCCATTCATTCACTTCATTTCGGTAGGCTTGAAGTTACAAGTGTGTACCTGAAAAGTTGAAACCCATTAGATCTAACAGACACGGCAGAGGATGATTTATTCAGGCAGTGCAGCAGATAATTCCAGCAGTAACAGTCAAATTCACAGCAAACAGTGAGATGTTGTCAGTGAGATGAACAACAGTTAAACCCAGGAGGTAGTTTTCCAGAATTTCAAGTTGATTCAAAGCCCAATTTCACATTCAAACTATTCTTCACTGATTTGTAATAGACTATCTTATTATTTTTGGTTTTCTTGGAATGAATTAGAAGGCAAAATAGAAGAAAAATGAATCTGAAATATTAATTTCAGATCTGGAATTTGGCAAATATTTTTTGGGATTTTTCTATGGTTCCTATGGCTTAAAAATTCTAAAAGAAAGCCTAAAAATCAGAAGGAACCCCCTTTTATTAATGCTGAAAATGCCTATTTATAGGCCAAAATCAAGAAATCTGAATTTCATTAAAAACCCTTCCATTTTTGACTTGTTGCACAAGTTAGTGCAATTAATCTAGTGAAAACTACACTAAGACCCCTTCTAGAATAGTCTACCATGTTCTATTTCCCTTGGAATTCCCATGGTGCCCTCATTTCCTTTTACTATCTACTAAAATACCTTTTGTTATGCCCATATTACCCTAAAAGCTCTATATTTATCACAATTATACCAATTCCTATCCCAATTGTACCCTTTCCTCTTTTAAGCTTATTACCACTATACCAATTCTTATTCCCCATTTACCCCTACTTCTTAAGGCTAATTACTTTCCTAAATTCTGTATTTTATCCTTATTTTAACCTATTTTCAGTATTGTATTTATCAAATAGCCACAATTAAGTGACTATTTCTCATCTAACCAATTGGTCTCTTTGACTACTTTAAAAATCAGATTAGTTCAACTAATTAGAACCACATTACATCAATAGCCGACCCTAGGTAATCTTACAAACATAGCCACTTTTAATCTATTACTCAATTAACAAGACTCGGGAAACAATTTGATAGGTGGTGAGTCTTATTAATCGAAGTAACTAATCGCTTTTGAATCTATCAAGTAAAACACCTTAGGTGGATACTAATCACGTGATTGTAATTATCGACCTAACTTGAATCTAAAATAGTCTAAGGGACAATCTAATAGTCGAACTAACAGCTATAACCAATCGACCCTAAGTGTTAATCAACACTAATCACAATTCCATCAATCAATTATCTCAAACAGATTCAGAACTATTCAATTGACAAATTTCAACAATTAACAGATAATTCCCGAAATCCAAAGGAAGCAGAAACTAACATTTTCAACACTTATTCTAACAAAAATCTAAAAACAATTATTAAGACTGTCGGCAATTAACAGAAAAACAGAAACTAGCTATCCTAAACGAAAGATCAGAATTTAAACATTGTTGAAACAAATAGCAATACGAATTAACGGATCGACTAATCAGGATTATAACAAACAAATAATAACCTAGTTATCAAAATACGTATAACTTTTCGGAAATCTAAAACTAATATTCCAATCTGAATCTATAACAGCAATCAAGAAGAAACACTATAACAACTAATTTAAGAGTAACAATCTGAACAAAGATAATAGAAAATCAAGAAACAAATTAACCTACAATTAATCGCTAGTCAAGTTTTCTAATTACTCTAACTAAAGAAATTCGAACAAAGAAAACAGAAATCAAAAACAAACGAAGAAAGAGGAAATCAGCATGTATATACAGAGGCGAAGAAAAAATAAAAGGAAACTTAGCTCTTTTTGCCATTATTTTCCAATTCTATTTATCCCGTTCTTTTTCCTCTTTTTTTTGATTTTCTTGCGTTTTTCTTCATTTTCTTGAATCTCTTCACATTTCGACAACCCGGCATCATTTTCTTGAATTTTCAGCGAAACAGGCTTCAAATCTTCAAAAATCCAGCAGCTCTTGACATATTTCTTCCGTGTCACAGTGTAAAAGAATGGTAGGGATAAGAGCATGTGGCCTTTGGAGTGTTTGGGTGGCGGCGAGATTGTTTTTCGGCGAGTATTCTGGTTGAGAGGGTGGCGGATTGCAGGGTGACGAGATGAGGTTGGCGGCTAGGTCGAAGTTTAGTTGGTCTCTTAGAAGAAGGCAGCGGCGATAGAGTTTCTGGCGCGTTTGGGCGATGGAGGAAATGGGTCTGTGGGTGATGGTTATGGAGAAAAGGGGCGGCTGGTCTCTTGTCTGTTGCGGCTGCCTCTTTGTGTTGGCTGATGAAGATGGAGGCTGGGAGCGGTCGTTGGTCGTTGTAGGGATGGTCGGCGGTGGTTACTGGTGTGGAAATGAGAGTTGTCGGCGGGATGGGCGGCTGGTTCGAAGGTTTTGGGTGAGGTGAGAGATGGGAGATGAGAGACAGAGGAAGGGGAAGTTCTTAGGTTTTAGGGTTAAGTTTTGGCTTAGTTATACTTAGGTTGTAATAATAAATCAGAGCCATTAGATTAAAATCAAGGACGGCTAGGATTAAATCACATTGGACCGGGTATTTGGGAATTTTAATTGGGCTGCTGGGGCTACTGGTTTGGGTTGGGGCGTTTTGGGCCAGGGTAGGGACGACTGGGCTGGTGGAATTTGGCCCAGTTCTTTTATTCAATGTATTTTCTTTGTTTTTCTTTACTCTAACTTGTATTTTTGTATTTTGTTGTATTTTTTATTTGTTTGTATTTTTTTATATTCTTCCTACTTTGTAATTAATTGGAACTAATTAAAACTAACTAATTACCTTCTTTTTTGGCAATTTTTCAATTTAAAAAGCTAACTAATTTTTTTTTTTGATTTTTCTTTAATTAATATAAATGAATTAATTTCCTAAAGATGTAATTTTTTATATTTTCATTTATCACACGCAAATAACATGCAAACAACTAACACAAAATTCACACAAAATTATAACAATAAGGAAAATCATTTATTTTGGATTTTATAGGAATACCTCATGTGTAGGGTAAAAATCACGTGCTCACAATCAACTCCATAAATTTTATAACACCTGAATACCCTCTCGGCGAAGCACCTGGCGAAATCACTTCCTCTGAAACATGTCTCTATACAAGGCATAAATCATGAATCTTTTCCCTAAGATTGATCATGAGCCAACAAGGCAAACCGTAGCACATCTTTACTACTCATGGTAGTTTTTCGTAGCTGAGACAACCTCTCAGTATGCTATTAACCAGAAATTTCGCAAGTAGCTATCCATGAAGCCCAAATCATAAGCGATGGAACTCTCCCACTTAGCTTGAAGCCATTATTACAATACTCTGGAGTTCACCATTATTCTTAATCTCTTGTTGTCATAACCTTGCATAATCATCCGCCGCAAAGTCTTGGAATTCTCATGTAAATCCCCATCTTTCATATTCTGAATCATCATCCACCTTCACACCGATAAGAATTCTCGATATCTTACTGTAGAAACTTAATTTGATACTCTAAATCATTAGCACCATTCGCACAACAATTCCATATGCTGCATATCCAGAAGAACTCTTCGCAGAAACCTCGCCAACCATGCGATTGCTAACCTGCTCACCCGAATACCCTACCTATCGAAATCACTCCCTAACATGTTCCAACGTTGATGCATAGGGTGTGAGCACGTGATTTTTGCCCCAAGCAAATTATTCCTAAAAATCCAAAAAAAATTTTGTTAAATATTTGTGGCATTTTGTGTTAATTTGTTGCATAATAATCCATACAAATATACAAAAATATGCACGAGCATTAGGATTTTTATTTTGCAATTTTGGTATTAATACATGTTGAGAACAAATTAAAGAAAAATCAAAATAACATTTTATGTTTTAATTGAAAATACCATAAAATAGAAATTAATTAGTTTTAAAATTAGCAAAATTAGAAAAATAAAATAAAAGAAAATACAAGAAAGAAATACAAAAGAAATAAATAGATACAAAAAATATAAAAGTAAATAAAATACAAAAAAAAAATACAAGTTAAATAATATAAATATACATAAAATTGGACTGATAATATCAGTGGCCCAAAAATCAAATACGACAGCCCAAATTGACCCCAGGCCCAAAATATGTTAACCGGTCTGCCTGGCTTTAAATCCAAACGACACCGTTTAAGCTTAATAGATCTGGGCCGTTGAAATTCTTGATCACACGGTCAGATTACACAAACAGCTAATAAAGCAAACGACGATGTTTGAGTCGTCAATCTGGCCATTCATTCGTTTTATCTAACAGGCAGGATTGAATCATTACTTAAATAAGACGACACCATTTCAAAGCTTAGTGGATCTGAGCCGTTAATATATTTAATCCAATGGTTCAGAATATTAGATGCCTTTTAATATACTAGTGTATACTTACACCAGTATTCATTTCATTTTCTAGTCATCTATACACAAACCCTAGCTGCCTCTACCCCTTCTCTCAATCTCGCCGGAAACCTCACCAATGGGATACAATATCTTCTCCAATGGCTTCCCTATTAACACCAGGGTAATCCCTGAGCCTCCTCTTCCACCCCCCATAATTAGTTTCTTTCAAACCAACCTAGAATTTCTCGAATATTTGTTCAAATATCGCCGGAACCCTACTCCGGCGAACACAATGTTGGCCTCTGCCTTCACCCTTAACACCGCAGAACCGTGTAGACTTCCTCATTCCACCCCTCTAACTCTTTTTGCTCGAATAAGCCTGAAACTTCTTGAATATCGATTTAAGTGTTGCCGGAACCCTACTCCAGCTAACACTACTTCATCAAAACCACTCCAAAATTACCATGTGGTATCCTCTAATCACCCTCAGCCCTCTTCTAAAAGCATTTAACCCTTAAAACCTACCGAAAAGGTTCAAACTAAGGGTCAAAGAATCTGTCGGCTTACAAGAATCTCAAGAAAGGTCATAAAGGCCTCCTAGGCTTTAAAATATCATTTTTAAGAAAAAGTATAAAAAAAAAAAAGGACCAAAAGAAGATTAAAAAAAACTAAATCTTCATCTCCTTGGTTTTTATTCCAATTTTTTCTTTTCTGAGTGTTCATCGTTGTTTGTTTTCCTTTCTGATCTTTCTATTTTTGTATGCATGTCTGTTCCTTACCTCTGTTTCTTGATCTTTTCTTAGACTGTTAAATTCATACTGATAGTAAATAGAATTTCAAAACTTTTGATATCGTTTACAGTTTTTGTTTGTTACTATTTTTTAATTCGATTTTTGAGACACGTTATAATTAGGGTTAAAAGATTTTAATATCATTTTGTTTGTTAATCTCTGCTTTAAATAGGATTACTAGGGTTGATTTTAGTCTGTGACTGATTTTGATTAATTTTGACCCTATGATTACTACTTAATTAGGGTTTAATAGAGTTGATTCTTGACTGATTTTGGAATTGTTTTGATTTTGATTTCTTAAATTGATTCCGAAATTGATTAGAAATAATTTTGTTTTGATATTAATTTTGAATTGTTAGTTTTGTTTATTTCGATTGGTTATAGCTGTTTCTGAAATTAATCAAGTTTAATAGGGGTAAAAGGGTAAATGGCAGTAGGTTGTTTGGTAGATTTGACTTGGGCCTAGGGGTAATTCAGGGTATAAAAAATAATTTAAAGGTGATAATACTAAGGAGATAGGGGTAGTATGGGCAATATAAAAGGGAAACTTAATGAATACTAATCGGAAGTGGGGGTAGAAAGGTAAACTCAAAGGAAAAGAACATTCTAGATTGGGGAAAATGGGTAATAATACATTAATAAAGGGAAAGGGTCGAATAAATAAAAATAACAGGGGTCTAATTGCAATAAAAGAGAGGACTAAGGGACAATTTCAGAATTTGAAATTCCCTCCTTTTCTAAATCTATAAATAGGCTTCATGAGCCTACCTTTAATAAGTTTAGAAGTTTGGCAAATCTGAAAATACTTAAAAATTTTCCTTCTATTTACAATCTCAATTAGTGCATTTTTTCACATCAAAGTTTAAAAAAATCATAAAAAGTATCATTGTTTCATTCATTCTGAAGCAATTTCGAGTATGTGCTTCTCTTCTATTTGGCTTTGGTGATTGAATTATTGTTGGATTGGGACTGTGTTGAGTCGAAGTGCTGATTTGTGGTCCGATTTAGCATCTGTTGGTTTTTCTACTGGTTTATCATCACTTTGGTTTGAGTCTGGTTTGCTGGAGCTATTCTGATCGATTAATGAGTTGTTGTTGATTGTTGATCCTTGCTTTTCCTAGATCTCATTGATTCCTCTTTGTTTCCAGGTACAATCTCTATTAACTGAGGTTGTAAATGCAAATTGAAGAAAAATGAAGTTTAGTTGCTGATTATCTTTTCATTTTATCAATGTAGAATCTAGTTAAAGTGTGTATTCATTAGGAATAGTCTGGTTTGTAATTAATTTGGACTGGACTTTTTTTTTGGACTGTATTTGTTGATTAGGTTTGGTAGTAGTATCCTTAGATTGTATAATCATAATAATAAATAGGATTACCGATAAAAATCAGTACAACAAAAGTTAGAAATAATAACTGAATTCAGACTTCATGTTATTACTTTGGAATCATGAACATCTATAGCATTTTCTTCTAAAATAATAGATCTGTATAGACGCATGATCAGTTGCGAAATTATAAGTCCACAACTGTTCTATTTGAAAACCAAATGTGAATTCATATGTGTCAATTCGATATTACTTCTGAAAATAACTTCTTAATTCAAAAATAGTTCGATTATGATATCAATTAGTTAGTTCAAAAGTAATTAGTGTTAGAAATAACTTCAAATATTTAGTAGAACATTACTCGTGATAGAATAATGAGTCTGTTTCGATTCTGAAATTTTGTTTCACTAGATCTACTTCTGTACATAAATTTGAATTGAAATAAAGGAAAGTTTTTCATAGTTAAGCATAATATTATTCCGAATTTGAATTTGAATTGTAATAATCTAAAAATGAAGTAATAGATATATCTTCTAGTGCGATTTAGTTTGAGAAAAAGTCCAAATAAAAGGCCAAATTTCAATAAATGTTAGGATCAAACTTGGGCATGCATCTTATGATATAAAATACACTGGTTTGGGCCATTAGTAGATCATTTACGCGGATGGCGTGGACTTGAACTTCAGCTGATTTAACTCAGACTGGATATTGAAACATGCGCTATAGTCAAGCCCAACATGAATTAAAAGCCAGGACTCTTATAAGTTTTATGGCCCAAAAAATGCAAAAACTATTAGGATAATGAATAAACAATTAGGATCTTTCTTTGTTATTAGAGACAAACAAGTAGGAAATATAGTATGTGTTAGGTATGACCTTAATAAAAATGAGATGAGCCTCGCCGCATTAAATACACTATAGCGGGGCCCTCAAATAAATTGTTATGAAAATCTTAGATTTTGAAGGATTGTTTAGCAAATTTCACGGTTTTTTCCCAAAGTTAACAAAGACGTAGATACTTTAGGCGCGATTTTTAATAATATTACCTTCTTAATATGGGTGCACATTTATCTGACCCGAATCCGAATCTCAACGAAGTCGAAATATGTTAAAAGCCACGTGCATACTGGTACGGCGTGGTCCGATATGCAATTTAACGACGTTGTAATTCTTTGGAAAATTAAGCAGAATATTAATAAATTCAAATAAAAATGGAACATATATAGAAATCAGATAAAAACAAATACAACAATTGAGCGACTGTGCTAGAACCACGGAATTTGGGAGTGCCTAACACATTCTCTCGGATTAACAGAATTTCTTATTCAAATTTATAGTTCGCAGACTATAACAGAGTCAAACTGTCCTCGGTTCGGGATTCAACCGGTGATTTGGGACATCATTAATCTCCCAAGTGACGACTCTGAAATTTAATAAATCAATCCCGTTCCGACTGTCCTTAATTTGGAAAAACTCCTTCCTTTTATTATATCCTTTCCCGGGGTGTAGTAATTAGGTTCTTCCAGTAAGGTAAGAGAAAAAGGAGGTTTGACATAGGGTACCATCACTACGAAATCAATAACTCATCCTGAGTTCGAGCTCACTCTCCAGTTGCACGAGTCCATTCACCCCTCGTGGTCATCCATTAAATATTCGACAACATCCTTTCACTTCAAAGTCACGCTACATCTTTCTTCACTTTAAGAAGCTCCTTTTTGTCATATACAATCTCCAGCCGCATAACAACACTATGCTTCGAATTAATCTATGGACTTCCATTGCCCGTCGCTGAAATCCCCACTTCAAATAAGATCTACAAGCGCCAATACCCAAGCACCGATATTCTTAAGTCGTTCCAGACTCCCCTAAGGTGCATAGTTCTCTCTTACCAAGCCCCTACGAAGATCCGCTGCTCTCCCACTTTGGGCAACTCACTTCTTCAATCAATTGCTCGGCATGTGCTTCCTCAGCCCGTGCTTCCTCAGCCTGAGCCTTTAGATGTTTAAAACTCCGCTGGACACCTTCCACATGTTTTTTTTATCTCTTGCTGCTCATTTGTTGTCTTAATAAAGCTTATCTTCATAGAACTTGAATCCACAATTTGCTACAAGTCCCAGCCCTTTTCGAAGGTTGTCTTTATCAAATCACAACATTTGCAGTTCCAATTCAATCCGGAACCACCGCATCCCACGATATCTGATAATTGCATTTCCAATGCCATTTCACAATATCTTGCCCCAAGGGATGATCATAGAAGATCATAGCACCGATAGACTTAATACATCCAATTAGAACAACAACACCCTAATAGAGGAGAAAATTCCTTTACGCTTGCAATTACCATGTTTCATTACTTTCACTAATCCACATCTAACCATCCTTGGTTCGATTGACTTTCCCTTCCCGGGAATAAGTTACTGAATCTCGTTGATTACACACTGAGTAAACCTCCTTTCAATTCATTCACTGCCCCGACACTTGGGCAAATATCCTACCGTTAGAACATCGCAGAATAAACACTCGTAAGCATCATGGCAACATGTGCCTAGCCTCAAGGCTCTCAGAATTTCTGTTACTGAGCTGAATAATAGAATACCTTTCCACAAAGCGACTATAATAGTCCAATTAACTATACCGGGAAAATCATCCTGCACCACATTTGTAGTGACATTTCAATTCTTCAAATTCTCGATTTATGACAAGCGCTCGCGTTGCGTTGAGTGGAAAGGAATCAAAGGCATAAGTCTCAAAGGAATCGAATTGCACGATAAGGAAATCAAGAATGGAAATACTCCTAACAATTTTGTAGCCTCCCGAGGATAAGTACATATGTCTCTGTACCGATCCGTGAGACTCTACTAGACTTGCTCATGACTCGGAGACCGACGAGAACCTAGTTCTCTGGTACCATGTTGTCGCGACCAAAATCCACTAAGGGTCGTGATGGCACCGGACACCACTGACAGGAAAGCCAATTAAATTACCGATTTAAAATCCTCTTATAAAATATACTCCATCTGTTTCAATTTATGTGAACCTATTTCCTTTTTAGTCCGTGCCAAAAAGAATGAGCCCTTTCCTTATTTAGAAAAAATTTACCTATATGCAATGATTTATAGCCACACAAAATAAAGGTACCTCATTTTACACCACAGGATCAAAAGTCTTCTCTCTTTTCTTAAATTTCGTGGCCAGTCAAATGGGTTCACATAAATTGAAATGGAGGGAGTATTAAATTCCAGAAATTTGCTTACATTTTCATAAATGAAAGGTTTTTGCTTTGATTCAAATTGACAATAACAATTAAATCAAATCTTTCAATTCCATACCAGAACCCGGTGTCACAAGAGAATGAGCAACTACTGACAAGTGAAACAAAATACAACTTCTATCCGAAATATAGTGGACAAGAAATAAATAATTAAAGTACGAAAAGGAACTACACTAGCTGCGGGTCATCTCGCAAGTTGCACCTCACCTAGTCCCAGAGTTATCCATGTTGCTACGCCTGTAGGCTACAAGAAGTGTACATATACCTGTGCAACAAAAATGCACAGAAGTGCAGTATGAGTACGTAATCAACGTGTACTTAGTGAGTATCCCACCTAATCCCGAAGGGGTAGAGACAAGATGGCCAATTTTGACACTCACTAGAGGTCAATTATCAATATTCTATAAAAGTGATAAAAATCATGGATTTATATAAAAGTCCAAATCGTGAAGCCCGAAATACAAGTAAGAACCTTCAACAATAAATCAAGGGCTTCCAAATTCTATCCTTTATTACCTTATCAGTTTATATCAATCCACATAGGGTCGATCTCACATTTGCAATTGTTAAATAATAAATAAACATGCGCAAATCACGTTGAGGTCGACGGCCCACTCTAACAGAAAGTAAATTATGCACTGCCGAGGGTCGATCGGTACGAATCATAGATGCATCTATTATCACCGAGGCGTTTAGCTCATTCCATAATTAAACATATATCCCGCTTGCAAATTATCTATGCGATGCAGGCACACATAAAGTACAAGCTCAATCAGTCACATAAGAACTTATCAGGAAATATTTATTCAAATAAAACCAATTCTCCTTTGGAAATTTAAGAGATAAAGTTTAATTATTTTAGAAATTTACTAAATAATTCGATGTGGGTAAAGCAATCCAAGCTACCAATGCGTTCACAATTAATCCACGTATACATATTTTTGAGTCCTAACTACCCGGACAATAGCATAATAGTATTTATGCATGGACTCTCGTCACCTCGTGCGTGCGTAGCCCCCACAAATAGGAGCACATAACAATTTTACTCACCTATGGGGTAAATTCCCCCCTCACAGAATTAGAAAGGAGATTCATCTCGCTCCGACTCGCAACCGGCATTCTGCATTCTTCCGAAGGCTTGAACCAATGCACAATGCACCACAACAAGCCAATTAATGACAAACTAATGAGAATATACTCAAATACTTGTTAACAATTCAGATTATACAAATTCCAAACTTCATTTAGTGAAATGACCAAAATGCCCTCGAGCCCACGTGCCTGGAATCCAAAATTTCTCGAAGATAAAGGTTACACATGACCTTAGGAACTCAAATATATAATTTTCTCATAATTCCATGCTCAAAACCATGGCTAAAATTCAAGATTATAGATTTTCTAGGTTTTCCACCAAAACCTCAATATTTACACTAATTTCCATGATTAATTCCATGTATAAACTTGTATTTAACCCAAAACCGGTAGAAATTACATACCCCACGCTCGATGATGAAAAGGACGCTTCAAAGTTACTCCAAAAATCGCTCCAATGGAAGGAAAATGAAATGAAATGAGCCAAAATCAGATTTTAAAATAACACTGCCCAGAAAACCTTCTATGCAATCGCATACAATGTCTCGCGATCGCATAGAGCAGAAAAAATGCTGCCCCCCAAAATGCTCTATGCGTTCGCATAGCTCTCCATTGCGATCGCATAGGAATTTTTCCCCCCTAACCATTGCTATATGCGATCGAATCTCCTCTCATGAGATTGCATAGAGTAAAACTCTGCTGCAAAAATTCCAGCAAACAAGCAGTCCACCCGAGGCAAAAATCAATCCGTTAACCGTCCGGAATCCACCCGAGGGCCCTGAGACCCCAACAAATCATACCAACTAATCCCAAAATACATTCTAGACTTGCTCGAGGATTCAAATCACATCAAACAATGCTAAAATCACGAATTACACCCTAATTCAAGCCTTATGAACTTTGAACCTTCCAACTTCTATTTCCGATGTTTAAACTTACCAAATCACGTCCGATTTACCTCAAATTTTGCACACAAGTCATATTCGACATTACAGACCTTCTCCAACTTCCGGAATTTGATTCCGACCCCTATATCAAAAAGTCAAACCCTGGTCAAACTCTTCAAAAGCCTTCAAATTTCTATCTTTAGCCAAATGGCTTCAAAATGACCTACGGACCTCCGAATTCACTTCCGATCGCGCTCTCAACTCCAAAATTACCATACGGAGCTACTCTAATCGCAGAATTCCATACGGACATCGATAACACTAAACTGTACATCATGCCAAACTTATGAAATTTCTTCTAAATTGCTAACTTCCACATTAGGTGCCAAAATGCTCCTAGGTTATCCAAAACCCGATTCGGGCATACGCCCAAGTCTGAAATCATCATACAAAACTGCTGGAACCTTTAGATCCCGATTCTGAGGTCGTTTACTAAAAACTCCAATCCTAGTTCATTCTTTTAACTTTAAGCTTCTGAAATGAGAATTCTCTTCCCAAATCAACTCTGAATTTCTTGAAATCAAATTCCAACAATGCGTACAAGTCATAATATCTGAAATGAAGATGTTTATAGCCTCTCACTACCGAACAGAGTGCTAGTGCTCAAAATGAGCGATCGGGTTGTTACAAAGCAGGTGGGTTATCTCCTGCGGAGTGTTCTCGCGTGGTATGAACCTTGTGTGTATGTTAGAAGATCTCATGTGTAATTGAAGGGTATGTGTTGAAATTTTGCTTAGAGAGTGGAGTCAACTGAGATGGAAATGAATGCAAGGTTTCCAGAGGATTTCAGTACCAGATGTTTGGTGTTTTCATAAACTAGTGGATGATTTGAGTCTAATCTCACTATAATATTGGGGCATCATTAGAGTAAAAGTATTGTGGGTTATTGAATATGTTCTGATAGGTGCTTTCTAGACAAGTTGGGGAGGTTGCTACTGATTAGCTGGTTGCACGATTATGTGCTATGTTGTTTCTGTTTCGAGGTATGCCGGAGGATCCATTCTGGTTGTAGAAATTGATGGCATGTGTGAAGAAATGTTTTGATAAAGCTTATACGATGCTTCGTAGATGTGTGAAAAAAATAGGATGTCTTGACCTGTTGCTGATAAAGAATGTTCAGTGTATAGGGAAGGAAGATGGTTATTTGTATTGGTATGAGATCATGTTCAGCGGTATCAGAGTGCTAATAAGGCACTAGTAGTTCTGATTGCTAAGTTAGATAATTTACAATTATGTAAGAGTGAATGACTCTCGAGAATGGTTTTATTGTGTTCAAGGTTTGGCATGTAATGATCAGGTGTCTTAAGGTTGTGTAAGTGGCTAGAGACTGTGTTTCCAGTAGAAAAGATCAAGACTTGTGGCATTTATGTTAATTATGGAATTCTATGTATCAGTATCTGGAATGTAATGGTAACGAATTTAGATTTGCAGGAAGTTCTTCAAGTAAAGTATTCTGGACTGTTGTATTTCTAGGAAGCATTGAGAGAGTATTCAGTGGTCTATGGGTCTTAGACGGTGTGGTCTTATGTTTAGGTCTTGTGTGGTAGGCCCAGATTGAGGCACTGTGACGCTTCAGCAAGATGAATATCAAGTTGATGATGAATAAAAAGAGAAATATGATAGACGGAATAACCTGATAATAGACCGAATGGGTATGGTAAGGGTATGATTAATTCCTTTTATGTGTTCGACGTAATGGGCTTTTACAGGTAAATTTGCAGCAATGCTCTTGCGTTTTGATGGCTTGCTCAGCTCGGTTTAGATAGAATGATTCATTCCTAGCAGTTTATCTTGTACAAATGGAGTGGCAAAGATGTCCTTGTTAGGTTTTACCGTGGTTTGAAGATGAGTATATATTGCTTATGGGTAGACAAAGCATGGAATGTGTAGTGATTTCCCTTCTAGATGGGATTGATGGAGAGTCATTAAGATCTTAAACAGCACAAATTGGAGGATCGAGCTTCAGATGATTAGGGTGAATAATCCTCATGAGACTAAGGAAATGGTATTGCTAATCATAGTGATTGGACGAGGGTATATGTTTTAGAAAAAGGACAATGTGGGTAAGTTGATGGCACTTCGGTAATGTTGCAGCATTTTCTTGATAGGTCGACTATTGATATCTGAGTTTGTTTAATGGCACAGAGGAACCTTAGAATATCTTTCGTGGAATGATTGGGTACTCGAGGTAATATGTATTTATATTGCAGGATTTGGGATCGGGCATAGTAATTTGTGTGCTATGTGGAGTTGGAGAGTGGGAGTTCTCAAGTTCCGGCTATGTAGTGGTTGTGGATAGTTTGTATTGGTACCGTAAGTGGCTATTGAGAATTGGAGGCCCGATAGGATCTTTCTTTACTTTGTATATTAGATTTTGGATATGATATTGGGGTGTAGACTGGTTGTCTCAGTGTTGGGTTATTCTAGACTATTGTGCTATGGGTTTATGTGGGAAAATGCCACAGGTTGCATGGCGAGGTGCATCAGACTATGTTCTAGCTGAATGGTTGTGTTCCAAAGATCAGCGGACGGCTAGGAATGATTGTTTTCTTTAAGTTGGGCCTTTGTGACATATGTCAGTATAGAGGCTTCTACCATTGCTTTAGTTCCTTTGTTGAAGGACTTTTTCGGATGCGTTCCTTGTGGGCGGGCATGTCGCCAGGCGAGACTGTGGATTTTGGTATTTGTTTGGTACCGGGCACCATACCATATGGCTCCGACAGGAGTTATAGTAGTGGAAGGAGAAGCTTCAGGCTTCTTGGTATTGAGTTTGTTGGCAGGCCGATGTGGCTACGTGTTTAGCTTGGGGTATCTTGGTTAGTCCCGATTTGTATTGATGAAGGATAGGTAGATTCGATCGTTATTGAACCTGCTAGTAATCTGGGGAGATCAATGAGTTGCTTTTTCGGACTGTGGGCACATATAGTGCGGTGCCATCGAGATTCGTAGTGGAAGTTGAGAAGGAAGGACCTCAATTGTGTTTGCGTTTTGTAGCTTATGACGCTATAAGTAGATGTCATTATGCACTCAGTATGATTACGACCGATGCTCAATATTTTGTTATAATGAGCAAATTTGGCTTGATGTGCATCTCCCTATGTGAGATATTTGGGTAGACTGGGTGGATCGGGTGGCACGCCGCCATGAGTATGTTATCTGGATCGGGTTGCATGCCACAACAGTGTGATATTAAGAATAGTTTTCCATATGTTACTTTGTATGCCTTGCTTCCTGGTTTCTAAGGAAAGTTCGTATTGGGTGTTGATCAGTGAATAGTGCATCGGTTATGTCCTTTTAGGATTGAATAGTGTATATTACTTGTTTCACCGTGGGTGTGATAGATTGCTTGGTTTCTGACATCAATCTGTGCGTGGCTGGCTATTTTGAGCATGGTGACTTGAGGTGCTTCATGTGTAACAATGTTTGGGCAGAATCGTACGTTGTGGCGAGGCCACGTAATGTTATGACCCTCCGAGGAGGATTAAGGTACTCTATTTCTATGATGTGAGACGGGGTCTCAGCTTTGTGTTGTAATTGTATTGTTGAGCTCGGGGTACAACTCTTTCATTGAGTCATTTTTATGATTTGAGTATGTTTGGACCGCCCATCATTGGTGCGTGGATTATGCAAGTTATGGCTTAGGCCTATGTTGAGGTGTCATATCACCAGAGTGGTGTGTTGGAGTTAAAGTGATCATTGGAGTCATTAATGGGTACAGTCAGATGTGATTTCAGTTGGTTAGAGGGTTTATATCGAGGATTGGCTCAGAAATCTGTTGTGGTATTAGTCAAAAAGGAAGTGGCTTCATGTATGGGTAATCTAAGGAATGGCTGCGGTTTATCACGTGTATTAATTAGCGTTGGCAGTATATGAAAGTATTAGAATAATACTTTAGCTAATAAGAGGTCCTTATCGATAATTCAGTATTGTAAGTAGCTGCTGTGAATAGAGATTATCGTTTCGAATGTTGGATTGTGTGGTATGTTTTGTGATTTCACCTAAGGTCGCAGGTGTAGGTTATTATAGCAGGTTCGGATTTATTCTGGGTATGATTTCAGAAAGTGCAATGTGGTTCTACGGTTTATGGTCTAGATGGACTGTGAAATTTCAGTTGTGTTGTATTATTAGACCTATGTGAGATAGGGTGACATGGGATCACCCTGGGTGTATGCTTAGTAAGGTCATTCAGCTATTGGTTGGCTTTTAGGGCAACTCTGAGTACGCTCGAGGACGAGCGTTGGTTTAAGTTGAGGAGGATGTGACGACCCGACCCGTCGCCTCATGTGTTTCAACCCCGTTTCCCCCATATTGTGTTGCTTTATGTTTCAATATTAGTATTTGAGTTGATCAGGTATAATTGAGTTGGTTTTAGTTAAAAATGATAGCCTCTTAGAAGGAAGCATGTTTTGGAAAAGTCAACTAGAAGTTGACTATATAGTTAGAGGTCTTGGATGTGAATTCCGGTGATTTGGTTAGCTTTGGAGGATGATTTATGACTTAGGAGTGCGATTAGAATCGAATTTGGAAGTCCGGAATAGAATTAGGATTGAATTGGCGAAGTTGGAATTTTGGCGAATTACGATTGATAGGTGAGATTTTGATTCAACGGTCGGAATGGAATTCCGGGAGTAGCAGTAGCTTCGTTAGGTAATTTTGGATATGTCTGTAAATTTTTAGATCATTCGAATGTTGTTTGGTCGAATTTTTGATTGAATGCGCATTGCGGAAGTTTTGATGAAAACTAGGCTTGCATCCGATGTGTTCTAATAGTTTTAGCATTGTTTGACGTGTTTTGAGGATTGGAACAAGTTTGAATAAGGTTGTAAGATGTGTTGGTATTTTTGGTTGAGGTCCCGGGAGCCTCGGGGTGATTTCGGGTGGCTAAATGGGGGTTTTAGGCATTTGTTGCAGTCTAATTTTTTATTCTTCTGATATTTACGCATCTGCGGAAAAGGAGCCACTTAAGCGGTTCCGCAGATGCGTTGGGGAAGATCACAGAAGCGATCAGGATTAGCCTAGGGATTTTTCGCATAAGCGGAAGATGTTGCACGTTAGCGGGGCCACGTAAGTGGATTGAATATCGTAGAAGCGGTTGGAGGAAATCACATAAGCGGATGTTTGGATCACATAAGTGGTCCCCAATGGTTTTAAGTTAGATTGCATAAGCGATCAATATGTCGCAAAAGCGGGACCACAGGTGCGGTCAAGGGACCGCAGAAGCAGAAAAAGGACCTGTGTTATAGTGAGTAGTGTTCACGAACTTGGAAAAGAAGAAAATATTTTGGACTTCGAGGAAAATGGGTTTTTGGGCGATTTTGAAGAGAATTCGAAGGGGTTTCATCAGGTATGAATATTTGGACTCGGATGATGTCATTATGTTGTAAAAATATGAATTAAACTCTAACATTCAAGGAATTAAAGGGTAAAAATAAAGGCTAGGGCTTGAGTTTTTGATGGATTTTGATAGGTTATTTTAGCTCAGATTTGGGAGTTCTTGGTAGGCATGGACTCATGGCGAGACAAGGAATCCGGTAATGTGAATTTGGTAATTTTTCAAGAAGTGGACCCGGAGCTCGGGTTTTGTTAGTTTCGGGAATTTTGCTATATTTTGTTTGTTTTTATTGGGTATTCTTCCTTTGGCATATTGTAATATATTCGCTCTGATTTTAGTTAGATTTGACGTGCGTGGAGGCCGATTTGAGGGACAAAGGCATTGCAAGCTTGAGATTTCGCCGGTTCGAGGTGAGTAATACTTGTAAATGATATCCTGAGGGTTTGAAATCCCAAATCTGCACACCATAGTGTTGTATTGTGGTGACTTGCATGCCAGGAATGAACGTGGGGTAGAGCACCATTGGGGATTGTGACTTGGTCCATCTCGGTTGTTGATTTTATTGTGTAATTGGCTGAAACTTGCTAGATGCTATCTTGAATAGGGCTGATTGCCATGTTTTGGTCTTCGTGCCAGTTATTTGAATCCTGTAGGGGTTATTATCACTATTTCATGACACCTAGCATATTAAATGCTTTCAGTCATGAGTTATATACTGATTTGAAATGTGCAGTCATATTGTTAAATTTTAAAGACTTAAATAACATTTTTCTGATGTTTTGAGTTAAAAGCTATTACTTGACATCTAAGTTGCTATGGCACGGCAGTTTAGGTGTCGTACCCATGTCGACATGACACTAGTAGGGGTATGGGTATGGGATCCATACTAGATCTGGTCAAACAATTTTGGGTACTTTGACCAAGATGGGCGGAAAAGTTTGAGACGAGATACAATTTGATTCCCTAAATCAGAACCAACACCAGGGTAAATTTGAAGAAAATAGCATACCTTATCTACAAAATCAATTATTTATTCACCTACAACTTGAGAATAAAAAAGAAATCCACACTTTACAAGCTATATATAGTATTCCGAAAAACAAAATCATAATTTAGATATATTTTATATTTTTTGCATTATTTTTAGCCGGATCCCCGCACCCGTATCCGTACTAGGATCCATATCCCCGAATCTTAGAATTTACATCTCGAAGGATCTGACCTCTAGATCCGAACCCATATCGGACACCCATACCCGTGTTTGAGCAACTTAGCTTGACATTGCCTGAATGGCTCATTTGCATGTTCTGGACTGAGGATGGATCAGGCTGCACGCCCCAGCGATGCTATGATGATATTGCGCTTGGGCTATAGGATCCCCTCCGAAGTCTGAACCTCCACAATGAGCACGGATACCCAAATGGATCGGGTTGCGCGCTGCAGCGGTCATGTGCATTGCATTTATGCATTGGTTCTTGTTTGTACTGCGTGGCATGACATTCAGCACTCTCATATCATTGTTATCCATGTTATTTTCTTGCACTGTGTACCAGATACCCTGGTGTTATTTGTTAATAGAGTGTTGTGTCCGGGGGCTAACTATGTATGGACTTACACTATGTGATGTCGCATTCATATGCTTGACTGTTGAAAAAGCGATATTTTCAAAAGAGGTTTTTAAACTGAGCCAGATATTTTCTAAAGGATTTTCACGATTTTACTGTTTCTAAAAGGGTTGTACTGTCCTATATAGCATGATGGAGTGCTCTTACGTGATTTCTTGCCTCTCAATATTATTTACTCTTATTACCACTGAGTTGGAAGTACTCACTTTACTCCCTACACCATGTGTGCAGATCCATGTACCTCGGGAGCTTAGCTGAGTTGCCTTGCTTCTTTCAGAGTTTTATCGGAGTTGTCGAGGTAGCTGTCTGACGTCCGCAAGATCTGACTCCTCCCCTATCCATTTTATTATCTTTTCGCAGTGTTGAACATTGTATTATTGGATTCATATTACTCTGTTTGGTTGAAAGTGTAAATAGTTGGGCTTGTCTAGCAATTGTGTTGGGCGCCATCACGACCGGGATTGGGGTCGTGACATCAAGGTTCGCATGGCAATCACGTGTTGATTCTTAGAATCTGATAATATAATTTATGGTGCTCAACAGCAGTCAATGTGATATTCAGTGTATTAGACAAGGGACAACTGATATTATTTCAGTTTAATAATTAAATTCAAAAAATGAGAAAGAAAAATAAAAGGTATATTGTACTAGTTATATTAAAAAAAGGTGAACAAAGATTTACTATATCAATTATTTTTCTTATTGTGTAAAAAAAGAATAATAAAAATATTGAAAATCAAAAATAAAAATTAGATTATAAAGAGAAAAGGAATATAAAAAAATAAGAAGTTAAATAAAATTAGAAAAGAAAAAAAGCAAAAAAATAAGAAGAAAACGAGATAAAAGAAAAGCAAAAAAGAAAAAAAAAAGAAAAAAAAGAAGAAAAGAAGTATAGAAATAAAAAAGAATTGGAGAATAAAGAAAAAATTTCCCACAAAACTACTATGGGTAGGAGATGTAATTAGTTTATGGGTAGAAAAATAAATGAATAGACAAAAATAAATAATTTTATTTTTGTGGGTAGCTGTATCAGAACCCCTAAAGTATCCTTATGTAATTTACATTTAAAAAACTTCTATTCTTAAAATATTAAAATTTATGATCATATTCACTCAAGCAAATCAGATGTTGACTCTTCTTTTTAAGAGATAGTGAGAATATACTGTAAAATGGGACGATAAATTTGCATAATGAGCAACGTCATGCCTGGATAGAGCGGTCTGCGAAGAACTTTCAAAACTTGGGCTAAAAGGAATTACACCATGACCATTCAAATTGAAGCTGTGAATCATTTAAAACAAAATTTAGTTGTGCTTTCGTGAAAGCCAAGAAATTTAGCTAGCGTTTGGCCATAGTTTTCAAATTTATTTTTAAAAAATTGATTTGGGTGAAGTTTGATAAGATGAAAATATGTTTGGACATACGTTTTCAAAATATATTTTCCAAATTTATTTTAAAAAAATATGTATATAATTCCCAAGTTTTAGTATTTTGGCCCAATAGCAGATTTTGGGATTTGGCCAAAATATGGGTAAAATATACGGCCAAACATGAGTTTTGAAAATAAATCCCAAATATAAATACGCTATCCTATATAGAGCTAATTATTTGACTTGTGCATTAACATTGACTTTTTGAGATCGAAAGTCAACGTGGAAAATGCTATTTTCCCTCATGCATTAGAAGCAATACTCTAGGTAGAAGAAGGTAATCACATGAAAGATTTAAGCTAACCACATACTTTGAGTCTGGACATTATTAGACGTACAAAGACGAATTCAAGATGTTAACTTATCAAGTACAAAATACAACTACACTATTGAAAGCAATTGATGCCACACTCGTTTCTATAAGATCGATTGAGTATATATGTTCACCGTTCTCAACGTCCAATGGAGGTTGGTTGAATATCTTTTATCAGAAAATTAAATAATGTATTTTAGTAAAATTTCGCTATTATTCATTACAACTATATCTCGTACGAGGGAAATATTTTTCAATTTTACCATATTTGGTTGGCTTAAGTGATTTCCTCCAATCAAAACTTCTTCTCAACCTTCACTAACTTCACCAACACACCCCACTCCCTTTCTCTAATTTTTTTTTTTCAAATTTCAATTTTTTCGTTACCACCGACCCTATTGCCCATCCACATCATCCCACCCCCACCCCCACCCGCAAAAAATATTATTTTTTTACCTTAGTTTTCTTAATGCAATTTTAAATTTCTATTTTTTCGTTTTCCTGCACCACTCACCACCCAACTGCATCCCCCCCCCCTCCCCCCGAAAAAATATGTTTTAGTATATTTTTCAGTTTTAGTTTTTTATCTATCGATCTAAAGGTTCAAAATTTTACAAATTCCAAAGCTATGAGTTCGGAGGTTTATGTGTTTAGAATTTTACGGGTTAGAAATTTCACGTTTTTGAAAGTTTAGCGGTTCAAAAGTTTATGAAAAATGTGGGTTCGTAAGGTTGTTGGTTTGAAAGTTTATGACTTCATTTTTATTATATCTAAATTATTTATGAACACGTTTAATAAGTCATTTTCCTTGATTTGCGTATCAAACACCAGAAAATAAATATTTCTTATTTTCCAAAAAAAAAAAAAATTGAACGAAAAATATTTTCGTTATAAGAAACACAACCTATGTACTATACCAATTTACTTATCTTATGATGAAAATGGGTCTAAACGTTGAAATACAACATTCTCATATTAATTATATCCGCAAGGAGATCTCCTGATCATGACGTACAAAATTAGTATAAGGGAATTGGACTAACATGTAGCGTCTGTAGCTCAGTGGATAGAGCGTCTGTTTCCTAAGCAGAAAGTCGTAGGTTCGACCCCTACCTGACGCGTTTAAACAATACTTTTTTGGTGCAAATATTATACAGAACTTCGTACTATTACTTACCTCTCTTGCTACATATTTCGTTTTTCCTGTAATTAGCCCTTTTCGCGAATCTCCCTTCTCTTTGCAACAACTCTATCCCAACTCCCAAGTGATGATTCCAGCAATCGGCGAAGCTGCCGATTGACCAAAAATATAGATTTTGATTAAACCAATTAAATGAATTTATAGAACGTTTAATTTTAGTTAAAAATAATATCTAAAAAATAAAGTTATCGGTGTCAGAAAAGACAACTAATATATTTTGTCGGAATGAAAATGAATATTAGTAATAATAATAACATTCAATGATTTAAAAAGATGGACTATGATATTAAATAATAATAAATATCAACAAATGACATTCAAGTAAATAAAACATATGAGTCATCCGAAACGAGATGAGATCAATGGATTTCCTGATAATTATGGATGATTGATAAGCCTTCGAACACTTAGGTTGTTGTTGGATTCGATGAAAATTCAAGACAAGAATCTTATTAAAAAAATTATTTTTGTATGCTTGTAATAGGAACAGATTCTCTCAATAAATTCAATGTGTTATTTACAAATAAATATCTCATGTCCCCGATCATTATCTCTTTTTTATTTATAAGGAACAAGTTCATAGAAAACTCTAATAGTACAAGTGTAGAGAATACCACTAGAATATTCTCTTTAATATATTATCTTGAAACTAGCCGTTAATATTCTGTTGATAATGTTCGACCTCGATCTTTGATGACTCTTCGACCGACGACCACGACCACGACCTTCGTTGTTTCTTGAACTACCTCATCCTCGGGTAGGTCTATTAGAGTCGCATAGATGACGCATGGAGGCCTGTAAATGCTTTACCAATACCATAATGGCTCAAGCATTTTATAGATAATTTTTTACTCATAGAGCTACATTGTCCAAATGGTAGTTAATTGATCATGTTTTTTGAAAAATTATAATGTGTTTATCATAAAATATTAGGTTTAGATGTATATAACATAAAGAATTTTTTTTCATATAGCTTCTTTCATATTTGAACATTAATGGGGAGATTCATGACTTTGCCGTAACACTAACATGTAATCGTATATTTGTATATGGGCTTTATAGTTGGTTCAGATCTTCTTAACGATTGAAGAATTTATGTGTAATTTCTTGCATACTTTTCTAACTTTTTGCGTAATAAAATATAAGAAGTAGATTACATATAGAATAATAATAGATTACATCTCATTAAGTGGTCGTGCCGGAGTGGTTATCGGGCATGACTAGAAATCATATGGGCTTTGCCCGCGCAGGTTCGAATCCTGCCGACCACGCAATTTTTGGTTTGTCACTGTATTTGAAGTTTTGTCTCTAGGAGAAAGATTGCTAACTTGAAACATAATAAAGCAACGGTCTTTAGTTTGTCCTATATACTTGCATAATCTATCATAACACAATACTATATTGTGTTTGGCTCAAAAGATATTGATCACTTTATGAATTCAATATAATAGACATCAAAATATTTTTTGACCTTATGGCTCAAAAAATATAGGTGATCTTTATTCATGATAATAGAATAGTCTGCCTCCCCACGAGGAGGTTCAGAGCCTTACAATTATGCTTATTTGGATCTACCTTTTTTCTGCTTTTATTGGTGAGTTCTCGCTCTATGTTTTGCTCTGTATCTCTAGAGCCCCATGGGGAGAGAGTGGAACCCCTCTTTCTGCTTCTTCTTCTGGTATTTATAGATGTGAATTGTATAAGTTGATCCCTGATGGTTGGGCCCATATTAGGGAGTTATTTCAGATATAACGGATATGTCGTAACCATAATAACCATTTTAGGCGGATGCGAAAGATATCTTTAATTAAGAGTGATCATAGTACTTATTATTCTTACATTAGCCGAGAGAAAAGATTAACCTCGTCGACTGTCATAGAGTCGGGTTTTGACTGATACAGTTAGTCCCTCCACTTATCACGGTCGCCTCGAAGTCGAGCTTGATGACCAGATTTTAGCGATCACGAAATGGATAGGTTTCGGGCGAGGGGCGGGTAACGACTGCTTGTGTCGAGATCGTAGCATCCCTCCCCTCCTCTTCTTATGTAGCGAAGGTTCGATCTCTCGTATACGAGTATTGCCGGCGAAAGGGAGTAATCGGTACGCTGTAATGCGAATTCGATGCGCATAATCTACATGACTTTTCAATGGCATAGAGTTTATCCCGCCCTTAGCGGTCGATTTATTCGTTTTTCTATAATGGGCGAGATGACGATCGTGATCGGGTGGGTACTTTATGACACCAATCATGGCGACGTCCGTTTCGATAGAATTGAACCATTTTTTACGGTTGGATATACAGTTAATGACATCCATCGGTTTTTTCGAAAATCGATTACGTTGCCTATAAGATGGTTTGGGGCATTTGGTTCTTAACGTTCTTTAGTTTACTTGTGAGATTTTGGATCTCTTATTTCTTGTGAATAGAGTTCTTTCCTTTTTGCAACGATTTTTTCACCGTTATTGGTCAAATCCGGCATTCTACTCTATTCTTCACACAACTAATCGATGGCCAGTTATTCTCTCCGTGAAATTCTTCCGATGAGGCTGCCGATCAGTCCCCCGGTGATTGGAGGCATGTCTTCGGTGCTGGGAGAAGAGGGGCAAAATGAAGTTGAAAGGGTACCGTCAATAGACGAAATACTCCCCGCAACTGGAGGCCCGACAACGGATTTCACCGCCGATGGAGGGGATGACCCGGTGGATGAGGCCCCATTGATGGGTATGGCCCAACTGCGGGAGCAGGGGTTCATGCCTTCTCATGCTGATATTCTCCTTGCTCGGCCAGAGGAGAGGGTCCATACTGATTATGTCGGGTACTGTGTTTTTTATGCGTACCCTTTTAGACTGGGATTCAGGGTTCTACTTCCCAATTTGGTGGTGGACTTCTATCGGTATTATAAGGTGTGTCCGGGGTAGCTCATCCCCTCTCTTTACAAGCTTCTGGTGATCTTTTTAAAGTTCGCGGAACTGGCCGGGAGGACTGTTACGCTCCAGCATGTACTTGCTCTATACAGCTCGCAGCGGGTGCGGGGGACTATGCTTCGGATGAGCCCGCGTGGTTCGAAGGGGCTGACGGCTACTTTAGACGATGAGGTCGAGCCTCGACCATTCGAACAGTTCTTCTACATTTGGATCGAGCACCTGGTGGCGCCTTCTCCGGGATTCTCGGAGACTTGGAATTACAGAGGTGAGTTACCCTTTCGAGCGGTAAATTTTGTTTCCTTCCTCTTCTTATGTTTAGATTATCATTGTTTTCGTTATTGCTTTTATAGCCAAGAGGTCACCGCTGAACTGTTGTTGAACATCATTGATTATTTTGAGTCGATGGCGCGTAGCCCGAGTCGAATTTCAACTGTGGTTGAATTAATTTGGTGAAGGCACAAGGCCTGAGTCTCAGTTCAACTATTGTTGAACATTATTGATTATTTTGAGTCGAGGGCGCGTAGCCCGAGCCGAATTTCAACTGTGGTTGAATTAATTCGGCGAAGGTACATGGCCTGAGACCCAATTTAACTGTTGTTGTACATCATTGATTATTTTGAGTCGAGGGCGCGTAGACCGAGTCAAATTTCAACTGTGGTTGAACTAATTCGGCGAAGGCACATAAACTGATTCCTAGTTCAACTGTTGTTGAACATCATTGATTATTTTGAGTCGAGGGCGCGTAGCCCGAGTCGAATTTCAACTGTGGTCGACGACCACGACCACGACCTTCGTTGTTTTTTGACCTACCTCGTTCGGGTAGGTCTATTAGAGTCACATAGATGATGCATGTCAGCCTGTAAATGCTTTACCAATACTATAATGGCTCAAGCATTTTATAGATAATTTTTGACTCATAGAGCTACATTGTCCAAATGGCAGTTATTTGATCATGTTTATTTGGAAAATTATGATGTGTTTATAATAAAATATTAAGTTTAGATGTATATAACATAAAGAATTGTTTTTTTTCATAGCTTCTTTCATATTTGAACATTATTGGGGAGATTTCTGACTTCGCCGTAACACTAACATGTAATTGTATATTTGTACATGGGATTTATAGTTGGTTCAGATCTTCTTAACGATTGAAGAATTTATGTGTAATTTCTTGCATACTTTTCTAACTTTTTGCCTAATAAAATATAAGAATTCGATTACATAAAGAATAATAATACTAGTTTACATCTCATCAAGTGGTCGTGCCGGAGTGGTTATCGGGCATGACTAGAAATCATGTGGGCTTTGCCCGCGCAGGTTCGAATCCTGCCGACCACGCATTTTTCGGTTTGTCACTGTATTAGAAATTTTGTTTAGGAGAAAGATTGGCAACTTGAAACATAATAAAGCAACGATCTTTAGTTTGTCCTATATACTTGCATAGGATATCATTTATAGTAGGCAAAACACATTGCTTTATAGTTTATATAACATTTTGTTGCAATTATGCTAGAGAAATACTCCCTCCGTTTTAATTTATGTGAACCCATTTGACTGGATATAGAATTTAAGAAAAGAGATAAGACTTTTGAACTTGTGGTGTAAAATGAAGCACATATATTTTGTGTGGCTATAAATCATTACATAAAGGTAAATTGTTTCCAAATAAGGAAAGAGGTCATTCTTTTTTGCACGGACTAAAAAGGAAATAGGTTCACATAAATTGAAACGGAGAGAGTATAATATTTTCTATGAGAATCACTTTTCATGATTTTTTTTAACATAGATCGACATTTCTTTTTCATTTTGGTGTTTGGTTAGATATTAATAGGAACTAATAATAATTCAAAAATATGATGGATAGACATAGAGATATTGTTATGAAAATAATATTTTGACTATTAACACAGTGTTGGTTGAAACGTGTAATATAGGACTAAAGTTAACAACTGTAAAAATAGTAGAGAAAATTATGTTTATCAATGATGCAAGTCATTTTTTACCCATTTGAAGTAGAAAAATACTCATATCAATTTGGAGTAACAAAGAACTGTAAAATTCTCATATTGCAACATTTCCTATAAACAGCTTATTAGAGAACTGGGCACCTTCATTATCATAAATATTTTATAAATACATTTCATAAAAAGAACCAGCATCAAAGAACCTCGCGGATGGAGAGGGATTCGAACCCCCGGTATTTCTATAAATACTTCGGGAACTTGGTATATTATATGCAGCACGATAGAGCGGCCTGTGGATTATGCAGATGCAGCCAACTTAACGTGATTCACCGATGAAGTAAATGCTACTTATACAGTAGTTGATAACTTAGAGATGGCTGCTTCTTTTAAACAGAATGGACTAATGTTCCTTCCCAATTTAATGACATTGACAGATGAGCTGCAACCGGGGATCGCAGTAGTTCCTTTGTAAGCTTTGCAGATGTAGCTTATGAAGTTCCTGTAGTCCTGCAACAATGAAATATACTCTGACTTTTACTACTTTTTAATACATATATAGCTCATTCAACTTACCACCATTTTTCATTTTGCCAATCTAGATCCATTTTTGCCCAACAACTCTATTTTATATGTTTCATTTTGCCCTCCGACTCTATTTCTTATGTTCCACTTTAACACAAAAGCTAAAATCAGTATAAAAAACATAGCTTGTGTATATACAATTATGAGGTGTAATAAATATCCAATTAAATGTTGTCACCTGATTTTTTCATCCATATCAAACTGGTCAATACTAAAATACCTGAACCCGACCATATTTTTTGTGGGTTTATTCAATCTAAGCAAGCCAGTATGAAATCGACAGATGAAAGGTTTGGAACTTAGAGAATGAAGATGGGGCAATAGTGGATGAAAATTAGGGTCGGTTGGGGTATTTTAGTATTGACCCATTTGGCATGGATGAAAAAATAAGGTGACAACATTTAATTGGATATTTATTACACCTCATATTTGTGTATAACACGAGCTATATTTTTTATACTGATTTCAACTGTTGCGTTAAAGTGGAACCTAAGAAATAGAGTTGGAGGGCCAAAATAGAACATATAAAATAGAGTTGAATGGCCAAAATGGAACAAGGCAGAGATAGAGTGCCAAAATAAAAAATAGAGCAAGTTGAATGGATTGTAGATGTATTTGGCCTTTCCAAATATATAAAATTTTATTCCAAAACACTTAAAGATCTTATGTCCGCATTCACGATCTTAATTAAGAAGTTTGACTCTCGAAATCTAAATTGTGCCACATAAATTGGGATAAAGGGAGTAATAATTATGAAGTCTTTCTTTGAGGAAATGATAGGCTTGGGGTGCGGCACGGGGTTGTTGCGGGGAAGGTTGTATATAATAGTTCCTTGTGGTCCGACCCTTCCCCGAGCTTAGTGAACCGGGATCCCTAGAAGGGAACTGTAACAGTAGATAATGCAAAGTGGAAGTTCAGAAAATATAGAGTAAAAAGAAACTGACATCATAAAGTGGTTGGCCATCAACAACAACCCATGGTACATATTTATGAGGAGGTTGAAGGGCATTTGTCTCAGCCGCGTACCGTAATTCGAGCTGCACATAAGATCAAGTAACATTAATTCACAGAACATAAGATATTACTATAAGAAATGAAACATCAGACCAGATAAAATTTGTTCCATCAAATTTCTATAAAAATCAAGTTCACTTCAAACTCAAAAATGTCGTTGTTGGCGCTTTCTCTATAGCTTTTGGTGCTCTTGGTGCATGTTAAGCTAACAAGCGTCGTCGTCCGTGTGATAGCCATGGTTTGAAGGGGGAGACCTTGCAAACAACCACTTGTTACAGTCGGAAGTTTCGTGATTGGAGCCAGGATTTCAAACTTATGGGTTCGGGGTTCTAGTTTTTTTAAGTTACTGAAACCTAAATTAATAATTAGTGCATATTCAATGGATTTCCTATAAGCTCCAAAGGTTAATTCTGTACTGTTGGATGTCAAGCCAACAAAATGGATGTCTAGGACTAACATTCCAAGTCATCACTAGAAAATATCAATAATCTCAAATAGCATTTTCCTCTTGAACATATTGGTTGAAGAAACAAAAATGTCTATTGAGGAAATTTTTGGTTTTTCATATTCATATGCTCAATATTTATATGTGAACACATAGCAACAACAACAGTAACAAACGCAATGTAATCCTACAAGTGGATCCTACAACTGGAGTCCGAGGAGGGTAGTTTGTACACAACCTTACCCCTAACTTGAGAACATGAGCATATAGCAGAACAATGTAAAACAAAAGTTCTTTTTCCTTTTGCACATCATGATATCAATTCATTAATATCAAACAGCTCTACATTAGTTTAAACCCAAAGTTAAACTTTACAGCAATGTAATTCAGAAATAATACCAACTTACCAATAAATGCTCAAATAACACCCAAAAGCAAAACGAGACTGAGAAACAGAACGAATGGAATTAGCTTTAAATCAACCGAAGAGGACTAACCTCATTCCCTCGCCCACTGCCGACACAATCTTTAACAAGCTTTGCCTTCAAATTCAGTTTTTCAAAACATGTTTCCCACTGGGAATAATTCTTATGGTAGACCAGACTTTCCACACAGTAAATGAAAGGAAAATGATCATTCTGCGTCAAATACCCAATAAAAATGCAATTATGATTTAGAAGTAAACATATACCATTAATCAAACTGTGATGTTTTTAAGCTTGATTAATTTCACATATGGTGACTGAACTTTGTCCACTACAATAGATAAAGTCACCAAAACTACTTTTTCGCGTTAAAAGTAACTACTGAAAAATCATTTTATGAAAACTGAAGTATGTGTGAACAGTGGCGGATTTAGGGGGGCGCAAGAGTGTTCACCCGAACACCCTTCATCAAAAAATTACACTGTATATATAAGGTAAAATCTATTTTTTACCTCTATATATTAAGTTTTGAATTAACACTATCCAAAAGTGTACTAGTGGTCAAGGGTGTTCAAAATTTACATAAAGGTCATGAGTTCAATTCCAACTAGCTACAAATTTTTTTTTTTTTTGAACACAAGGTTCTGGCTCCGCCACTGTGTGTGAATTGCTCAGAAAATACAAAATGACCCGAAAGTAGTATTTAGATTAGTAGCTTACCAAATCTGGCCAGGCATCAATTGCACAAGCCTCTAAAGTGTCCAAAAAACATTCAGCTGGACCATGCTGCAACCATGACAAAGAAATTTCATTAAACTCTAAGTGTGCTTTATACTATGCATATACATATATAAGAACCACAACATAACTTAAATTAGCCAAACTATAGCCCAGAAACAGATCTAGCTCGCCTCAACTGATTCAACTGAACTCACTAAATTTGTTCAACCATGATGAAGAGAATTTCATCAATCTCAAATTGAGCTTTACAGAAGCGGATGCAGTACTTTCGACACTGAGCATAAATTTATTTGCAAAAAATTACTAAAGCTGCTATACATAGTAGATATGAACTAAAAACGCAATAAGTTCAATACGAAGAACGTCGAATGTTGAACTCATAAAGCTTAAGGGTGTGTTTGGTACGAAGGAAAATATTTTCTGGAAAATATTTTCCAATTTTCTCATGTTTGGTTGGCTTAAATGTTTTGGAAAACATTTTCCTTATCAATTCATTTTCCTCCAATGGGAGGAAAATGTTTTCCTTATCAAAAGAAGGGAAAACATTTTCCAAAGTTCCTTCTCAACCATTCTCACCCTCACCAACCCACCCCACCCCTCTCCAAAAACAGTTTTTTTAAAAAAAATTTCAATTTTTCCGTTACCATCCACCCTACTACCCCTCCACCCCACCCCGCAAAAAAAAATTCTTTTACCTAAATTTTTTTTTCTATAATTTTAAATTTCTGTTTTCTTATTTTTCTGCACCACACACCCCACCCCTACCCCCTACCCTCCCACCCCACCCCACCCCCTCACAAAAAAAAATTACTTTTTTTTTGTAATTTAAATTTTTATTTTTATTTTCGATTTACTGCACCAACCCCCCCCCCCAAGCCCCCCACCCCCCGCACAAAAAAAATTTACTTTTTTTTGTAATTTAAATTTTTATTTTTTTTCGATTTACTGCACCCCCCCCCCCCCCCCCCCCAGCCCCCCAGCCCCCCTCCCCCCAAAATATTTTAAAATATATTTTTCAGTTTTTAATTTTATTATTTATCATTTAAAGGCTCAATATTTTACAAGTTCCAAAATTATGAGTTCGGAAGTTTACGGGTTTAGAAATTATAAATTTACCGATTCGAAAATACGCGATTTTTGCGTTAAAAAGTAAAGCATCACATTAGTTCCTTTAGATTGTGTCAATTTTTAGAGACTTCGGGAAGGGGGTGGGGGAGGTGGGAAGGGGGAGGGGTAGGAGAGTTGCAAAAAAAATATTTTTCTAAAAAACTATTTTTTACTCTCTAACCAAACATAGATAATATTTTCCGGAAAATGTTTTCCACTTACCAACCAAACAAGAGAAAATAAGTGATAAAATCACTCATTTTCCATGAAAACATTTTCTAGGAAAACATTTTCCATGGAAAACATTTTCCTTCATACCAAACACACCCTAAATCTTAAATCTGCCACTGTAGATTGCCACTATGGTCTTAATTAAAGGATCACAAAGTAACTTAAATGAGCCAAAAATAGATTAAATTAATGTGTATCAGGTTCAACTAAACTCACTACTTTTTCCCGACCCTTGTGGTCCAGACCACGCATAGCTGTAGCATAGTGCACCAAGTTGCGCATTATACATATGCAAAAAATACTTATAAAACGTATAAATATAACCATCCACCAACTCTAACTCATAAATATAGAAATATAGCAAGAATTCAAGAAAGAAAGAATATTCTTGGATGACCTGGCATTTGAAGGTGTTATTGGCTTGGATCTTAGTATTACCCCATGGAACAAGTTTAAGATCAACAACATCAATAAGTCCATTCTTGAAAATCTTAGTTAAATAATTAACAATGAAATTTGAACAACCAGGACAGAGAGTTTCATAATACAAAGTCAAGCACACTTTCTGCTCGCAATAAATTTGAGTGAAACATAGAAACAAAGCTAGGAAAATCGATACAGTTTTTTGGAAAGAAGATCCCATTTTTTCGGTTTTTGACTTTCTGCAAAAGGAAAGTGAAGGAATTGGAATTTAAAACTTTAATTTTTTGAAATAAATTAATCATCTCGCTATTTTTTTAATGATTGCATAGGGACTTTTTCTATTGGAATAATGTGATAATTAGCTGTCTTGTATACGAATAAAGAAATCCACGTGAATTATAGTTTATCTAAAAGCTAATCCAAGATGTATTTTCAATGTAATCACCCCTAAAATTAATAATGTTCATTTGTAGCTAGGAAATCAAGTTTGATTCCCCAAATAATAAATATTCTGATCGTTTCAATTTAAATGAGGTAATTTGATTTGGCAAAAAATTTAAGGAAAAAAAGAACTTTGAAATATGTGGACATTTGTGTGGTTATAAAAGTTCTTCATTAGGGGTAAAATTGGTAAAATAAAGAATTTAGAATTAATTATTTCCAAATTTAGAAATATACTCCCTACGTTTCAATTTACGTGAACCTATTTACTTTTTGGTCCGTATCAAAAAGAATGACTATTTTCTTAGAAGCAATTTACCATTATACAATGATTTATAATCACACAAAATATATGTGCCTTATTTTACACCACAAGTTCAAAAGTCTTCTCTCTTTTCTTAAACTCCGTGCCCAGTCAAATAGGTTAACATAAATTGAAACGGAGGAAGTATTATTTATTTTGGAACGTAGTAAAAAGAAAAATAACTCATCTAATTTATTTTGGAACAGACTAACAGAAAAGGAAAGGTAAGTCATCTAATTTAAAACGGAAGAAAGTATTCCATTTGTCCCAATTTATGTAACATTGTTTTTGTTTAGTCCGACCCAAATAGCACTGACACCTTTTATATTCAGCAACAAAAAAAGTTTGCTAAATATTTATTGCTCTTTATTTATTTGCTTATTAAGTTGTTTCATCACGTTATATCATATGCAACCATTGCAATTCATTTAAAGATTGAAATATGTGCGTAAAATAAAATCACGCTCATTCTAAATTCATAGAATTTACTCTTGAATGTGCCTCTATTATTATATAGGTCATGGGTTCAATCTGCCATTGATATTTGCATCAGAGTAGGCTGCACACCCCTTAGAAGTGCGGCCCTTCCTCGAATCCTACGTAAATACAAGATGCTTTTTGCACAGGGCTGCCCATATGCTCTGTTACTATATGCTAGTTGCTAAAAATGCAAGCTCAGAGACATAGCTACTTTCATGTAGACAACTTATTATAAATCCATACTTTCTATTCCCACAATTCAATTAAACCAAATTCTCAGATTACAACATTTCCTATAAACAGCTAATGAGAGAACTGAGCACCTTCATATTCATCCATCATGATTAATATTTTACAAATGCATTCACAGCTATAGAATCTCATCATTTCATAAAAGGAACCAACATCAAGGAGCGCTATATTATACGCAGCGCGATAGAGCAGCCTGTGGATTACGCAGACGCGGCCAGATTAACGCGGTTCATCCATGATGTAATAGCTGAACCTATAGTTGATAACTTGGAAGTGGCTGTATGCATTAAACAGAAAGGAGTAAATTTCCTTGCCATTTTAATGACATTGACAGTTGAGCTGCAACCTGGCACTGGAGCTCCTTTGTAAGCTTTGCAGATGTAGCTTATGAAGTCCATGTACTCCTGCAACGATGAAATAACCGGTGATCACTGAGTTATACATCTTGATCACTGCCATCACCTATGGAACTTCCAACCCCCCACCCCCACCCCACCCCCTCAAGGGAGGGTTTAGAGGTCGTTTCCGTTACTTACATGGCGTACAAAAAGTAAAATTTCAGGAAGCAGATTGATATAGAAAAGAGTTTTGAGCAACTGTTGAGAGCAAAAAGCAATTTTGAAGCTGCTCCTTGAAGTGAATTTACTGGAAACTTTCTTAAAAAAGAAAGAGCAATCCGGTGTACTAAGCTCCCACTATGTGCGGGGTCCGGGGAAGGGCCAGGCGAGAAGAGTCTATTGTACGCAGCCTTACCCAGCATTTCTGCAAGAGGCTGGTTACACGGCTCGGACCCATGGCCTCCTGGTCACATGGCACTAACTTTACTAGTTACACCAAAACTCCCCTTCTAACCGGAAACTCTCTTATTATTATGAATTCTTTTTCCAGGGAAATGCTGGGCCGGGAGAAGTGGAGTAGTTGTTGACATGAATACAGGAAAGAGAACTCGAAATATTAATTTGACAAACTGCTAGAAAGGGACTATAACAGTAGATAATTCAAAGTGCAAGTTCTGAAATGTAGAGTAAAAAGATAACTGACATCATAAAGCGGTTGGCCATCAACAACCACCCACGGCACATATTTATGAGGCGGTTGAAGGGCATTTGTCTCAGCTGCATAGCGTAACTCAAGCTGCACATAAAATTTAAGTAACATTAATTCATAGAACATATATAAGAATACTACAATACGAACAAAACATCATACCAAATAAAATCTGTTCCATCAAAGTTCATTACAAATCGAGTTCGCTTCCAATAAGCTCCAAAGCTAATGATTCTTTTGTTGTTGAATTACAAGCCAAACAGATGAATGCCGAGGACTAGCTTTCAACAACAACAACAACTACCCAGTATGTTCCCACAAAGTGGGGTCTGGGGAGGGTAATACGTACACAGGCCTTACCCCTACCCGAAAGGGTAGAGAGGCTGTTTCCGGCCGACCCTCGGCTCAGAAAAAAGAGAGAGAAAATCAACAAACAAAACAAAACAAAACAATGTTAGTAAATCCGGGATAAATCAAATAAATAATTATCTAAACATAAAACCAAAAGTAGAATGACATGCAATAATACCAATCGGTTACTACCATAAGAGGCACAATACAATACATTAATTAACTATAGAGATCGCTACCAAACCCCACTCAGCCCCTAACAGAAGTACTAAGAATTCTAGAAGGCCCTACCCTACAACCCTAATACTAGACCTCCAAACTTTCCTATCAAGGGTCATGTCCTCGGAAATCCCCATTCTAGCCATATCCTGCCTAATCACCTCACCCCAATACCTCTTAGGCCTCCCTCTGCCTCGACTCGCGCCAACCACCGCCAGTCGCTCACAACTCCTCACCGGTGCATCAGGGCTTCTCCTCCGCACATGCCCAAACCACCTGAGTCTCGCTTCTCGCATCTTCTCATCCACTGGGGCCACCCCCACCTTCTCCCGAATAACTTCATTCTTAATCTTATCTAATCCGGTGAGCCCGCACATCCACCTGAGCATCCTCATCTCCGCAACTCTCATTCTCTGGACATGAGAGTTCTTCACAGGCCAGCACTCCACCCCATACAACATGGCAGGTCTAACCACCGCTCTATAAAACTTCCCCTTGAGTTTCTGTGGAACTTTCTTGTCACACAAGACTCCCGATGCGAGCCTCCACTTCAACCACCCCGCTCCTATACGGTGAGTGACATCCCCGTCAATCTCTCCGTCCCCTTGAATCACTGATCCAAGATATCTGAAACTGTCCCTCTTGGCTATGACCTGAGATCCCAGCTTCACGTCCCAGCCTACTTCGCTCGACTCGGCGCTAAACTTGCACTCTAGATATTCTGTCTTAGACCTGCTTAGTTTAAAACCCTTAGACTCGAGGGTCTGTCTCCAGACCTCCAACCTCGCATTAACACCAGCCCTCGTCTCGTCTATCAAGACTATGTCGTCAGCAAAGAGCATACACCATGGCACATCCCCTCGAATATGGCGAGTTAGAGCATCCATTACCAAGGCAAATAAGAGAGGGCTTAACGCAGATCCTTGATGTAGCCCCATAACCACCGGAAAATGGTCCGAGTCGCCACCCACCGTCCTAACCCTAGTCTTGGCTCCATCATACATGTCTTTGATCACTCCGATGTAGGCTTCTGGCACGCTCTTCGCCTCCAAGCATCTCCACAGAACCTCTCTAGGGACCTTATCGTACGCCTTCTCCAAGTCGATAAACACCATATGCGGGTCCTTCCTCTTATCCCTGAACAGTTCCACCACCCTCCTCACAAGGTGGATAGCTTCTGTAGTAGAGCGACCCGGCATGAAACCAAACTGGTTCACAGATATAGATGACATCTCCCTCACCCTCGCCTCGATCACCCTCTCCCAGACCTTCATGGTGTGACTTATTAATTTGATACCCCTATAGTTGTTGCAACACTGGATATCCCCTTTGTTTTTGTACAAGGGAACCACTGTACTCCATCTCCACTCCTCCGGCATCCTCTTGGTCCTAAAGATCACATTGAACAACCTGGACAACCACTCCACTCCTGACCTACCCATGCATTTCCAAAACTCCACCGGAATTTCGTCTGGCCCAGTCGCTCGACCCCTACTCATCCTACGCAACGCCCTCGAGACCTCCTCCTCCTTAATGCGCCTGCAGTGCCCGAGGTCTCTAGGACACTCTGAATGCCCCAGCTCCCCTAGCTCTAAGACTCGATCCCCCTCTTCGTTAAGCAGGTCTCGAAAGTATTCCTGCCATCTCCGCTTGACTTGTGACTCCCCCGTCCGAACCCTACCATCCTCGTCCTTGATGCACCTAACTTGGTCTAGATCCCGCGCTTTCCTCTCCCTCACCTTAGCCAACCGGAATAACTTTCTGTCCCCGCCTTTCTCCCCCAATTCCTCGTACATGCGCCCAAACGCTGCATTTTTAGCTTCCGTGACCGCCAGTTTCGCTTCCTTCCTCGCCACCTTGTAGTTCTCCTTGTTCGCTCTCCTTTCTTCTTCGCTTGAGCTCCCTGACAACTTAGCAAACGCCGCCTTCTTCGCCTCCACTTTTCCTTGGACTACCTCATTCCACCACCAGTCACCTTGGTGCCTGCCTGAATAGCCCTTGGCTACCCCAAGCACATCTCGCGCAGCCTCCCTAACCAAGTTCGCCGTCACTGACCACATTGCGTCCGCTTCCCCAGAGCTACTCCAAGCTCCCCCATCAACTAGCTTCCTCTCCAGCTCCTGGGCTTTCTCCTTGGTCAAAGTTCCCCATCTAATCCGCGGTCGGCCCCGAGAACCCCTCCTCTTCCTCTTCACCCAGAGACCTACATCCATCACTAGGAGTCTATGAAGAGTTGAAAGGGACTCTCCCGGAATAACCTTGCAATTTCAAGTTATTCTAAATAATTTCATTAATCTCAAAAACTTAAATCCTTTACGGTCTCAGGACAGCAAGAAATCTCCTATCCCAAAGAACTTGTTACCTAAATTTCAAAATCGTAAGCTACCTGGATAACCCAAAAAATACAGGAGCATGTAGGACCTAACAATGAACTTTTGGACAGAGAAGCAGATAATCATTTTAAGGACACAAAGAAGGCAAAAGGCACCTTAATCCCTCTTACTCAACTCTTAAGTGAAAACTTATAATGCAATGTGTGAAAAGTGTGAGGAATGACATCCATGCATTTGTTTTATGAGAAACAGAGAAAGAAGAATGATTCTATAAAGAAATCTGACGATGGACAAAAAAAAGATGGAGAACGGGCTCCAAATCTCTTTAAATGTTTCCGTGCGTTGTCACAAAAATGAACAGAAACTCATCCTGAAGAAAGGTACTTTCTTCTGTCAATCTGTTCATAATGAATAGAGAAGCCTTAAAAAACTCACAAACTCGCCAACAACAACAACAACCCAGTAAAATTCCACAAGTGGGGTCTGGGGATGATAGAGTACACGCAAACCTTACCCCTACCCAAAGGGGTAGAGTGGTTGTTTCCGATAGACCCTCACCAACAGCGACAAGTCTGATATAATTGATGACCAAAGCTGGCTTAGTCTCCAAAACTTCGTTGTATGAAATGTGGGGGAAAATAGCACAAAAAATATTCACGGTGATTACAAGAACAACAAATGACAGTAAGATACTTTATACAAGAATAAAAAGAGAAACAAGGGCATCAAGATTTTAACGTGGAAAGCCCTACGGAAAACCCACGGCATAAGAGAAGCAAATAATATCACTGTAGTAAAGGATTTTACACTTGGTAGCCTCGGTCGAAACACTCAACTAACCACTACACAATCAGAAGAAACAACAGTCTTTTGATTTATACACTTTACTATCACACTGTTCACACACTTTATTTTTACTCACAAACTATTTCTCTCACACCTTGTGTGAGACTTACTCGTTCTTGGATTGGATGATCAAAATGGGATGAAGCACTCTATTATCTTATAGGCCAAAAGAGACTTGGCGTCCAAGGAAACATTAAATGACAGAAAAGGGAAAAAAAACTCCACAGAAACTCAAACGCCTCAGCCAACTTTAACAAGAATTGGCCTCCAGCACATATGAAAAACTTGAACATGTCTATTGCCAACTTGAGAATGGGATGGATGCCACAGAACTCCCCTCCCCCCCACCCCACACAAAACCAATTCAACTAACAACAACAACAAACCCAGTAATTTCCCACAAGTGGAGTCTGGGGAGGGTAAAAACAGATCTTTAGCTGAAGCGCATCCCAACAAACTCTTTGCACAACTCAAATTTGTTTCTTGATACCACTTTAGCCAGCAATAGAAAAAGAATTTGGTACGTAAGTCAATTTAAGCCTTATTCGATATGCTGATGAAGGTGGTACCAAGAGACAACTTTGAGTTGTGCAAAGAGCTTAGATCCACTCCAACTAGAACTACGTTGTTATCTCATTAGGTAAATAGGTATGTATGGGGAGATTTTCAGGTTCATCCCATTCTCAAGTAATTTTTCCTTTCTTTTATTGTTTAATATATCCTTGGAGGCCAAGTTCCTTTCGGCGTATAAAAGGGGTGCTTCATTCCCATTTTGATCCTTCAATCCAAAAGACGACAACAACAACATCAACATACCCACATACCCAGTATAAACCCACTAGTGAAGAAAAATAGTTTGTGAGGCAAAATAAAGAGTGTGAGTGGCATTACAGTGAGGTGTGTAAATAAAAAAATAATTGTTTTTTTAAAGTGTATAGTGGTCTGATATTCGGAAGAAGGTGGGTGTGGCCCCTGTGGATGACAAGAAGCGGGAAGCAAGGCTCAGATGGTTCGGGCACGTGCAAAGGACAAGCCTTGATGTGCCAGCAAGGAGGTGCGAACGATTGGCAGTGGTGCGTACGAGAAGAGGTAGAGGGAGGCCTAAGAGGTACTGGTGTGATAAGGCAGGACATGGTTGTCTGCGGATTTCCGAGGACATGACCCTTGATAGGAAGGTCTGGCGGTCTAGCATAAGGGTTGTAGGCTAGGCGGTAGTAGTTCTTTCCTTACTTCGCTCCGGGATGAGGCGGGGCTGGATTAGGGTAGACCTTAGATAGTTTGCAGTTTAGGCTGAATACACTTTGTACTTGCGGTTTATTTTGGCCCTGGACCTTAGATACCGGTTATTGTTGTTGCATGTCTTTCATCTTTTTGTTGTTATGCTTTCATTACTATACGGTTGCTACTACAGTTACTAATGAGTTGTCTTTTCTTGTTTTCTTTTTCTCTTTTTCTCTGAGCCGAGGGTCTGTCAGAAAGAGCCTCTCTGCCCTATCGAGTAGGGGTAAGGTCTGCGTACACATTACCCTCCCCAGACACCATCTGGTGGAATTTTACTGGGTAGTTGTTGTTGTTGTAAAGTGTATAGTGGTCTCTTGAGTATTTAATCGAGGCTACCAAGCGTAAAACTCCTTAGTATTACACTTTCCAGAAAACATATTTTAGATTTATCAACAATTATTTGGTGCTCCACAACAATGAATATGAAAAAATTTCATGGTTTTGCTATTATTCAATCTTTGACCCCACTTTGTGGGAATATACTGGATTGTTGTTGTTGTTGTCAGTCTTCCTTTTCTTTTTCTTTTTTCGCATTTATTTTGTGTATATGCCTGAATCTTTCTCCTTCCATTTCCCTTTTTCTTTTCCCTTTCAGATTCAGAGTGAGATATTATTTTCTCCTCACGGTCCGTGGTTTTTTCCTTGTTGAGAAAAGTTTCCGCATTAAAATATTGGTGTTCCTTTTTCTCTTTTTGTTCTCATCGATTACTGCATCCCAATGTCCGTTGTTATTCTTGTAATTTACCATGTATTATTTATGTGCGCTATATTTCCAACATATTGAAGGGCATATCCAAGAGAGAGAAAAAGAAGCTATATCCGAAAGGGTAGAGCTATAACTATTACGATAATGAAGCAAGACATAATACAGAATACTTTTCTTTCTTTCTTTTTTATTTTTTTTATGACTGTCTACTGAACCTTATATTTGTGAAGAAACACTTTGAAACTCTATTACTTCTATATAGATGATGCATAATGCTACTTGTCCTCCTCTCAAAGCTAGCCAGCAAGTTCAGAAATGGATATCTGCAAGCAGAACGATAGTCGACCGATGAAATTCCTCTTTTTCATATTCATATGCTCGGCATCTATAATTAAGCATATATCAGAAAAATAGAAACCGAAGTTCTTTTTTTCTTTTGCACTTTATGTTGTGAAATCTACAATTTCAAATAGATTTAGAATTTGTTAAACCCAAAGTGAAATCTTTACAGCAATGTAATTCAGAAATAATACCAACTTACCAAAAAATGCAAAATAACACCCAAAAAACAAAAGAGAGAAACAGAAAGAACAGGATTAGCTTTAAATCAATTCAAACGAACTAACCTCTTTCCCTCGCCCGCTTCCAACACAATCTTTAACAAGCTGTGCCTTCAAATTCAGTTTTTCAAAACATGTTTCCCACTGAGTATAATTCTTATGGTAGACTAGACTTTCCACACAGTAAATGAAAGGAAAATGTTCATTCTGCATCAAATATCCAATAATGAGATTATGATTTAGAATAACCTCCTTAGTGATATATAGAAGTAAACAGCTACCTGCCATTTATCAATTAACTCTCTAACGTAGTGCTACACATTCATCTTTTACATGAATCAAATTCTAATGTTTTTAAGCTGGATTAGTTTCACATGCGGTCACTGAACTCTGCCCAGTATAACAGTAAAGTAGCTAAACTACCTTTTTCGCACTAAAGTGGACATAGCCACACCCACTATGAAAGTAAATATCACAAAAACATTTTTTGATAACTGAACCATGTGCGAATTGCTCAGAAAAAAACAAATGACCGAAAGGTACAATTTTGATCAGTAGATTACCAAATCTGGCCAGGCATCAATTGCACATGCCTCCACAGTGTCCAGAAAACATTCGGCTTTACCATGCTGCAAACATGACAAAGAGAGTTTCATAAATCTCTAAGAATGCTTCATACAATGCATATACATATATAACAATGGGTTCGCGGGTTCGGCAGACCCCAATGTTTTGGGATCGAACCTTATACATATGTGCATAAAAACAAGTAAAGATTGAGTTATACATATACATTTCGGAAGCTACTCTCTTGACTCAGAACCTACAACAACAACAACTACCCAATATAGTCCCACAAAGTGGGGTCTGGGTAGGGTAATATATAGACAGGTATTACCCTACCCGAAAGGGTAGAAAGGCTGTTTCCAATCGACCTTCGGCTCAGGGAAGGAAGGGAAAAACAAAAACAAAGGACAAAAGAGCATTAGTAACTCCAGCAGAAATCGCATAAATAATTCTCTAAACATAAGGACCATAAATAAAACGACATGCAATAATATCAAACAATAACTACTATAAATAACTACCATAAGGAGGACACACTCCAATACACAAATCATCTATGGAGAGCCCTACCAAGCCCCACCCAACCCCGAGATAGGAGTACGAAAATTCTAGAAGTCCCTACCTACAACCCTAATACTAGACCCCCAGACTTTCCTATCAAGGGCCATGTCCTCGGTAATCCGCATTCTAGTCATGTCCTGCCTAATCACCTCTCCCCAATACCTCTTAGGCCTCCTTCTGCCTCACCTCACGCCGACCACCGTCAACCGCTCACAACTCCTCACCGGGACATCAGGACTTCTCCTCCGCACATCCCCGAACCACCTGAGCCTCACTTCTCGCATCTTCTCATCCATTGGGGCCACTCCCACCTTCTCTCGAATAACTTCATTCTTAATCTTATCTAACTTGGTGAACCCGCACATCCACATGAGCATCCTCGTCTCAGCAACCTTCACTCTCTGAACATGAGAGTTTTCACCGGCCAGCACTCCGCCCCATACAGCATGGCAGGAGCATGGCAGGTCTAACCAGAACTCTATAAAACTTTCCCTTGAGTTTCTGTGGCACTTTCTTGTCACACAGGACTCCTGAAGCAAGCCTCCACTTCGACCACCCCGCCCCTATACGGTGGGTGACATCCCCATCTATCTCTCCGTCCCTCTGAATCACTGACCCAAGATATCTGAAACTGCTATATTTGACTCAGAACCTACAAATTTAAATTATGGATCTGCTAGATTTAGCCCTTTTCCACGATAGTACACAACTACTCTCTATGTCCCAATTTACGTCTATACTATTCTCTATGTCCCAATTTACGTCATACTCTTTCCTTTTTAATCTGTTTGTTCAACCATAGTACACATGCAAAAGTACCCTATGTCCCAATTCACCGTCATACTCTTTTCTTTTTAGTTTGTCCTACAAAGAATAATACATTTCTATATTTAAAAAATAATTTGAATTTAAACTTCACGTTTAACAAGTTTTAAAAAATAATTTGAATTTAAAAAGTTCGTCTCTTTTACCGTAGTCTGTTGGAGGGATAGTGGCCGCGGCGGAGGATGGTACTGTAAGGTCATGTCCTCGGGGGTGGGGGTGGAGGTGAGCAGGGGGGCAGGGAGCGGTCCTGTGAGTAGGGCGGGAGGTTTGGGGGGGGAGAGGTTAAAGGATGCTCAGAGATTGAGGATCGGGTCGTGGAACGTAGGCACACTAACGGGTAAGTCCATTGAGTTGGCAAAGATTCTCCAGAAGAGGAGGGTCAACATAGCATGTGTGCAGGAAACTAGGTGGAAAGGGACGAAGGCGAGGGATGCAGATGAGTTTAAGTTGTGGTACTCTGGGGTTGAGAGGGGTAAGAACGGAGTAGGTATCTTGGTAGATAGGAATCTTAGGGAGTCCGTGGTTGAGGTTAGGCGAGTGGATGATAGGTTAATGTCTATTAAACTGGTTATTGGCGGTAGTGTTCTCAATGTCATTAGCGCTTACGCGCCGCATGCAGGCCTAGCTGAGGAGGTTAAAAGGCGTTTTTGGGAGGGCTTGGATGAGTTGGTGAGTAGTATTCCCCAATCCGAGAAGTTAGTTATTGGAGGGGACTTTAATGGTCATATTGGGGCGGAGGCTGGTGGTTACGGTGAGGTGCATGGCGGCTTTGGCTTTGGGGTTAGGAACGGAGGGGCACTTCGCTGCTTGATTTCGCTAGGGCTTCGGAGCTTTTGATCGCGAACTCGTCATTCCAGAAGAGGGAGGAGCATTTAGTTACTTTCAAAAGTTCCACGGCGAGGACTCAGATTGATTACCTCCTCCTCGGAAGGAGCGATAGAGGGTTGTGCAAGGATTGCAAGGTTATTCCGGGAGAGTCCCTTTCAACTCTTCATAGACTCCTAGTGATGGATGTAGGTCTCCGGGTGAAGAGGAAGAGGAGGGGTTCTCGGGGCCGACCGCGGATTAGATGGGGAACTTTGACTAAGGAGAAAGCCCAGGAGCTGGAGAGGAAGCTAGTTGATGGGGGAGCTTGGAGTAGCTCTGGGGAAGCGGACGCAATGTGGTCAGTGACGGCGAACTTGGTTAGGGAGGCTGCGCGAGATGTGCTTGGGGTAGCCAAGGGCTATTCAGCCAGGCACCAAGGTGACTGGTGGTGGAATGAGGTAGTCCAAGGAAAAGTGGAGGCGAAGAAGGCGGCGTTTGCTAAGTTGTCAGGGAGCTCAAGCGAAGAAGAGAGGAGAGCGAACAAGGAGAACTACAAGGCGGCGAGGAAGGAAGCGAAACTGGCGGTCACGGAAGCTAAAAATGCAGCGTTTGGGCGCATGTACGAGGAATTGGGGGAGAAAGGCGGGGACAGAAAGTTATTCCGGTTGGCTAAGGCGAGGGAGAGGAAGGCGCGGGATCTAGACCAAGTTAGGTGCATCAAGGACGAGGATGGTAGGGTTCTGACGGGGGAGTCGCAAGTCAAGCGGAGATGGCGGGAATACTTTCGAGACCTGCTTAACGAAGAGGGGGATCGAGTCTTAGAGCTAGGGGAGCTGGGGCATTCAGAGTGTCCTAGAGACCTCGGGCACTGCAGGCGCATTAAGGAGGAGGAGGTCTCGAGGGCGTTGCGTAGGATGAGTAGGGGTCGAGCGACTGGGCCAGACGAAATTCCGGTGGAGTTTTGGAAATGCATGGGTAGGTCAGGAGTGGAGTGGTTGTCCATGTTGTTCAACGTGATCTTTAGGACCAAGAGGATGCCGGAGGAGTGGAGATGGAGTACAGTGGTTCCCTTGTACAAAAACAAAGGGGATATCCAGTGTTGCAACAACTATAGGGGTATCAAATTAATAAGCCACACCATGAAGGTCTGGGAGAGGGTGATCGAGGCGAGGGTGAGGGAGATGTCATCTATATCTGTGAACCAGTTTGGTTTCATGCCGGGTCGCTCTACTACAGAAGCTATCCACCTTGTGAGGAGGGTGGTGGAACTGTTCAGGGATAAGAGGAAGGACCTGCATATGGTGTTTATCGACTTGGAGAAGGCGTACGATAAGGTCCCTAGAGAGGTTCTGTGGAGATGCTTGGAGGCGAAGAGCGTGCCAGAAGCCTACATCAGAGTGATCAAAGACATGTATGATGGAGCCAAGACTAGGGTTAGGACGGTGGCGACTCGGACCATTTTCCGGTGGTTATGGGGCTACATCAAGGATCTGCGCTAAGCCCTCTCTTATTTGCCTTGGTAATGGATGCTCTAACTCGCCATATTCAAGGGGATGTGCCATGGTGTATGCTCTTTGCTGACGACATAGTCTTGATAGACGAGACGAGGGCTGGTGTTAATGCGAGGTTGGAGGTCTGGAGACAGACCCTCGAGTCTAAGGGTTTTAAACTAAGCAGGTCTAAGACAGAATATCTAGAGTGCAAGTCTAGCGCCGAGTCGAGCGAAGTAGGCTGGGACGTGAAGCTGGGATCTCAGGTCATAGCCAAGAGGGACAGTTTCAGATATCTTGGATCAGTGATTCAAGGGGACCGAGAGATTGACGGGGATGTCACTCACCGTATAGGAGCTGGGTGGTTGAAGTGGAGGCTCGCATCAGGAGTCTTGTGTGACAAGAAAGTTCCACAGAAACTCAAGGGAAAGTTTTATAGAGCGGTGGTTAGACCTGCCATGTTGTATGGGGTGGAGTGCTGGCTCGTGAAGAACTCTCATGTCCAGAGAATGAGAGTTGCGGAGATGAGGATGCTCAGGTGGATGTGCGGGTTCACCAGATTAGATAAGATTAAGAATGAAGTTATTCGGGAGAAGGTGGGGGTGGCCCCAGTGGATGAGAAGATGCGAGAAGCGAGACTCGGGTGGTTTGGGCATGTGCGGAGGAGAAGCCTTGATGCACCGGTGAGGAGTTGTGAGCGACTGGCGGTGGTTGGCGCGAGTCGAGGCAGAGGGAGGCGTAAGAGGTATTGGGGTGAGGTGATTAGGCAGGATATGGCTAGAATGGGGATTTCCGAGGACATGACCCTTGATAGGAAAGTTTGGAGGTCTAGTATTAGGGTTGTAGGGTAGGGCCTTCTAGAATTCTTAGTACTTCGGTTAGGGGCTGAGTGGGGTTTGGTAGCGATCTCTATAGTTAATTAATGTATTGTGTTGTGCCTCTTATGGTAGTAACCGATTGGTATTATTGCATGTCATTCTACTTTTGGTTTTATGTTTAGATAATTATTTATTTGATTTATCTCGGATTTACTAACATTGTTTTGTTTTGTTTTGTTTGTTGATTTTCTCTATCTTTTTCTGAGCCGAGGGTCGGCCGGAAACAGCCTCTCTACCCTTTCGGGTAGGGGTAAGGCCTGTGTACGTATTACCCTCCCCAGACCCCACTTTGTGGGAACATACTGGGTAGTTGTTGTTGTTGTTGTTGTTTAACAAGTTTCAAAAAGTAAAAAATTTATTAATTTTTGCGTCTAGTCAAACAACAACACATAAAATGGGACGGAGGGGGTAATAAATTGCATAAATTTAGTGGGCGTTTGGGCAAAAGAATTGTGAAATTCCGAATAAAGGAAAAAATAAATCAAGTGAAAATGATACTTGAAAACTAGAGTTATGTTTGAAAGTAAATATAATTTGGAGAAATTTTTGAATTTTTTTTAGCGATTTGAAGTGATTTTTTTTTTAAATTTAGCCTTTTTGAGCTCTCCAAAATTCTGAAAAATTCTGTAATTTAATTTCTAGTGAAATTTTCATGGTCTGAACACTGATTCTGGGAAAAAGTTTTTTTTAAAAAAAAAAATTATGGCCAAACGGGCCATTAAAAATCTAAACCCACTAACTAGAACTGGTAAATCTATCTATGCTATAGTTGTGTGGAACATAAAAAGAGAAATATAGGGAGAGAAAAACAGATTGAACCTGGCATTTGAAGGTGTTGTTAGCTTGAAGCTTAGTATTACCCCATGGAACAAGTTTAAGATCAACAACATCAATAAGTCCATTCTTGAAAACCTTAGGTAAATAATTAACAATGAAATTGGAACAATAAGGACAGAGGCTTTCATAATACAAAACCAATGACACTTTTTCTTCGCAAGAAATGAGAGAAATTTGGGTGAAACATAGGAAGCAAGCTAAGAAAATTGATACAGCTCTATGATATGAAGATCCCATTTTTGAGATGATGGGAATTTGGGATTGTTTTGTACTTTCTGGGTTTTTTTTATGCAAACGGAAAGTAGAGCAATTTTGTTTTGGGGGGGGGGGTGGGGGAAGTGGTTCTTGGGATAGCACGTGGAATGCGAAGAGAGGAGACACAAGAGACTGACAAATTATGAGGAAGGTTTACTGAATCCTAGAATGGGTGGAGGAGTATATAAAAATAAAATTTTACCAGCAATAATTTCTGAATAAAATATACTGTATTTTTGTTTGGTGTCCAATTTTTCTCCATTTTATTTCATGTTGTTTCTATTTTTTTTTTTGTGATTTTTACGGTAAAACTAATATAGTCTCCTTTTATCTTTTTATTCTCTTAAGTTAAAGGTCTTTCATAAACAGCATATCTACTATTTTGAGGTACGTTAAAATCTTCGTACATAATATACTTCCCAGAACCCGCTAGTAATATTTTACTAAATTGTTGTTGTTATTATATGGTGTCTAATATATATATATATATATATATATATATATATATATATATATATATATATATATATATATATATATATATATATATATAGGCCATAATCCCACAATTTACATGTCTACGGAGCCTCAAGGATACAAAGGAGGATACAATACTTTCCGGTAACAAGGCTCCGGTTATACCTTACACAAAATCAAAATAAAGTCTAATAGAAGTGGCATGAGCCACGCACGGCCCCGAAAGTAAAGGGGCTCACCAAAACGAGTAGTGGAAGATGAAGGATGCTACTACCGATGAGCTGAAGTACCTGCTACTGATACCGAATGTTTTATATTTTAAAATTACTTATTAAAAAATGCTCACCATAATTTTTTCTATTTTCAAATAAGGGTAAGGGATTATATCCTATTACTTCTTGGTGGACTAAAAACTTATCGTGCCCTCTGTTTAGAAAATAGAACTTTTGTGAAAGTTGGGCAAAAGCTCTAATCTTAATAGGTGGGAGACCCAATAGATCCCTCAACTCCCAACGCTTAGAGCTAGTATTGAGGGTCCTCTAAATAAAATGAAGCTAACCCTCTTATTAAAAATTTATAACACAAAGCTAGATGAGATTTTCAGGAAGCTTCCTTTACTATCCCTTCCTTTATCATGAACAAAATTAATTATATCCCCCTTCCCCTCCAAAGTATAGATAAACTCCTTTAGAGTCTAAGCCCAAATGGAATATTCAATACAAAATCTTGCTACAACCTACTAATCCAAGTAGACATTAGTAACAAATACTTTGAGTGGATATGGAAACTACCTTGACCTAAAGAAACTAAGATAATTCTTTTGGCAGATCCTCCATAATAAGATTCCTTACCGTTCATATATTCACCATACTGGAATCAATATAAATCCCAATTACCCTAGTTGCAAAAACCAAGAGGAACCCATCACTCATATTTTTCTTACTTGTCCCATAGTCTTGACGATATGGAGACAGTTCAATATTACAAATATGAACACTAATCCGGACAAACACTGGCTAATCAAACTGAGAGACATAAATCCAATTCCCCTGAAAATTCCTTGGATCAATCTCCTATCTTTCCTTCTACTGGGAATTTGGATCTATAGAAACAACAACAATTACAATAACACCCATTACTCCCCCTATATAAAAGACATCTTCAACCTAGCCTCTGAATTTCTCTTTTTAAACTCCACTGGCACAACAATTGTGAATAATCCAACATAAAAATAAAATAGTATCACCCACAACACGACTGGAACAAACTAAACATGGATGGTGGTTTTAAACATGAAGGTAACAAATCGGGTATTGGGGGAGTATTCTATAATAATAAAGGAAGATGTATATTAGGTTATCACAAAATATACAAGGCTATATCACCTCTTCATGCAGAACTTCATGCAATCCATGAAGGCATGAAAATAGCATCTCAATACAACCTATTTCCACTATAAATTGAAATAGGCTCCGTTGATGCTATCCATGCACTTAATAATGTTCATTTATTTACGGCTAATATTATTCAAGCATGCAGGTTATTGATGCTCTAGCCGTGTAACGACCCGGCCTGTTGTCATGAAAATTACCACCCGGTTATGTTGTAATTACATGTTTTATACTTTTATATCAGTGTTAGAGTCTATCGGGTGAGTTAGGAGTGAATTGGATTGCAAATGAGGCATATAGCCTTTTTGAAGGGAACTTGAACATGGAAAGTCAACCTGGAGTTGACTATTTAGTTAGAAGGCTCAGAATGGAAATTTGATGATTCGACTAGTTTCGGGGGATCATTTATGACTTATGAGAGCAATCGGAATCGAATTCGGAGGTCCGGTGTAGTTTTAGGCTTGAATTGGCTAAGGTCGAATTTTGGCGAAATCCGAACGGTAGGTGAGATTTTGATCCGGGGTCGGGATGGAATTCCGACAATTTCTGTAGCTTCGTTATGTTATTTTGGATATGTCCGCAAAATTTCAGGTCATTCGAACGTCGTTTGGTCGGGTTTTTGATCGAATGTTAGTTTCGGAAGTTTTGAAGAAACTTAGGCTTGAATCCGTGTGTAATTGGTAATTTTGATGTTTAGAATGGTGTTTTTATGTTACTAGCAAGTTTATATGAGGTAATGTGATGTATTGGTGGCTTTGGTTGAGGTCCCGGCAGTCTCGGGATCATTTCGGATGCTTAACGGGCAAGTTTTGATTATGAAGTTGCTGCAGAAAAATTGCAGACAGTGATTGCTCTATGCGATCGCATAGAGTCATTGCGATCGCATAGAAGAGCCTAGAGGGGTGAGAAAAAATGTGCTATGCGATCGCATAGCAAAAGGTGCGATCGCATAGGCTTATCAGACTGCACATTGCGATCGCATAACCAGTGTCGCGATCGCAGAGAAGAAAATGGGAGGCCCGGAAGATTGTGCTATGCGATCGCGGAGGTTCATTGCGATCGCATAGAAAGGGAAATTGGCAGGAAAATTTAACTCTATGCGATCGCATAGGGCCATTGCGATCGCATAGAAGGAATGGTCTGGCAGTGAAATTAAAACCAGAACAGAACCAGTCGCGGGTTTAACACCCCAAAACACCATTTTTGAGTTCTAGAGAGAGAGACTCATGGGAGATTGCTGGGAAATCATCGGGGTTTCGTCGGAGATAAGTTTTGTGGCTTAATTACATCATTTTAACATGAAATCCTTAGTTAATTCCCTGTAAATGAAAGATTAAATGCGGGTTTGAGCCCTAGGCCTAAAATTGAAGAAAAACACTGATTTGAGTGGGCAAATGGAGTCCGATTTTGGTAAATTTTATATGCCTAGACTCGTATCGAGATGAGGATTCTGAATATGTGACTTTTGTAATTTTTCGAGAAGCGTACCGAAAGTCGGGTTTTGACAACTTTGGGAATTTTGATGTAAATTGAGTTGTATTGATTGGGTGTTATCCCATTGGCCTAATGTTTTGTGTTTCTACTGTATTTGATCAGATTCTATGCGTGCGCGAGCTTGATTCTCGTGGCAAGGGCATTGCGGAGTAGTCGTCCAACTATATTGAGGTGAGTAATAGAAGTGGGTGATGATCAGCGGGTTCGAAACCCCGGTATACCACTTTGTGACGCTGTATAGCGGCGAGACACGTACTCTCTTGTGAGTGCGGGGTCGATTGTGATTGGGGACTATGGCTTAGTCCGACTTGTTGGCATTGTGTTATGATATTGGCTATTCTTGAGCCGTCGAACTTCCTTCTCGGATGGTTGCATACTATATATTGTGATATTGGCTACTCTTGAGCCGTTGAACCCCCTTCTTGGGCGGTTGAGTATACTTGTGGGCCGTGAGCCAGTTATTGGATCCTGCGAGGATCGCTATCATTGTCTTATGATATTGAGATGCTAGTTACTACCAGTCCGTATCTATTTCTGTTATCGTGCTATTACCAATCTCTGGAACTTGATATTACTGTTGTCCAACTAAAAAATGATAAAATGGTTTTCAAAACTACTTTTGAGCCTGTGAGGCTGTATTTGCATATTAGCTGACTGGTAGTGGATCGGGTTGTGCGCCGCAGCGGTATATATGCTGGATCGGACTGCACGCCGCAGTAATATTGTGCTTGGGCTGTAGGAGCCCCTCCGGAGTCTGAACCCCCACAGTGAGCACGGGTACCCAAATTGGATTGGGCTACGCGCCGTAGCGGTCATATCATGCATTGCATTGCATTTAGCTACATCTGATAGTTGTTATGCTATTTGTTGTTACTTGTTGGTACATGTACAGTTGATATTGATTCTGTGACAGGGTATTTGATTACAGCTTTACATAGTGCTTTATCACGGATTTCTTATCTGCGCTGTCTTACCCTTGTTTATTACCACTTAGTCTGGCAGTACTCATTTTACTCCCTGCACCTTGTGTGCAGATCCAGGTACCTCTCAGCAGTGATCCGGTAGCTGTTCGAGGCGACTTCTGTAGGATATTCGAGGTAGCTGCAGAGTCCGCAGGACCCGATATTCCTTCCTACTATCTTTTGATTCTGTATTGCTATTTCTTTCCGCACTTGGTATCTTGTAAACCATTATTTCACTTATGTTCATTAGAGGCTCATGACTCTTGACCTTGTGGTCTATGGGAGTTGGTATATTTTGGGACTTTGTTCCCCGTTTTCGATATATGTATCACTGTTGCTTCATGTTTTGATATGCTTAAATGGGATAAAGCGAGCTTCTAGCTCCGTTATTGTTATTGATTGGTCAGGCTGGCTTAGCAATGTGCTGGGCGCCATCACGACCGGATTTGGGGTCGTGACAAGTTGGTATCAGAGCCTAGGTTTACTAGGCCTCATGAGTCTTGAGCCGGTTAGTAGAGTCTTGTGGATGGGTACGGGGACGCCTGTACTTATCCTCGGGAGGCTGCGAACCTTTAGGAAACACTTCACTTTTCTTTAACTTTGTCGTGCGATCTTGTTATCCTGAAAACTGAACTTCTATATTCCATTCTCTCGCAGATGGTGAGAACGCGAGCATCAGGACGAGGTGGACGACCTCCATTACCACCTGCTAGAGGCCGTGGGCGCGGTCGTACTAGAGGTAGAGGTAGGGCAGCTGAGGCAGTACCAGCTGACCCGCCCGTTGTACTAGTTCAGGAGCAGCCCCCAGTGGTTGATGCTCCAGCAGCCCTAGTTCAGGGCCAGACTGTATCTATTGCTATTTCTGGTCTTCAGGAGACTCTTTCTCATATATTATTGGTGTGTTCCGGTTTGGCTCAGGTAGTTTCAGCTACTGCCACTGCAGCGACATATCAGACAGGGGGTGGTCAGCAGACCCCTGCAGCTCGCACACCTGAACAGGTTGTTCAGGGACTTCAGATGCTAAGGCGGTCCCCGCTCAGGTGGTTGCACCAGTTATTCCTCCAGCTGCATCAGCTCCAGCTCCAGAGCATATGGTTCAGGCTATGCCCGACGACGAGCAGCGTCATCTTGAGAGATTTGGTAGACTTCAGCCACCCCATTTCAGTGGCATTGAGGGCGAGGATGCCCAGGGTTTCTTGGATAAGTGTTAGAGGATGTTGCGTATGGCTGGTATTCTTGAGTCCAGCAGAGTTTCATTTACTACCTTTCAGTTCACTGGTCCCGCATTTGATTGGTGGGAGGATTTTGAGAGGCGTAGGCCTGCAAGAGCAGCACCTCTCTCACGGTAGCAGTTCTCTACTCTCTTTCTAGAGAAGTATGTACCTCAGTCACGTCGCGAGGAGCTACGTCGCCAGTTTGAGTGGTTGGTTCAGGGCGACATGTCTGTGACCCAGTATGAGCTCAGATTCACACAGTTGGCTAGGCATGCCACATGGATGATCCCTACTGATAGGGAAAGGATCAGGAGGTTCATTGATGGCCTCAACTACTCTATTCGTATTCTTATGACCAGAGAGCGAGTTCTGTCATCATCGTTTGAGCAGGTTGTTGATATGGCACGCTCCATTGAGGCGGATCGTCGCCGAGAGAGAGAGGAGCGGGAGGCCAAGAGGCCTCGTAGTTCTGGTAGTTTCAGTGGTGCTCCATCTAGAGGGCATTCCCAGCAGAGCAGAGGTCGCTCATCTAGACCTTCTCATTCAGGCCGCCCAGAGCAGACCGGAGGTTCTTATGGTCGTGGTCGACAGGGGTTTCAGCAGGGTCAGTCATCGCTTGGTGCCCTCCCAGCCCAGAGTGCAGCACATACTTCTCCAGCACCAGGTGCATGTTATGAGTGTGGTGAGTTTGGCCACATGAGGAGACATTGCCCTCGACTACGTAGGGGCAGGACTCAGCAGAGGGATCAGCCCTCCTCTTCAGCACCATCTCAGTCTAGTAGAGGTGGAGGTCAGTCTTCTCGTGGTCGCCCTAGAGGCGAGGAGAGATCTGGTGGAGGCCAGGCACGATTCTATGCACTCCCTGACAGGCGTGATGCAGTTGCCTCTGATGCTGTGATTACAAGTATCATTTCTGTCTGTCACAGAGATGCCTCTGTTCTATTTGATCCAGGGTCCACATATTCTTACGTGTCCTCTTATTTTGTACATCATTTGGGTGCGACTCGCGGTAGTCTTGATTTACCTATTCATGTATCCACCCCTGTGGGTGATACGATTATTGTGGATCATGTCTATAGATCCTGTGTTATATCTATTGGGGGTCTGGAGACCCAGGCAGATTTGTTATTGTTGGGGATGGTGGATTTTGATGTTATATTGGGTATGGACTGGTTGTCTTTGTACCATGCTATATTGGACTGTCTTTCTAAGACAGTTACGTTGGCCATTCCTGGTATTTCTCGTATTGAGTGGCGGGGTTCGACCGATTTCGTCCCTAGCCGTGTTATTTCGTTCTTAAAGGCTCAGAAAATGGTTGAAAAAGGGTGTTTATCGTACTTAGCATTTGTGAGAGATGTGGGAGCTGAGTCTCCTAGCATTGATTCCGTACCTTTGGTGAGGGATTTTCCAGATGTATTCCCCTCAGACCTGCCGGCATGCCGCCGGACAGGGATATTGATTTTGGCATTGACCTGGTGCTGGGCACTCAGCCCATATCCATTCCTCCTTATCGGATGGCACCAGCTGAGTTGAAAGAATCGAAAGAGCAGCTTCAGGAGCTTCTAGATAAGGGTTTCATCCGCCCTAGTATGTCCCCGTGGGATGCGCCTGTGTTATTTGTTAAAAAGAAAGATGGTTACATGCGAATGTGTATTGATTATAGGCAATTGAACAAAGAGACAGTGAAGAACAAGTACCCTCTACCGCGCATAGATGATTTGTTTGATCAGCTACAGGGTACGAGGGTGTTTTCTAAGATTGATCTTCGTTCAGGCTATCATCAGCTAAAGATCGGGGACTCGGATATTATGAAGACTACATTCAGGACCCGATATGGTCATTATGAGTTTCTTGTGATGTAGTTTGGGCTGACCAACGCCCCAGCAACATTTATGCATCTGATGAACAGTGTGTTCGAGCCCTATTTGGATTCATTTGTGATTGTGTTCATTGATGACATTCTAGTCTACTCCCGTAGTCAGGAGGAGCATGCTCAGCATTTGAGTATTGTGTTGCAGAGATTGAGGAAGGAGAAACTATATGCTAAATTCTCCAAGTGCGAGTTTTGGCTCGAGTCCGTAGCATTTCTGGGACATGTGGTGTCTCGTGATGGTATTCAGGTTGATCCAAAAAAGATAGAGGCGATGCAGAGTTGGCCTAGACCGTCCTCAGCTATAGAGATCAGGTGTTTTCTTGGCTTGGCGGGATATTATCACCGGTTTGTTCAGGGATTTTCATCCATTGCTTCTTCATTGACTAAATTGACCCGGAAGGGTGCACCATTCGTGTGGTCGGATGAGTGCGAGGAGAGCTTTCAGAAGCTCAAGACAGCTTTGACCACAGCTCCAGTGTTAGTATTGCCATCAGCTTCAGGTTCATATACCGTTTATCGTGATGCCTCGAGAGTGGGGATAGGTTGTGTGTTGATGCAGGAAGGAAAGGTAATTGCTTATGCTTCTCGGCAGTTGAAGCCGCTTGAGAAGAACTATCATGTTCATGATTTGGAGCTAGCTGCCATAGTTCATGCCTTGAAGATTTGGAGGCATTATTTGTACGGCGTGTCTTGTGAGGTGTATACCAACCATCATAGTCTCCAGCACTTGTTCAAACAGAAAGATCTTAATTTGAGACAGCGGAGATGGCTCGAGTTGCTTAAGGATTTTAACATTACTATATTATATCATCCGGGGAAGGCCAATGTGGTGGCCGATGCTTTGAGCTGGAAGGTGGTCAGTATTGGGATCTTGGCATATATTCCAGCCGAGGAGAGGCCTTTTTCTTATGATGTTCAGGTGCTAGCCAATCGTCTAGTGAGGTTAGATATTTCGGAGCCCAGCCGGGTATTGGCTTGTGTTGTATCTCGGTCATCTCTATATGATCGTATTCGTGAGCGCCAGTATGATGATCCACATTTGGCTGTCCTGAGGGACAGAGTTCAGGATGATGATGCTAGAGATGTCACCATTGATAGTGACGGCGTATTGAGGATGCAGGGCGGAATATGCGTGCCCAATGTTGATGGCCTTCGTGAGTTGATTCTGGAGGAGGCCCATAGCTCGCGGTATTCTATCCATCCAGGGGCCGCGAAGATGTATCAAGATTTAAAACAACACTATTGGTGGAGAAAGATAAAGATGGACATTGTCAGATATGTAGCACGGTGCCTCAAATGTCAGCAGGTTAAGTACGAGCATCAGAGGCCCGGTGGTGTATTTCAGCGCATTGATATTCCTGAGTGGAAATGGGAGAGGATCACTATGGACTTTGTTACTGGACTCCCTCGGACAGCGAGGAAGTTTGATTCTGTTTGGGTGATTGTGGATAGGCTGACCAAGTCAGCTCACTTCATTCTAGTTAGTACTACCTACTCATCGAGCAGTTGGCAGCAATCTTTATTCGAGAAATTGTCCGGTTGTATGGGGTCCCAGTGTCTATCATATCCGATAGGGGTACTCAGTTCGCTTCTCAGTTTTGGAGAGCATTTCAGCGAGAGATGGGTACGCGGGTTGAGTTGAGCACCGCATTTCACCCCCAGACAGACGGACAGTCTGAGCGTACTATCCAGATCCTGGAGGATATGTTGCGAGCATGTGTGATTAACTTTGGTGGTTCGTGGGATGAGTTCTTACCACTTGCTGAGTTTGCCTACAACAACAGTTATCAGTCGAGTATTCAGATGGCCCCGTACGAGGCATTGTATGGCAGACGATGTAGATCCCCCGTGGGATGGTTTGAGCCTGGTGAGGATAGATTGATAGGGACTGAGTTAGTTCAGGATGCTCTGGATAGAGCAAAGTTGATCTAGGAGAGGCTTCGTACAGCACAGTCTCGCCAGAAGAGTTATGCGGACCGTAGAGTTTGAGAGTTGTCTTTCATGGTTGGTGACAGAGTATTATTGAAGGTTTCACCTATGAAGGGTGTCATGAGGTTTGGGAAGAAAAGAAAAGTTGAGTCCTAGGTACATTGGTCCTTTTGAGATACTCGGGAGAGTTGGAGAGGTGGCATATGAGTTAGCCTTGCCGCCCAGGTTATCCAGCGTTCATCCGGTATTCCATGTGTTTATTCTCCGAAAGTACATTAGGGATCCATCTCATGTATCAGACATCAGTATCATTCAGCTTGATGGTGATCTATCCTATGATGTGGAGCCTATTGTTATTTTGGGTCGTCAGGTGAGAAAATTGAGGTCTAAGGAGATTACATTAGTTAAGGTTCAGTGGAGAGGTCGACCCGTGGAGGAGGCCACTTGGGAGATCGAGAGGGAGATGCAGAGCAGATATCCCTCAGCTATTTGAGACTTCAGGTATGTTTCTTGACCGGCTCGAGGACGAGCGTTTGCTTAAGAGGGGAGAATGTGACGACCCGGCCCGTCGTCACGGTAATTACCACCCCGTTATGTTTTAATTACTTGTTTTATGCTTTTATATCACTGTTAGAGTCTATCGGGTGAGTTAGGAGTGAATTGGATTGAAAATGAGGCATATAGCCTTTTTGAAGGGAACTTGAACATGGAAAGTCAACCTGGAGTTGACTATTTAGTTAGAGGGCTCAGAATCGGATTCTGATGATTCGGTTAATTTCGGGAGGTGATTTGTGACTTAGGGGAGCAATCCGAATTGAATTTGGAGGTCCGGTGTAGAAATAGGCTTGAATTGGCTAAGGTTGAATTTTGGCGAAATCCGAACTGTAGGTGAGATTTTGATCCGGGGGTCGGAATGGAATTTCGACAATTCCTGTAGCTTCGTTATGTGATTTTGGATATGTCCGCAAAATTTCAGGTCATTCGGACGTCGTTTGGTCGGGTTTTTGATCGAATGTTAGTTTCGGAAGTTTTGAAGAAACTTAGGCTTGAATCCATGTGTAATTGGTGATTTTGATGTTTAGAATGGTGTTTTTATGTTACGAGCAAGTTTGAATGAGGTAATGTGATGTATTGGTGGCTTTGGTTGAGGTCCGGGGGGTCTCGGGATCATTTCGGATGCCTAACGGGCAAGTTTTGATTATGAAGTTGTTGCAGAAAAATTGCAGACAGTGATTGCTCTATGCGATCGCATAGAGTCATTGCGATCGCATAGAAGAGCCTGGAGGGGTGAGAAAAAATGTGCTATGTGATCACATAGCAAGGGGTGCGATCGCATAGGCTTATCAGACTGCACATTGCGATCGCATAACCAGTGTTGCGATCGCAGAGAAGAAAAGGGGAGGCCCGAAAGATTGTGCTATGCGATCGCGGAGGTGCATTGCGATTGCATAGAAGGGGGAATTGGCAGGAAAAGTTTAACTCTATGCGATCTCATAGGTCCATTTCGATCGCATAGAAGGAATGGTCTGGTAGTGAAATTAAAACCAGAACAGAACCAGTCGCGGGTTTAACACCCCAAAACACTATTTTTGAGTTCTAGAGAGAGAGGCTCACGAGAGATTGCTGGGAAATCATCGGGGTTTCGTCGGAGGTAAGTTTTGTGGCTTAATTACATCATTTTAAAATGAAATCCTTGGTTAATTCCCTGTAAATGGAAGATTAAAGGTGGGTTTGAGCCCTAGGCCTAAAATTGAAGAAAAACACTGATTTGAGTGGGCAAATGGAGTCCGATTTTGGTAAATTTTATATGCCTAGACTCGTATCGAGATGAGGATTCCGAATATGTGACTTTTGTAATTTTTCAAGAAGCGTACCGAAAGTCGGGTTTTGGCAACTTTGAGAATTTTGATGTAAATTGAGTTGTTTTGACTGGGTATCGTTCCATTAGTCTAATTTGATGTGTATTTACTGTATTTGATCAGATTCTACTCGTGCAGAGCTTGATTCTCGTGGCAAGGGTATTGCAGAGTAGTCGTCGTGTTGTATTGAGGTGAGTAATAGATGTGGGTGATGACCAGCAGGTTCGAAACCCCGGTATACCACTTTGTGATGCTGTATAGCGGCGAGACACGTACTCTCATGTGAGTGCGGGGTCGATTGTGATTGGGGACTATGGCTTAGTCCGACTTGTTGGCACTGTGTTATGATATTGGCTATTCTTGAGCCGTCGAACGTCCTTCTCGGGTGGTTGCATACTATATATTGTGATATTGGCTACTCTTGAGCCGTTGAACCCCCTTCTTGGGCGGTTGAGTATACTTGTGGGCCGTGAGCCAGTTATTGGATCCCGCGAGGATCGCTATCATTGTCTTATGATATTGAGATGCTAGTTACTACTAGTCCGTAGCTATTTCTGTTATCATGCTATTTCCAATCTCTGGAACTTGATATTACTGTTTTCCAACTGAAAAATGATAAAATGGTTTACAAAACTACTTTTGAGCCTGCGAGGCTGTATTTGCATATTAGCTGACTGGTAGTGGATCGGGCTGCGCGCCGCAGCAGTATATATGTTGGATCGGACTGCACGCCGCAGTGATATTGTGCTTGGGATGTAGGAGCCCCTCCGGAGTCTGAACCCCCACAGTGAGCACGGGTACCCAAATTGGATCGGGCTACGCGCCGTAGCGATCATATCATGAATTGCATTGCACTGCATTGTATTTAGCTATATCTGATAGTTGTTATGCTAGTTGTTGGTACTTGTTGGTACAGGTGCAGTTGATATTGATTCTGTGACAGGGTATTTGTTTACAGCTTTACATAGTGCTTTATTGCGGATTTTTTATCTGCGTTGTCTTACCCCTGTTTATTACCACTGAGTCTGGCAGTACTCATTTTACTCCACGCACCTTGTGTGCAGATCCAGGTACCTCTCAGCAGTGATCCAGTAGCTGTTCGAGGCGACTTCTGTAGGATATTCGAGGTAGCTGCAGAGTCCGCAGGACCCGATATTCCTTCCTAGTGTCTTTTGATTATGTATTGCTATTTCTTTCCGCACTTGGTATCTTGTAAACCATTATTTCACTTATGTTCATTATAGGCTCATGACTCTTGACCATGTGTTCTATGGGAGTTGGTATATTTTGGGAGTTGGTCCGTTTTCGATATATGTATCACTGTTGCTTCATGTTTTGATATGCTTAAATGGGATAAAGCGAGCTCCTAGCTCCGTTATTGTTATTGATTGGTCAGGCTGGCCTAGCAATGTGCTGGGCTCCATCACGACCGGATTTGGGGTCGTGACAAGCCGAAGGACCTGTTCCTACAGCATAACTTCTGGAAGAAAACCAAGTAGCTAATCTTGTGAAAACATATACAAACACAGACACCTTTTGGCAACCATGCAAGAAGTCAGCAAAACTACATTCAACACCACCCTATTTTGTTAACTCTCAACTTGCTAAAGATCTGGATGTTGTTTGCCTTTCCAAAATGTCACTAGATATAACGACTTGTAATAGACTAATGCTATTAGGCAACCAGAATGTCACAAACATTGGGCTACCAGGTTGTGGCAAGTTGCAGCCTCAGAACTTATGTACTAAGAACAATCTTTAATGCTTTTATAATATAAATATCCTTATTATCAAAAAAAAAAATTATGAAAGTTAAAGATTTTTTATATGTAATATTACAATAATAATTATTATTATTATTCAGTTATTATTTTGTTTTTATTTTTATTTTTTATTTAAGTGAATATTCGACAAAACTAATCTGTAAATATTAGTTTACAAATAAGAAGTTTCAATATTTGCAAATATAAAGCATGCCCATTTTACCTATTGTTTTATTATCATCAATGGAAAAGGGAGAAAGTGACCTCAAAACTTGGAGATATTTTGATTAAGCACAAATGTATCTCTCCACGTGTGTGTTAAGATTCATCCTGCATAACATACCTATTTCAGGAGTCCGGAACCCAGCTGTGGTTCTTTCGAACTCAAACTACATTAATAAGTGAAAAAAAGAAAATGTACATTTCTATATATAACATCCAAATACAAGACTATACCTTAGCGGTAACTTTTATCATTAAGTTATAGCGTATTGTATTTGGACGCTATATAGACTAACGATTTGATTGACATACATAGCGTGCTTAATTTGTACGCTATATGTATTTGGACGCTATATAGACTGATGATTTGACTGACATATATAGCGTGCTAAATTTTTATGCTATACATATAGCGTATAAAAACAACACGCTATACCTCTAATTATGGATCCACCAATAGGTTAACTGACATAACAATAATTTAAATGTGTATAGCGTATATTCAAATAACGTTATACATCAAAAATATTCCATATCCGGGCTAGCCGTTTCCTAAACAAAGTAGTTAGGATTTTAGGAAAGTTCATTCACAAAAAATTCTAACTCCCATTCAATTTTTTCTTGTTGTTAAATTCTTAAGCATTTTTTTCGTAATGTCCGAAGAGCACAGAATAAGAGTTTCATTATATTAGGGGAGTGAGGTTCTGATGGAGAATAACTCTGTGATGTATATTTATGTCCATGGGGTCATGTTAAATTATCACTTACAATGGAGTACAATAAATTGATATCGTTATTATGAAAAAAAATGAGTGTGAGGAAACATTCAATGATACTAAAGTAATCGGAAGATATTCGTACTCTGTCACTCCGCAAGGGGCTATTTTTACTCAAAATTATGAAACTTAGAGGGATTTTCGAGGACTATGGATGAGTATCGGGAATTTCTTGTAATCAAAATGTCACGACCCAAATTCGGTCGTGATGGCGCCCAACACTAAAGCTAGGCAAGCCAGACCAACAACCGTTTTCAAATAGAAAACCAGTCCCAAAAGGGCAATTCAAGAAGAATATATGAGTCAATAGATACTCCAATAATAATAGTATGAACAAATACTGAAAAGTGCGAATAGCGAAATAACACTCCCAAAAGATCTGGGGTCACAAGTTTAGAGCCTCTAAACAAAACTTAATAGTAATAGAAATACTGAATAAAATACTCAAGTCTGAAACAAATAGTAATAACGGAATGGAAAGAGAAGCTAGGTTCTGCGAACGCCAGCAGCTACCTCAGCAACTCGAAGTAACTCTGATATAAGTTGGAGTGCTCGTCTAACCCTCCTGTGTACCTGAATCTGCACACAAAGGTGCAGGGAGTAAGGGTGAGTACTAAGTACTCAGTGAGTAAAAAGTATATATTAATAGCTGAAAGCAGGAAATCCATAGAATACCACAGAGCAAAGCTAAGCTACAGTCCGATACCTACCACAAACTAACAACAACAGCAAATCACAATTAGCACAGATAATTTACAGATAAAAATGCAATGCAATGCAATGCACATGACCGCTACGGCGCGTAGCCCGATCCATTTAACATCTATGGCACTCACTGGGGGTGTGTACAGACTCCGGAGGGGTTCCTTCAACCCAAGCGCAATATTCATGGCATCTGTTGTGGCGTGCAACTCAATCCATACTCAGTCCACAACATGCATATGAGTCACACAACAGTTCAATTCATTTATTTCCAGGTTCCACTTCATTAATAATGAAAATACTTTAATTTTATTTAATTTTCCAAGAACAGGTGACTTAGCATTTCATAATAGTGATTTCAAACCAGGATTGAGATCAATGATTAAGCAAACCAAGCTATCACATATATATATCTATCCCCCAGGGATACTACAGGTCAGCACAAGGCCCCAAACATGGCTTACAGCCCACAAATATATCTAACACAGTGTGCGTTTCAACCATCAATAACATATTATTCATATTCGGGATGGACCAAGTCTCAATCCCCAGTCATAATCAATCTTTCACCTGCCATGGGGTGCGATCCATGCCCTAATAGCGTCACAATGTGCTAAGCTGGGGTTTCGAACCCTCAGGCTACCATATACACTAACTACTCACCTCTAGCCGGTCGTGGACTCGTCTGCGATGCCTTTTCCCTTTGAATTTGCCGCCTCGTGTGTCGAATCTAGTCAAAACCACAACAATTACATCAATATGGGTCAAAGAAACACAACCTAATCAAATTTACTTAAAAATGCGATAATACACGAAGTTGGTAAAACCCAAGCTCTGGTCCCACTTCTCGAAATATTCCAAAAATCATACCAATGGATTCTCATCTCGCCACGAGTCCGTGCATATAAAATTTATTGAAATCGGAGTTCGAATGGCCTTTCAAACCCCAAAAAATCGTTTTCATAGTTTAGGCCCTAGTTCTTCACAAATTCTACCCAATTTCATGAATTTTGGTGTTGATTCTAGCATATAATCGTGTTTTTGAGTCAAGAAACTTACCTCCAGCGATTACTTATTGATTTCTCTCTTCAAAGCTCCCAAAACCCTCTCTAGCTGAAGTGAAAATAGTGGAATTGTGTTTTGGGTCGCGTCTAATTTTACTTAAACTGTTCTGTCACTAACGTTTTCTTCTATGCGATCGCAATGCCTCTCCTGCGATCGCATGGGTAAATTTTCCAGGCCCAAAATTCCTTATACGCAATCACAATCTCCTATACGCGATCGCACTGAACAATTACATAAGCCTATGTGATCGCAGAACACTTCACGCGATCGCCTAGAGCAAATTTCTGGGCTCCTCAAATCCCTTCTACACGATCGCATCACCCCTTATTGCGATCGCACTGCACACTTTCATCAACCTATGCGATCGCACTCCCCTTCACGCGATCGCATTGAGTAAAATTTCACCCCATCCAGATCCTTCTATGCGATCGCAGGCCTGTCTATGCGATCGCATAGAACAATAACTGTCTGCAATTTTCTACTGCAATTTCATGTTCAAAATTTGCCCGTTGGTAATCCGATTTCACCCCGAGACCCTCGGGACCTCAACCAAATGCACAGATATGTTCTATTACTTTGTTCAAACTTGGTCGCAACATAAAAACACCATCATAAATATCAAAGTCATCGAATTCTCACGGATTCAAGCCTAAGTTTCATTAAAACTTCTGAAACTAACATTTGATCTAAAACCCGACCTAAACACCTCCGAATGACCTGAAATTTTGGACGCATATCCAAAATCACCTAACAGAGCTACTGAAACTCTCGGAATTTCATTCCGAGCCCCACATCAAAATCTCACCTACCGTTCGAATTTCGCCAAAATTCAACCTTAGCTAATTCAATCATAAATCTACACCGGACCTCCGAATTCGATTTCGATCGCTCTCCTAAGTCATAAATCATCTCCCGAAACTAGTCGAATCATCAGAAATCCATTCTGAGCTTTCTAACTCATCGGTCAACATTCGGTTCACTTTTCCAAACTATTCTTCTCATAAAGAGGTTTATTTCCTCATTTCTATCTAAATTCTATCCGATTTGCTTCTAACTCGGCAAACACATATAAATTAGCATATTAAAGTATAAAATGAAGAAAACGGGGCCATAACTTCCGTAACGACGGGTCTGGTCATTACATTCTCCCCAACTTAGACAAACGCTCGTCCGCGAGCGGGTTAAGAAACATACCTGGAGTCTCAAATAAGTGTGGGTATCTGCTCCGCATCTCCTGTTCGGTCTCCCAGGTTACTTCCTCCACGGGACGACCTCTCCACTACACTTTCACTGAAGCTATGTCTTGGATCTCAACTTACGAACATGTCGACCCAAAATGGCCACCGGCTCCACATCATAGGTCAAGTCCTCATCCAGCTGTATCGTGTTGAAATCTAATACATGTGACAGATCTCCAACGTACTTCCGCAGAATAGATACATGGAACACCGGGTGAACTCCCGACAATCTAGGTGGCAAAGCAAACATATAGGCCACCTCCCCAACTTTCCTAAGCACCTCAAAAAGTCCAATGAACCTTGGGCTCAACTTTCCTTTCTTTCCAAACCTCATAACGCCCTTCATAGGCGAAACCTTCAGCAACACCTTCTCACCCACTAAATAAGACACATCTCGAACCTTCCGGTTCACATAACTCTTCTAACGCGACTGAGTTGTGCGAAGTCTCTCCTGAATCACCTTCACCTTGTCTAAGGCATCCTGAACTAACTCTGTCCCTAACAATCTAGCCTCGCCGGGCTCAAACCAACCGACTGAAGACCAACACTGCCTCCCGTATAAGGCTTCATACGGTGCCATCTGAATGCTAGACTGATAGCTATTATTATTAGCAAACTCTACAAGAGGCAAGTAATCAGCCCAAGAACCTCCAAAATCAATGACGCAAGCACGCAACATGTCTTCCAGTATCTGAATTGTACACTCGGACTGCCCATCCGTCTGTGGGTGAAACGCTGTGCTCAGCTCTACCTGTGAACTGAGAAGTGAACTGGGTACCTCTGTCTGATATAATATAAATGGGAACTCCATGCAATCTCACAATCTCGCGGATGAATATCTCTGCAAACCGCTCCGAGGAGTATGTAGTACACACTAGAATGAAGTGAGCTGACATGGTAAGCCTATCCACAACCACCCAAACTGAATCAAACTTCCTCGCTGTCCGAGGGAGTCCACTAACAAAGTCCATAGTGATCCTTTCCCACTTCCACTCGGGAATATCAATATGCTGGAACATACCACTGGGCCTCTGATGCTCATACTTAACCTGCTGACAGTTTAGGCACTGTGCTACATGATTCACAATATCCTTATTCATCTTTCTCCGCCAATAGTGCTGCTTCAAATCCTATTACATCTTTGCGGCACCTGGATGAATAGAATACCGTGAGCTGTGGGCCTCCTCCAATATCAACTCGCGAAGGCCATCAACATTAGGCACGCATATCCGGCCCTACATCCGCAAAACACCATCACTATCAATAGTGACATTTCTGGCATCATCATGCTGAACTCTGTCCTTAAGGACAAGCAAGTGTATATCATCATACTGGCACTCTCGAATACGGTCATATAAGGAAGACCGAGATATCACGCAAGCCATCACCCGACTAGGCTCAGAAATATCCAGCCTCACCATATGATTAGCTAACGCCTGAACATCAACTGCAAGGGGCCTCTCCCTATCTGGAATATACGCCAAGCTACCCATACTAATAGCCTTCCGTCTTAAGGCATCGGCTACTACATTGGCCTTCCCGAGATGATACAAGATGGTAATTTCATAGTCTTTGAGCAATTCAAGCCATCTCCGCTGCCTCAAATTAAGATCTTTCTGCTTAAATAAATGCTGGAGGTTGCGGTGGTTCGTATATACATCACAAGATACACAATACAAGTAATGCCTCCAACTCTTCAAGGCATGAACAATAGCAGCCAACTCTAAGTCGTGAACAGGGTAGTTCTTCTCATGGGGCTTTAGTTGACGAGAAGCATATGCAATAACTCTACCCTCCTACATCAATACACAACCAATCCCAACTCTCGAAGCATCTCAATACACCGTATAAGACCCTGAAGCTGATGGTAACACAAGTACCGGAGCTGTGGTCAAGGCCGACTTGAGCTTCTGGAAGCTCTCCTCATATTCATCAGACCACACTTATGGAGCATTCTTCTCTATCAACTTAGTCAAAGGTGAATCAATAGACGAAAAACCCTGAACAAACCTGCAGTAATAGTCTGCCAACTCGAGGAAACTCTGGATCTCAGTAGTTGAGGACGGTCTGGGCCAATTCTACACCGCCTCGAGTTCCTGTGGGTCAACCCGAATACCATCACTAGACACTACATGCCCCATAAAAGTCACAGTATCAAGCGAGAACTCACACTTAGAAAATTTTGCATAAAGCTTTTCCTCTCTCAATCTCTACAATACCACCCTCAAGTGTTATGTGTGTTCCTCCTGGCTGCGTGAGTACACCAGGATATCATCAATATATACGATCATGAAAGAATCAAGGTACGGTCAAAATACATTGTTCATAAAGTGCATGAATGCGGCTGGGGCATTAGTCAGCCCAAAAGACATCACCAGAAATTCATAGTGCCCATATCTCATTCTGAAAGCCATCTTCATAATGTCTGAATCCCTAATCTTCAACTGGTGATAACCCGATCGAAGGTCAATCATAGAGAATACACTTGCTCCTTGAAGCTAATCAAACAAGTCCTTAATACAAGGTATTGGGTACCTATTCTTTACTGTTACTTTGTTCAACTACTTGTAACTTTCTTCTTTAAGAATCTTTCTTCTTTACGAATAATACCGGTGCACCCTAAGGTGACACACTCGGGCGAATGAACCCCTTATCTAAGAGTTCCTGAAGCTGTTCTTTCAAATCTTTTAACTCAGCTGGTGCCATGCGGTAGGGAGGAATAGAAATGGGCTGCGTGCCCGGCACCAAGTCAATACCAAAATCGATATCCCTATCAGGCGGCATGCCGGGCAGGTCTGTTGGAAATACATCGGGGAAATCCCTCGCAATGGGGACCGAATCAAGACTGGGTGTCTCAGCCTCAACATCTCTAATGAAGGCCAAATAAGATAAACAACCCTTCACAATCATTCGTTGGGCTTTCAGGAAGGAAATCACCTTGTCGGATACATAATCAGTCACGCCTCGCCACTCGATCCTTAGATTACCTGGAATAGATAATGTGACTGTCTTGACATGACAGTCCAGAATCGCATGGTAAGGAGATAACTAATCCATGCCTAGAATCACGTCGAAATCTACCATGCCCAATAATAATAAGTCAACGCGGGTCTCCAAACCCCCAATAGTAACAAGACAGGATCGGTATATCCGATCCATAATAATTATATCACCCATTGGGGTAGACACATGCACGGGAAAGGCAAGAATACCACGGGTCATACCCAAATGATGCGCAAAATATGAAGAAACATAGGAATAGGTGGATCCGGGATCAAATAAGACAGAAGCATCCCTGTGGCAGACTGAGATAAAACCTATGATGACTGCATCTGATGCACTAGCGTCCCACCTATCCGGAAGAGCATAAAACGAGCCTGACCTCTGCCAGTACGGTCCTCACCCCTAGAGCGACCTCTAGCTACCTGACCACCACTCCTAGCTAACTGAGTTGGTGCTGAAGAAACAAGAGCAGAAGACGAGGGTTGGTCCCTCTACTAAGACCGCTTACGAAGCACTGGGGACACTCCCTCCTAATATGGCCAAACTCACCACACTCAAAACAACGGCCTGAAGCTGGAGAAAGAGACTGCTGAGAACCCCTCGCTGTAGATGAACCCCGAGCTGAAAGAGGAGGAGCAGAGCTCTGAGTTGGAAGGGCCTCGGTGCGGGTTGGATCAGCTGACGACCGTGTTGGCCCTGATGACCCTGACGACCATGGTCTGACGAAGCTCCACTGGACTCTGCATGGCCTGACTGAGGAGATCTGAAGGAACGACCTCTACTGTGCTGAGACTGGCCCCTAAACGGAGCACTGTTTTAACTTCCTATACCCCGAGGCCTCTTAGCCTCCCTCTCCCCACGCTCTCGGCGGCGATCTGTCTCAATCTGACGAGCTGTATCGACCATCTCCTCAAAAGTAACTGCTGAAGCCCTCTCTCTAGTCATCAATATGCGGATAGGATAGTTGAGACCATCCACAAATCTCCTGATCCTCTCACAATCTATCAGAATCATCCATATGCCATGACGGGCTAGCTATGTAAATCTTAACTCGTACTAAGTCACCGACATATATCTCTGCTTCAACCACTCGAACTGACGATGCAGCTCCTCCCTTTGAGACTGGGGCACATACTTCTTCAGAAATACCGTGGAGAACTGCTGCCAAGTGAGGGGCGTTTCCCAAATAGGCCTACGCCTCTCAAAATCCTCCCACCAATGAAATGCTGGTCCTGTAAACTGGAAGGTAGTGAAAGCAGTACCGCTAGACTCTAGATACCCACATTACGAAGCATACGCTGGCACTTATCTAGAAAACCTTGGGCATCCTCTCCCTCAACACCACTGAACGCCGGAGGCTGTAGCCTCCCGAACCTCTCCAGCCGATGCTGCTCATCATCATGTATAGCTGAAACCACATGAGTCGGGGCTGGTGCGACTGGTGCATACGACTGAACTGGCTGAGCTAGAGCTGCCTCAGGTGCCTGTAAACCCTGAACTACCGACTCTGGTATGCGAGAAATAGGGGTCTAATTTCCCCCTACCTGTGAAGAAGCTGTTGTAGTAGAGGCCGCAACCACCCGAGCTAAGCAAGTACACACTGATAGGATCTGTGCTAAGGTCTCCTGAAGACCCGGTATCTCAAAATACACTACTGGTGCCTGAATATGAGCTGCTAGGATGCCTGCAGCTGGAGCCTGATCCTGAACCTGATTCGCAGGGGCTGGGATCTGACCCTGAGTCTGGTCAGCTGGTGGGTCAGCAGGTGCTGTCACTACTGCCCTACCTCTGCTACAACCACGGCCTCTAGGTGCCACTGGTGGTCGTCCGCCACGTTCGCTAGCACGTGTTCTCGCCATCTGCGAGAGAATAGAATACGGAAAAAGTTAGTTTTACGATAACATAATCCGTACGTTATGAATCTAAGAAAGTGAAGTGTTTCCTAAAGTTCTGTAGCCTCCTGATGATAGATACGGACGTCTACATACCGATCCGCGAGAGCCTACTAAACCGGCTCATGAATCGTGAGGCCTAGTAACCTGGCTCTGATACTAACTTGTCACGACCCAAATCCGGTCGTGATTGGCGCCAAACACTAAAGCTAGGCAAGCCAGACCAACAACTATTTTCAAATAGAAAACCAGTGCCAAAAAGGCAACTCGAGAAGAATATATGAGTCAATAGATACTCTAATAATAATAGTATGAACAAATACTAACAAGTGCGAATATCGAAATAACACTCCCAAAAGATCTGGGGTCACGAGTCTAGAGCCTCTAAACAAAACTGAATAGTAATAGAAATACTGAATGAAATACTCAAGTCTGAAACATATAGTAATAACGAAATGGAAAGAAAAGATAGGTTCTGCGAACGCCGGCAGCTACCTCAGCAACTCGAAATAACTCTGATATAAGCTAGAGTGCTTGTCTAACCCTCTTGTGTACCTGAATCTGCAAATAAAGGTGCAGGGAGTAGAGGTGAGTACTAAGTACTTAGGGAGTAAAATGTATATATTAATAGCTGAAAGCAGGAAATCCACAGAATACCACAAAGCAAAGCTAAGCTACAGCCCGATACCTACCACGAACTAACAACAACAGCAAATCACAATTAGCACTGATAATTTACAGATAAAAATGTAATGCAATGCACATGACCGCTACGACGTGTAGCCCGATCCGTTTAACATCGACAATGCTCACTGGGGTTGTGTACAGACTCAGGAGGGGCTCCTTCATCCCAAGCACAATATTCATATCATCTGTTGCGGCGTGCAGCCCGATCCATACTCAGTCCACAACATGCATATGAGTCACACAACAGTTCAATTTATTTATTTTCGGGTTCCAGTTCATTAATAATGAAAATACTTTAATTTTATTTAATTTTCCAAGAACATGTGACTTAGCATTTCATAATAGTGATTTCAAACTAGGACTGAGATTAGTGATTAAGCAAACCAAGCTATCACATATATATCTATCCCCTAGGGATACTACAGGTCAGCACATGGCCCCAAGCATGGCTTACAACCCACAAATATATCTAACACAGTGTACGTTTCAACCGCCAATAACATATTGTTCATATTCGGGATGGACCAAGTCTCAATCCCCAGTCATAATCAATCTCGCACCTACCATGGGGTGCGAGCCACGCCCTAATAGTGTCACAATGTGCTAAGTCGGGTTTTCGAACCCTCAGGCTACCATATACACTAACTGCTCACCTCTAGCCGGTCGTGGACTCGTCTGCAATGCCTTTTCCCTTTGAATTTGTCGCCTTGTGCATCGAATCTAGTCAAAACTACAACAATTACATCAATATGGGTCAAAGAAACACAACCCAATCAAATTTACTTGAAAAACACGATAATACACGAAGTTGGTAAAACCCGAGCCCCGACCCACTTCTCGAAAATTTCCAAAAATCATACCAACGGATTCCTCGTCTCGCCACGAGTCCGTGCATATAAAATTTATCGAAATCAGAGTTCGAATGGCCTTTCAAAACCCAGAAATTCGTTTTCATGGTTTATGCCCTAATTCTTCACAAATTCTACCCAATTTCATGAAATTTGGTATTGATTCTAGCATATAATCGTGTTTTTGAGTCAAAAAACTTACCTCCAGTGATTACCCGTTGATTTATCTCTTCAAAGCTCCCAAAACCCTCTCTAGCCGAAGTGAAAATAGTGGAATTGTGTTTTGGGTCGCCTCTGATTTTACTTAAACTGTTCTGCCACTGACGTTTTCTTCTATGCAATCGCAATGCCTCTCCTGTGATCGCATAGAGTAAATTTTCCAGGCCCAAAATTCCTTCTACGCGATTGCAATCTCCTATACACGATCGCACTAAATAATTACATAAGCCTATGCGATCGCAGAACATTTCACACGATCGCATAGAGCAAATTTCTAGGCTCCTCAAATCCCTTCTACGCGATCACATCACCCCTTATTGCGATCGCACTGCACACTTTCATCAACCTATGTGATTGCACTTCCCTTCACGCGATCGGATTTAGTAAAATTTCACCCCCTTCAGATCCTTTTATGCGGTCGCAGTCCTGTCTATGCGATCGCATAGAACAATAACTGTCTGCAATTTTTTGCTGCAATTTCATGTTCAAAATTTGCCCGTTGGCCATCCGAATTCACCCCGAGACCCTCGAAACCTCAATAAGATGCACAGATATATTCTATTACTTTATTCAAACTTGGTCGCAACATAAAAACACCATCATAAACATCAAAATCATCGAATTCTCAAGGATTCAAGCCTAAGTTTCATTAAAACTTCCGAAACTAACATTTGATCTAAAACCCGACCTAAACACCTCCGAATGACTTGAAATTTTGAACGCATATCTAAAATCAGCTAACGGATCTATTTCAACTCTTGTAATTTCATTTCGAGCCCTGGATCAAAATATCACCTACCGTTCGGATTTCGTCAAAATTCAACCTTAGCCAATTCAAGCCTAAATCTACATCGGATCTACGAATTCAATTCCGATCACTCTCCTAAGTCTTAAATCATCCCCCGAAACTAGTCGAATCATCAGAAATCCATTCCGAGCTTTCTAACTCGTCGGTCAACATTTTGTTGACTTTTCCAAACTATTCTTCTTATAAAGAGGTTTATTGCCTCATTTCTATCTAAATTCCATCCGATTTGCTTCTAACTCTCCAAACACATATAAATTAGCATATTAAAGTATAAAATGAAGAAAATGGGGTGATAACTCCCATAACGGCGGGTCGAGTCGATACATAAAATGTTGGATATGTACGTTAAGGTCAAAGACATTCCCAACAATGAGGTTGCCGGACAGGTTCCAGATAACCCCCAGTCATCGGGTGGTTATTCTGGAGTAGTTTTTGCTGGACAGGTTCCGGATGAAAGATTTTTCCTTGATTTAAATTTATCACCCCCTGTGAGCACGTGATTTTTGCACTAGGCAATGAAATTCCAAAATTAAAATAAATAATATTTTTTGAGTGTAATTGCATGTCTTGATTGAAATTAGATACATTTGTGTAATTGAATAATTAGAAATTAAAATTATAAAATCAAAAAATCAAAAAATATAGGTTAAATACATGTATTTTTGAATTAAAGTAGTTAAAGGAAAAATCAACAAAAAAGAGCATTAATAGCGGGAATTATGGAAAAATGGTAGAAAATTGCCAAAACATATCAGAAAATTAGTGAAAGTAGGAAATTGAATAATTTAAACAATACAAAAAATAAAATTGAAATACAAAAGAAATTATCACAAAATAATTGAAATACCAAGAAAATACCAAAAATATAATAGTTTGGGCTAAAAGAATTCTGAAATAGCAGCCCAATACACTGGCCCAAAAGAGCTGGTCCATTAGTTCAAATGTAAGGCCCCGTAAAATAATTGTGCATAAAACCTAGTAGCTATGGTGTCATGGTCCGAATAAATGTGTTAGGAATGCGTAGAATTCTTCGCGGCGAGCTTGCGAGCCGCGGTTCGAACCCTTGGTAGTGATTTAAGTCTCAAAAATGTAGAGAATTAATTTTTCCGAAAAATGTCAAATATGCGGTCAAGAATGCGACCGCAAACCTGACATGCGGACCGCATTCTTGCCGCAAAACGTTCCAGAGAGTTTCCCAAAAATCGTGTCAAATGTGCGGTCGATATGCGATCGCATGTCAAATCTGCGGTGCATTTTGCGACCGCGGATCAAACATGCGGACCGCATTCTGGCCGCATTCCTTAACAGAACCTTGTAAAATTTGGGGCAATTCTGCGGTCACTATGCGGACCGCATGTTGATTCTGCGGTCGCATAGTGCACCGCATAATTGACCCCGGGCTAGATTTTTGTAACATTTTGACCCGATCTCTTCTTTAATATAACACCTTTCTTCTTCATTTTATCATATCATCTCACCAAAATTAGAGAGAGAAGAGAGGGTTTTTAGAGAGAGAAATCTTTCATCTTCAAAGATTGTTCTAACCATCTTAATTCCAAGGATCTTAGGGCAAGGATTCAACTTCCCCAATCTTTTCAAGGTAAAAACCCTAACTATTTTCTTTGATTTTCAGTTTTAATTGGGTAAAGAGAGGTTTGCATATAATAGCTTTTAAAAATAGAATTTTTACACTCATGCATGATTATTGAACTTGATTTTTAGTAAAAGAAGTGAGTAGAAGTAAGAGTCTTCAAGAACAAGGTTGGCAAGAGTAAGATAGCGTGGGTAAGCATAAAGTAGGAAGTTAACGAAGAAAACTCATCACCAGGTATGTATGGCTAATTTTGATTCTTGTAAAATCGCCCAAATGTGTGCGAATTGTTTTGGCATGTGTCAAATTGAGAAATTTTACGTAATTCTTTGATTTCCCTGTTGAGCATTTGATTTATGTTGAACTACGTGTGGTGTGGTATGAAATATGAATGGAAAGATAAAAAGGTAATCGAGATTGGTAAAGAATTGGGAACAACCATTGAGATGACATATTTGGCTTATTGTGGAAGGAATTTGAAACACCTTAATGGTGGTAAATTGTTGAACATGCTTATGTGGGCATTTTCGATTTTAGAATACTTGTAACTTGGTTTTGATATTGGCATTGAGAAGAAATTGAGAACATGAACCAATGTGTAAGTTGCTTATTTGAACTTGTTGAAATTGTGTGTAGTACCTTATCTGCTGTTTGAAATTGTTGTGTTTTCAACTGTAAGGCGGGGTCGTGTTGCGCGCCGCAACATGGGGAAATAAGGTGTGGGTTGGGGTGATAAGGGTGACCGAGGTAATAAGGGTGGTCAGGGGCAATAAGGATGGAAAGCGTTCGAAATCGCTATTGAAAATTTATACAAAAATCAAAAATGTGAAATTGTGAAAGGAGACAGCAGGAGAGTTTGCAACCTGGGGAGCACTGATTTCTCCTATGTTTGACTACTTGCAATTTATGTTGTTGATTGGTTGTTGTTCCATTTGTTGACCTTGAATGTGCTTGTGTTGAGGCTTATCTGAAATGAGTAAAAGGTGGAAAACATGGTTGGTTGGCTTGATTATTTTTAATGTAATTTAATGGCTTGAGTTTACTTGGGACAAAGTTTGTCCATACATACCAGTACAATTCAAGTGTACTGACGTCCCTTTTGCCGGGGACGCTACATTCGTGTTATGATTGTAGGTGGATCTGTAGCAGGCACTTCAGCATATCGGCAGTAGTATCCTTCATCCTCCACTGCCCGTTTTTGGTGAGCCCCTTTCTTCCTCGGGGCCTTGTGTGGTTCATGCCACTTCGGTTTAGATTTCATTTTGGTTTTGTAAGGTATAGCCGGAGCCTTGTTACCAGCAAGTATTGTATTTCTCTTTTTGTATCCTAGAGGCTCCATAGACATGTAAACTGTGGGATTGTGGCCTATGTATATGTATGGGGCGTTGTAAATATAAATTATGAACTTGTTAGTGAATCAATCACATGGTTATGTTTATCTATTATGAAATCAGTCATTATTGGTAAAATATTTGGTTAATGAGAAATAATCAACACAGGGTTAATGCGTGGGAATGAAAGGCACCCAGGTCCGCTTGACTGGGGCAACCCAACCCGGTCAGGCGCCGGTCATGTCCCTCGATTTGGGGCGTGACATCAAATTAGAGAAATCTCAGTCGTTCATCCATTCAAATCCAACGGCTGAGACACTAGTTGTTAGTTAATTAATTAATTAAATCCGAGATCGAATCCCAGCCGTCGAAGATTGTTGATCTAACGGAAAAGAGTAGATCTCTCATTTACACTGAGACGGCACCGTTTTGTAGTGGCTGATCTTGACCGTTGATCTTAATTGATCTAACGGCCAAAAACTCATCAACATCCCCGAGTATTTAAGGCCATGGTCTCTTAGAGACCGGCCATTTTGCCTCTTGTTCTAACCCTGGCCGCCCCCTCCCTTCTCTCTTTGTCTTCTTCATCTTCATCATAAACCGGCTGGCCATGGAGACTGTCCATCTCTACGGCAGTCTCCGGCCAAGACCTTAACCCCTCAACCCTTCTTCTCTTCTTCTTCACCACAAAACTCTACAAAAACTCCATGAAACCCTGAAACTCCGGTCATCGGAGTTCACCGCCGATGACCAAAACTACGAAAACCACCACCAAACTAACACCAAAGCACCCCCTTGCCCTGATATATCCCCCCCCCCCCTATCTGATCATTTTCCCTCGAATCTTCCTTTTCCTTCTCGAATATCCAAAAGAAGGTCGCCGGAAACCTAACTCTGACGACTCAAGACAAACCACCCCCAAAGTTCTTACCTTTTCCACCTTCTAAACACCTTACCATAACGAGAAGACTTCAAATCTGAGGTCTTGTGTGAGAAAAAGAAAATAAAGAAAAGAAAAGAGAAAACTAGAAAAAAAGAAAAAAAGAAAAGAAAAGTAAAACGGGGAAAGCTCAGGAGTCCGATCCTGCGAGCTAAGTTCCCCTTCCATCTCTTGTTGCTTTGTTTCTTTAATGTTTTTTGTTATCTTTGCTTATTTCTGTGTGTTTTAGCACGTTTTCTTTTAGTATGTTAAACTGCATGTTTAGATTAGGGTTTTGTTTTAAGAAATTCTGTTTGTTTGTTCTGTTCTTTCTTGTCTTTACTTCATATCTTTCATTTAAATAACTCACATGTTTAGATTAGGGTTTTGCCTTTGAAGAATTTCTGTTTGTTCTATTTCTCCGTTTAAAATCTGTTCTTTCTTCATGCGTACTTTGCTGAAGGTCTGTTCTTTCCTTGGTTAGCCTTTCTTCAGGGCTACTGTCATGTCTACTTTGCTTAGACCTAATTGATTTCTCTGATTAGCATTTCTTCATGCCTATCTCTGATATTTTGCAAACCATGCTTTCTTCTGAAACTGCTTCATAGGTTTTACCTGTATGTGTTTAGTCAAGAACATTTTAAGCATGACTTGGGGTTTTCAGTGGTTCATTAAGTATAAGGAAGTCTTGTTTTTGCATGTTTCATGACTAATTGACACTGTGTTGTGAAATCTGAGTTATAAGTCTATTGATTGAAATTCAACAATATTCAACCCCTTTCTCTGAGTTTTGATTGATTGATAAATGATTCTGATTTCATTGGCTATGTGTGCAATTGTTTATGAAACTGGCTATGTTTGCAATAGCCTTGTGTTGAGTTGAATACTGTTAATACCTATCATGCCTAGGTGGATTGGTTATAGCTGCAGTAGTTTTAAACTTGTAAATGGTTAAAATTGAAAACATGTGTTAAGCATTTTAGAATAGGCTAAAACTAAAAACCACAAAATAAGTTATAAGTGAATTAAATAACCAAGAGTGGTCAGTTTTGCAACTGACCTACTCTGATAGGCTTCACACACTGGTTAAGACTTAAATAGGCCAGTTGTGTAATAAAAGTTGGTTCAAGTCTAATAGATAGACTTACCAAGTCCAAATTAACCCATGATCACTAATGGCTAGACCTGCAAAGGTCTCAGCCATGCATGTGTTCAATAATGGGCCTCAATTGCAAAGCTAAGTCTAACCTTTGGACTAGCTAAATCTTAAATAGGTTAGTACAGAATAATAAGCAGGTTAGTCCTGCAAGTTAGTTTCAAATAACAGAAAATGAAATAGAATTGGCTAAAATTGAAATAAGTATGAAAGTCTAATCTGGCATGTTCTTAAATATTGATACAAATGCTGGCCATCAGCTAAATAAGAGTTGAATCTAAGGAAATCTGACCTAGGTAGGTCGGGTAATTAACTAATGCCTTTAAGGGCATATAAGGAATATGAAATAGCAAAAATGTAGATTTAATAGAGCCTATAGGGATACATAAGACATTTGGGCTCCTGATTTCTGCAATTCTGCATAGAATTAAGGGTATATTGGTCTTAAAGAAAAAGTAATTCATTAAAAAAAACACTAATAAGTAGGGGCACACTAGTAAAAGCCCCAAAATGGAATCAAATAGAACCTTCCAGCACATGCTGGAAGGCATCTTGTAACAGAAATATGGTTTAAAGTGTAAGATTTGGTAAAATAGGAGGGGAGGGAAATAGAATTAGGTTCTATCTTTTTCCCCCAAAAATTTCACCTCTCTACACCTATAAATACCCCCATTTTGGACTAGTTTAAGGGCTGGATTTTGGAAAATAAAATTTTCAGAAAGAATTTTACACTAAAATAGCAAATAGTTGCCTGGTTTTTCTAGTTGAAGTTCATATTTGGAGTCGTTTGTTTTTTCTGCTCATTTGCTGGGTTTCTAATTGCTGTTGCTATGTTATCATCTGTTCATTTGGGAATTCAATCCTTCACTGTTGCATTGCCTGTCGAGTCTAATTGTTGTGCCTATTTCATCTCCCTTAGAACTCATTGAGTTTGTTTGCTGAATCAGGTACACATCCCTGTTCGAAGCTATGTAACTTTGAAGCTATGATGAAATGAAGACTCAAAATCGTTTAAAGCATTTTATTGTCTCTTCATTTTTCTGTTCTGTTAGCTGATTAGTTAGCTTAAATATGTAATTCATTAGGACATTGTACGTATAAGTAGAAGCCGAACAAAACAATGTAATAAGTAGTAAATAGTAGTAGTATAGTTATAATAGCTAAATCACCTAGTTTAATAGGTTAAAATCATAAAACAAGGCTAATTAATACTGACATGAATTGATAACAACAAGCTCACAGTAATAACTTTAATTAGTTTTGTGTAGACAATTTAATTTGGTATTTGACATTTAGACCCAAATAAGTTCTTAAACAGCAACAGTAAGACGAAGTTATAGCTTAGATGAGACTGATTTTTGTGATATCAAACAAATTAGACTCATAGTAGACCCAGTAGTATAACCATGCACTTGCGGACGAGTCATTTTAGTTTTAAGTAATCTGAATACTGTGTATGAGTAGTTGAACCGTTTAGCTTAATCACGCTTTATATAGTTAAACAATCTCCTAATCTCTTAGCTAATAGGTAATTCAGATATTAGTATAAATTCATTACTAGATAACACAAGTGAGAGCAGTTTATTAATTCAGTTTTATGTACATTAGACAGTTGTGATCTGAAGTTAGTACTGATAATTTGTATAGCAATTTCTTCTTAATAAATAAAGTGCAATTTGAATTCATTTTGATTCCAGATGTTTGTTCTTATTGTAAGTTTTTTTCGTGTTTTTATTACCACGGCTTCGATTTGGTCTGGGCCTGATATGCGACGTAGGCCTGGACTGTGTGCGAGGATTAACTGGGACATTGAATGAAAGCCCAAATCTGGTCTGGGTCAGTAAGACCCAGATACATGTGATAATCTGTTGAGTATCAATCCAGAAATCCAGGCCCAATAACAATGGAAACGATAAAGGCCTGGACTTACTTCTGGAAATATAATTGATTAAAAATGATTAAGGGAAAAACAATGATAGAAAATATAGTGAAACATTAAGTTTGAACTTTAAAAAAATGCATCGGATGAGCCTCACACAATAACAAAAATAGTGGGCCCCTCTTATAATAACAAAGTTATAAATAGATCCGGGAAGGTTAATAGTAAATTCCATAACCTTTCCCAAAAGATTTAAAGCCGTTAGACACTTGTTAGGCACGATTTAACAAATATACTTTCTCTAATACGAGTGTGCACTTGGTGCAACTCAAATCATAAATCCCGGCGAAGCCGAAATGTATTGAAAGTCACAGGCGTACTGGTTGCGGTGTGACTCGAAATACGTTTCTGCGACGTCGCAATTCGTAAAAATATTAAAGTTGGAATCACATACATATTTTTAAAAAGTGTATAACAAGTCATATAAGATTGAGAACGACGGTTGAGCGACCGTGCTGAAACCACGGAATCCGGGAGTGCCTAACACCTTCTTCTGGGTTAACAGAATTCCTTATCCAGGTTTATGTTTTGCGGACTGTAATACAGAGTCAATTTCCTCGGATTCGGGATCAATCGGTGACTTGGGACACCATTATCTTCCCAAGTGGCAACTCTGAAAATTAAAATAAATCCCGAACCGATTGTCCTTTATTTGGAAAAACTCCTTCCTCTTTGTTATCATATCCTTCTCGGGTATTTAAACATTGAGGTATACCCAACGCATCTTTTAAAAGGATCGAAAAGGGGTAGTAAAAAGGGAGGTGTGACACCGCCTACTTTATATAATTCACAAGACGAGTGGTAAATTTTAATTTTCCTTTGTGTTAAGATGTACATTTTTTGTTGTATTGAATTTGTATTAACTCTCATACATTTAACAGAGTACCAACCAGATATGAATTTTACAAATTATGAACTCAAACATAGCTTTAATGTGTTGGATCATGGTGGTCCATCCGGTAGTCATCACCTAATTAAAAATGTCCATCACGGAATTTCATCACATTACGACTTGAAATTGAAGTGATACGCCTATATGGAAAGTATTTATTAAATTTAGTATCATATTATTTTATTTATTATGTAGTGAAAATGAGCAAGTTGAACCAAATATACTCACTTAATTGCTCGAAAACGATGTATTAAATCGGGATCTGGAAAAGAACAGTGATTATGACAATAATGCTGATAAATCTAGAGATGAGACACCCTTTCCTCGTGAGGATGGTGATGAGGAGGATGAGAAGGAAGGACCTAATTTGACGAGAGTATGCTCCACCCCCCTAAAACAAGGTGTACGAGTCCCAAGTGTCATTTTATTCAAAGGAGATCCTTACCTTGATAACTTGCCAAGCATGTCGGATATGGAATCTCTCACAAGGGATTTTGATAAAATTCGGATAGCAATGTAGGATGAGTCTAGACCAACGGTGCTGGCAAAGAACCTGTTTTTTTTATAAAGCGCGCGTAAGCAGGGCTTATAAAATGCACAACGTAAAAGAGTGTCGTGAGATGACGGTATAGGAGTCAAGTCTGTTTGTATGTAAGGTTATTTGTCGCATGTGGTTTTGGCCATGTCATTGGATGTTGCGTGTGTGCAAGAAGAAGAAAAATTTGTGAAAGGTGGGTAAATACATTCCTACCCACACATGCGAAATGGACATATTCAACGGATATTGACTTGATTTCTCTTGTTCTTATTCCACACAATAGAAGCGTCCATAAGGTATAAAATCAAAGAGTGCATTATAGCAGTCCACCAGGAACATGGCCATACCATTACTAAAAGAAAGGGTTAACAATAAAAAACTGGGTAACATGGCAGTACCAGGACATATACTTCTGAATAGACACCTTCTGGATTTGTGTAGGTGGGGACGGAATAATCTGATCTTGATGGTCCTAGATATGGATCTGCGTTGTTAACCATGCCATAAATGCGTCATCCACCCTAAAACGATCATCTCTATGATAATGTGTAGGCTCCTGTGACGACCCAAAGAGTCATCACTTGTTTTCGCAATCATTTCCAGCTTCTGAGGCCTTGAAAACCTCATTTATAGTTGCCTCAATTTGCATGCAGTCCAGGCGCGAAGATGGAAATTTTTTATGTTGAAATATATGAAATATGTGAAAAATTTGAAGAATTTTGATATTAATATTGATATGGTTGACTTTGGTCAACATTTTTGGTAAACGAACCCGGGCCCATGATTTGATGGTCTCAGAAAATCCATAGAAAAATATGGAACTCGGGCGTATGCCCGGAATCGAAATCCGAGGTCTAGAACTCAGGTAAAAGAATTTTTTTGTTAAATTGTTTTCTGAAAATATTTAAGGAAAATAAAACTGAAATTTGATTAAAAGGTAATGGTATAGGGCTCGTATTTTGGTTCCGACACCCGGTATAAGTCATATATATTGGTTAAGCGCTTCCTGTAAAGTTTGGTTGAAAACGGACGTTGTTTGACGTGTTTCGGCCTTAAAATGGAAATTTTGGAAGTTATGAAATTTTGAAAGAATTCTTGAGTTTTAAGGCTCAATTCATTGATTTTGATGTTATTTTGGTGATTTGATCGCGCGAGCAAGTTCGTATGATGTTTTTGAGCCAGTGTACATATTTGGTTTTAATCCCCGAGGGCTCGGATGAGTTTTGGATAGGTATCGGGATGGTTTTGGACTTGGAAATGCAGCAGAAATTCTGCAATTTTTTCATAGAGATTTTCTTCTATGCTATCGCATAGGTATAGCTGCGATCACATAGATCAAAGTTCAGGGGTCCTGAAATCCTTCTATGCGATCGCATAGCTTGCCATTTTTCCTCTACGCGATCGCATACCCTACTACGCGATCGCATACCCTATTTCTCCTATATGCGATCACACAGTGTGTCCCACGATCGCACAAGGTAGCATGCCCCTTCTATGAGATCGCATCATCTTTTACGCGATCGGAGAGTACAAATTACCTTACTTTATGCGATCGCATCCCTTGCTCCGCGATCGCATAGAGCAAATTTCAGCCCAGCGATTTTAAGTTCTAAAACATAACAGAAACGGGATAAAAATCCCATTTCTCAAACTTTCTCTTTTCCACAGCTTCTTGGGCGATTCATGAGCAATTCTTCATCAAACTTCTTAGGTAAGTGATTCTTGACTCATTTTCTTCATTTTCCATCAATATTATTTGAATTCCTAGGCCTAAATATGTATAAATGGGTAAAAAAAATTAGAGAAATAGTTATAGTTAGGGTTTTCAAAGAATTTGCGATCTAGACCTCGTTTTGGGGTCGAACTTAAGAACAAATTGTATATTTGAACTCGTGGATGATTGGGTGAATTTATTTTGGTTCGAACCTCGTGTTTCGATCATGTGGGCTCGGGGGTCGATTTTTACTATTCCGGACAGAATGTTGTAAAAATTATATTTGGCTATATGAACTAGTTTGTTAAGTAGTATTGATGATATCAAGTCAATTGTGTATAGATACGATTGGATTAAAGCCAAATTCGAAAGGAAAAGGCATTGCTACGGATTGAATTATTCGTAAACTTTCGAGGTAAGTGTTTGATCTATCCTAGCTTGAGGGAATATGAGTTGAGTTTATATGCTAATTGTTATGTGTGGAGTCCGACGTATAGGCACGGTGACGAGTATCTATACGTTGGGGGTCGAGCATGACCGTGAGTCTTAAATAGATTAAATTCCTATTAATCCTATGTGATTATATGAAAGGAAATTATTATTGGATTCATACCAGTAATATACATATAAATTATTGATTAAAGGTTATTGGTGTCACATCGGTAACAGACATATATTGTTGATTTATTATTATTTATTGGTTTACGCCGATAATATAAATATTGTTGAATTTGAAGATTATTGGTTTAATACCGGTAATATATTTATATGCATATTGTTGATCAGAGATTATTGGATCAATGCCGGTAACATATTGAATTGATTATTGTTATTGTCCATAGCGCCGGTGATTTATCGGAAGGGTCGGAGTGTACGCCACACTACTAACAGATATTGATTATTGGCATTGGCCATAGTTGTCGGTAGCCTATTTTGTACTATTATTGGCCATAGATGCCGGTGACTTATCGGGAGGATCGGAGTGCACGCCTTACTACTAACAGATAATAATTGTTGATATTGGCCACAATAGCCGGTAATATATTATGTATGGTTTTTGTTAAATAAAAGAAATGATTGATAGTAAAACGAGAACGAGTGGTTGTACTTCCGTGAGTGGATGATGTGAGTTTGGAAATAGAATTGTATTCCATCGTCCATATTATTTTGTTTTTATAATATAATATTTTGCTGTTGTACCAGGGTACGTTCTTTTCGCTATAAATGCTTACTGTTGCATATTGTTGTTTGTTTGTATCTATATATATTTTAACTGCACAGGTTTATGTGGGTGTCTGGTCCTAGCCTTGTCACTACTTCACCGGGATAGGCCAGGCACTTACCAGCACATGGGATCGGTTGTGCTGATACTACACTCTGCGCTCTTTTTTGCGCAGATACAGGTTACGGACATCAGCAACGGCAGTAGCACGATTGTGGATATTTCGACTACTGAGACTTCGAGATAGCCTTGCAGGTGTCTGCAAGACCCGATGTCTCCTCTATCTTTATTTTTTATTCTGTTATCTCATGTATTCGAGATAAACAACTTATATTTCTTTCAGACGATTATGTGTATTATTCTTAGAAGTTCGTGAGTATTGTGACATCAGTCTTGGGTAGTGTATTATGCTTGGGTTTTCTGTATCGTATCTAGTAAAATTTGCTAAGTTTTCCGCTAAGTTTAATTATTCCGCTGTAATTACATGATTTTGTTTAAACTCTTAAAAAGAGAGTTGTAACTAATAGAAATGTAAGTAAGAGCTGGCTTGCCTAGCTTCCACTAGTAGGCGCCATCACGACACCCGATGGTGGGAAATCCGGGTCGTGACATCTCCCATATAGGCCCCTTCGGTACATACTGCGGGCGGCCAAACTGGCGAAGTGCCCACTTCGAGGTATGATACTCCACAATATCGAGCCATATAAGCGGAATAGAAGTGCTCCAAAGCAGTCGGCCGGCCCAGCAATAATCTAGCAGGCCAGCTATCAAATCATCGTTGTATGGCGTCCAGATGAACTATAAAAAAAGTACACAAAACGTGAGTATGTACAACACTAAGTTAATCTATACCAGGTAAGCTCAGGTACATATTTACATGTGCGCCCTCCAGAAGATCCAACACATCCCTTTAGAGGGGGAGATTATGAGGAGCATCATACTCTCGTGAAAGTGTACGTCAGAGAACCTACCTCTTAGCTAGAGGGAGAAACGAAGGTGCTACATTATGAGGTAACTGTGGTAGAGGTGGTTCTAACTGCACGAACCGCTCTCATGCCCAAACCTAACATACAAAATTGACGTAAGGTTTAAGATACATTCTAACTAGGTAGAGTTAGAACTGATGAACAGATTATTCGAATACGTTGTCACCTGTAAAAGCGACATAAAATCACAAACATCTCTCTGGGTGCCCATTCTCGCCTGGTAGATCTGCATGTACATGTAAGCGAGAATAGCAGCACCCCGGTTGTAATGGGGTATATCATCTAACAGCTGCATATGATAAAGAAATCTCAAGCTGACTAGGTTACCCGAAGTGTTCGGGAACAAGACCCCTCCAAATAGAAGAAGCAACAACAATCTCATATACCGGGTAATATGTATCTCCTCTGTATAGTCGGTGATATCAGTGTGGAGTACCTCCAGGTACTATCTAATAAGGGTCAAACTCAACCGACTGGCACCCGACGATGCAATCTCGTACTATGGCCTGAAACTTGTGAGATGCTGCAGCATGTCCAAATAATCATCACGCAACATAGATGTCATAGCAATAGGCAGTGAAACGGCCATTCCATCAATGGGCAAGCCATATAAAACCTCCACGTCCTGCAGCGTGATGGTGGCCTCGCCAATTGGCAGATGAAAAGTGTATGTCTCCGGTTGCCACCGCTCAATCAATGCCGTGATCAAAGCCCAGTCGAGCTGCATCCGCCCGATCTTAATAATCCTATAGAATCCCATATCCTGCAGGCGCTGGACTACGCGGGGATCAAGATCTCTATCCCTCAAAAAATACCACGGGTCGTCCACTCTCATAGCATGGAGAGTCTGGGACAGTAACTCTCCCTCCCATATATGGGCGGACCTATGATCGCCCCGAAGCACTAATAGCTCATGAGCATAAGGGTCGGGGTGTATAGGCGTCGCGTCTATGTCATCAACTGTAAATTAAACAACATTAATTGTATATTTATTATTTAATTGTACAAAGTATGTATATCCATTGGGTCCCATGCTTGATATTTGAGGCCTAATAGCACCAAACTATCATGAATAATTATGTGTGTCAAATACAATTTTTTGATAATTTTGTGTGTGTTTGTTTTATAATTTAAATTCTTAATTTTTAATTATTTAGTTATACGTAATATATATATATATATACACACACACACACACATTGGGTTCCAGCTTGATATTTCAGGCCTAGTAACATCAAACTATCATGAATAATTATGTGTGTCAACAACAACAACATACCCATTAAATTTTCACTAGTGGAGTTTGGGGAGGGTTGGATGTACGCAGACCTTACCCCTACCCCGGAAGGGTATAAAGGCTATTTTCGGGAGACCACTACTAGAAATTGAAGCTATGGTAACCCTTCGAAAACCGTTGCTATAGATCTGCTAACCGTCCCTGTACGGCTATCGGGACGGAAGTTGACCCGTTCCGCGATTCAGTGTTACAATAGGCCTACTGGAACGGTTATTTGCAACGGTTCCTAAACCGTCAGAAATTCTTAATTTTTGTTGCACTCTCTGCTCTATTTCAAATTGCAATCACTCTCTTCTCTTCATTGTACATAATGAAAGTCAGAATTCCCAAGTTTCACGTCCGGTCAGCTACATTTGATGTGTTGTCGAAAAATGTAGAAAATGCTTCATTCAACATTACAATGAATGTTGAATTTGGTGTCAAGAACACCAATTTTGGACCTTACAAGTACAGGGACAGCAATGTTTATTTTTTCTACAATGGTGTGAATATTGGAGAAGCCTTTGTTTCCCATGGTAAAGTTGGTTTTAAGTCAACCAAGAAATTTAATGTTGTTGTGAATCTGTCAAATTTTGCAAAGCCTGTTCTATAAATAACTATATGCTTAAACTACTATGCTTAAGTTCAAAGCTTGGTCAAAGATAGTGTATATACACTGTTATATATACACCTCATATACATTATTAACACTGCTATATGACAGTGTATATATCTTATGTGCGATACAAACTTTGCACGGAAGAGCCTATCACTGCAGCTTCCCCAGTTAGATTTTACAGGCATGTGCGGTTCATACTTTCACAGTACTCACCCCTTGAGGGTTAAACATCTTTTCGTCTTCTACAGAAATAACGAAATACTCTCTTTCAATCAACATACCTTTTTTCTGATAAGGTCTCTTTTCCAATTAATCTAACTCCCAATGTATCTCTCTTATGCTTTTAGAGGTCATCGAGTCATACAACAATAAATTATAAAGAGAACAAATTTAAGAAGAGATATAACGCTTCACACCCTCCATGATCGGTTTTAACAGCAAACATTCAAGCAGTTACAAGGCCAACTCAAAGCACATCAACATATTTTGGGAAACTTCTAGTTATGCATAAGGCAATCAAAGTTAGCAAACACTATTGTCAAACAATTACAGAAATCATAAACAACAATTAGTCAACGACTCATAAATTAAAATAATGTACCCAACCAATCTTGGTAATTGACTATATCTTTGCCTTATATCTTTTCTTTATGAAGGCAACACATATATCTTTACAGAGAGAAGCATTTCTTATTTTTCAAGATGCACAATAATACTATAGATCCGCGAATCTGAATTGAAATCAAGCAGTTAAGTAGAAACAAATAAAATCAAACAAAGAACGATTCAAGAGTCACGAAGCTTCACACTTATTTATCTTATTCCTCGCTCTAACTGGAACTAACTCAAACTCAAAACAATGGACGAAACCTACTATCCACAAGATTAATTGTGCAATAATTAAGAACTAATAACAGTTTTATTTACAGAATTTCAGTCAAACAAAGAACAAATCAGTACATAGCACCAAGATTTAACCTTAATAAAGCAAGAGATGAAAATTGACCTCAAAAACGGAATCAGAGATGTGAACGAGAACTCGACGAACAATGACAACCTTAGAAATGAACTTCAGACAAAATCCATGAAGAATCGAAACATATACAATTATTGTCAAAGCACATCAACATATTTTGGGAAGCTTGAAATCAACCTATTATGGCCATATTTCAAATATGAGATAACAAACATGATTCGAGGAATGCAAATCACTTTTTAAACCAAGAAAGAAGAAAATATATAATCATACAATTCAGTACATTATAAATCTATAAGAACACATACCTTATACTTGGACAAGGAGAAGGAAGTAAACCCAACTAGAAGTAAAAACTTGGAGAGAAATCAGAACGATTGACACGCAACGATTGAGCAGCAACGATTTTGACTTTGAGACCTCAGTGAGCTTAAGTTGTTAAGCGTTGGAGAGAAGAGGGGAAGCTAATTATCTATGTTAGGCGTGAAGGAGAGAAGGGGATTTGGTGTGAGAAGGGATTTAGGGGTATCTGATACCTAGCCCTTGGATGTATCGATAATTTTAGTGGGCAAAGTGTAATAAAATATTTTAACCAAATATTTATATTATTTTATTAAAATTAGTTAAAGTTAAAAATAAAAGAAATATGGGTTATTTAATTTGGGCGGGTTTCGCGAAATATAGGAGGGAAAACACGGAGGGAAACAAGACCGTGCCAATAGCATTTTTATCAAAACAACCCCGTTCCAAAAAAACTCTTTATAAAAGCGTTCCAAAAAAAGGGGTTGTGGTAACGGTTTTGTCACAACTGCAACGGTTTTATATCTGTAGTGTGCCGATATCACCTAAAATCTATTGGAACGGTTGTAACCGTCACAATATGTTGTCTATGGCAACGGTTCGTGAAACGTTCCATAAACAACTGTTCCCATAGCTTCAATTTCTAGTAGTGGACCATCGGCTCATCAGAAGAAATAATAATTTCAGAAAAGAAACGAAAGAAGAGATATGTAACAACAAAGAAGCAAGAGAAATAATAATGATATCTTAAAATACACCAAATAAGTGAAAGGGGAGTGCAATAATACAGTCATATACAAAATAATAAAATAGTGTGAACACAACATAGATCACTACCAGACATAGGCAAAACTTTAAAGGGAAAAACTATGATCTACCCCCTAGCCTACAACCCTAATGCTCGACCTTCACAATTTACTATCAAGAGCCATGTCCTCGGAAATCTGAAGTCGCGCCATGTCTTGCCTAATCACCTCGCCCCAATTCTTCTTAGGCCGCTCTCTACCTCTTCTCATACCTGCCAAATTTAATATTTTGATTATTTTGTATTTTTTCTATAATTTATATCATAATTTTTAATTATTTAATTATACAAAATATATATACCTATTGGGTTCCACTCGATATTTGAGGCCCAGTAGCACAAAACTATCATGAATTTATGTGTGTCAAATTCAATATTTCGATTATTTAATTATATATTTTCATCTATCAGTATAAGAAATACTCAAACTACAGTGATTCTACGCTAAAATACTCTACAGTTTACAACGGTAAAAGGTTCTACATTTTACTAAATAAACTAAATATAAGCAACAAATACATTTTAATCACATAACATTCACAAAAAATACATATAACATGCTAATTTCGCAAATAAAATACAAAATAACATGGAAATACAAATATTGGATATTAACATGAAAAATCATTTCTCAATTTTATAGTTTTTTTAGAACACTAATATTTAAGTCCGGATAAATATAACATACTAGTTTCGCAAAGAAAACACAAAACAACATGGAAACACATCTAATCAACTAATATGCATTATTATACAAGTTTCGACATAAACTAAATCGAAATACCTCCATGTAGTATTTTGTGTGAAAATTTGAGTCTGAAGGAGTGAAACCACAATTATACGATGCTCTACTAAATGTGGGACCTACGTTCTTAACGTTTTGTGTGACGGGAGGGGCCCACAGTTTTTTTTTTTAAACACGACAATAGGGGGAGGGGAACCAGAAACAAGTTTGAAGTAAAAAAATGGGGAGGGCTCGTTCTGGTCGGGGAAGAAGACGAAGGGGATATTATAATCAGAGGTATAGCAAGCTGTTATTGTACTCTATATGTATAGCGTGAAAATTCAGCACGCTATATATGTTAGTTAAATCGTCAGTCGATATAGCGTCCAAATATAAGACGTTATACCTTAACAGTAAAAGTTACTGTTAAAGTATAGCATCTTGTATTTGGACATTATATATGAAAGGAAATCTTTTTTTATACTTATTAATATAGTTTGAGTCCAAAAGAATCACAATTGGGTTCCGGACTTTCCATTTCAGTAGATTAATTAGGTATTTATAAGATAACAAAGATGTCATATATAATGTGACATGAATAAAACAACAATACAGTTATACCAACACGATATTAAAAAATTGAAGCAAAACAAACAGCTAACAACCAAGTAATAAGAATATAGAAACACAAAAATTCAATATTTATTAAAGAATCGAATAATAAGAAAATACAAGACTTACACTATTATGTTGTTAAAATTTAAAAACACGAATAATACTTGGAAGTTGGAACATGTATTTGCAGTAAAAACTTACCCCACCAGGTATTTATACTCAACCCACAAATAAATGATGCATATCATTTTGTCTGACAACAATTATTAGTACATAACCATAATTAACTACCATATACTTTTCACATGATTTTAAATAATATTATAAATTACTTAATATTCTTGACATTCCCTAATTCTCTGGTATGTTCCTTACGTTAACGTCAATTTGATCTATATTGGCAGTTTAAGAATTCGTTTAGATTAGCAATTACAAGTAGTTGATAATCATCTGGTGAAATTATTTTTACGGTTATATAATATTATAAATAAATAGTTATATATTTGAATATGAGTGTTAAAATTGACAATAAGCAAGCAATACATTTAGTGAAAAAATACTGATAATTAAATACATTTTTGTTAAATGATTGAAATATTTTCTAAGATGTTTACATAAATTTAAATGTATTTTTACAAAAAGGCGAGTGCAGAAATAGAATCAAAGAATAATTAAGTTATACTTTAAGAAGAGTATTTTGGAAATTACAAAATATATTAGGGATAAGATTGTAAAGAACTGATTAAGCTAAAAATGCCTATAAATTATAAAATTATAGTTGGGGGTAGTTGACTTATGACTTTTGAGTGATTTTGGATTATAACAACTTGACTTATAATTAAGTACCTTAAGTGTTTATGAAATACATAAATAAATTAGCCAAAATCAGTAGATACCGAGCTTGGAATATCTCAACACACACGTATTAAAAGCGCGATCTTGAAAAATATTTAAAAACTAGTTTGACCCAAAGGTATTATTTCGGAGGTGATGCCAATAAGCTCATGAGATAAGAATTTCTTATAATGAACCACATCCTATTCTTTCATTTTTATAAAGAGGAATTTTCATGAACTATTATAATTTTAAAGTCTAGTAATTATGATTTGCCTAATTACTCTTTGTAGCTACTATTCAATTGCTACTAACCTGTATCATTTGTATTCAAACGTACAACGAATACAATTTGTGTCAACTGTACATGTATCGGCTGTATTTGTTTGCGCAACGAATACAACTAAAGCGAAATACAAAAAAATAAATTATTCTTGTTGAGAGTCACTAACTAAGCGAATACTCTAACCAACCGAGCTATGTGAGCTTGTTGCTCTCTTATTTAAGTTCAAAATAAGTAATCTCTTATTTCATGGATTTGCTATAAGATTTAAATATAATTATGAACAGTAAATTTGCTGAAAGTATATTTATGAATGATAAATACAATGTAAATCTTTGATGTGTTGGGTAATTTTTACTTATAAATGTAAGGCTCTAAACAAAAATGGCTTTAGTTTAATTTTGACGAAATAATAATAGTGTCATTAAAATGTGTCAGATTGAGTAATTTTTTTACAAGTTTCTATAATTGAGTTTCTTTTTTTTTTAATTTCAAAAAAAAAAGTTAAATTACCTTTATCCTTTAGTAAATAGTTTAAAATTACTCTCTGTTCACGTTTAGATCCATAAATACATACAACTTTTTTCTAAGCTTAAACTATCCTCCCACTAACGACCCCAATATTTGGCATCATTTTTAATGCATTGGCAACATATTACTCCATCATGTTATGATCCGACTGGTCGTTTTGAGCATTTGCACATTGCTCGCCAATTTTCGGGCATGACTAGCCTCATGCGATGTGTTATGACTTATGTAAATCGTCGATTTTAGTTTTTAAGTTAATCGGAACAGACATGGAAGAATGATTCTCAACTTGAAGCTTTAAATTTGAAAGGGTCGACCAAATTTTGGTATTCGATCTCGAATTACGATTTTTATGAGTTGGTTAGCTCCGCTAGGTGATTTTGGACTTTGATAGCTCAGTTTGAGGCAATTTTTTGGGAGTTTTTCGAGAAAATCATTGTGTGTTGAGTCGTTAGGAAGTCGCTACGCGCGTGATGGCATTCTTGGAGCATCGCTTGGCTTGCTCGGCGTCGGAATTGGCTGATTTAAGATAAGTAACTCTTCTAAACTCGGTACTGAGGGTATGAAACCCCGAATTATATGATATGTGATTGGTGTTGAGGTGACTCATGCTAGGTGACGGGCGTGTGGGCATGCACCCTGTGAATTGGGAATCTGTTGTTCTAGGGCACTGAATAGCGGCCCTATTCTTGTTGATATTTGTATTTCACCATGTGATTAAGTATCTGAATTGACAAATCATGCTAGATATTATGCTTACGCTTTATGCGGTTATGATTGGGACCCATAGTGGTCGTTTCTTCCAGTCATCTCATTTATTTCATTGATATTTCGTACTGAGTTGCATTCATGCATTCATGTCATATCTCACTCCTAGTTGTTACTTGTTGATACATCATATTATTGTTCCGGGTCAATTTTCATGACATTGTGATCCAGTGGGTGAGACTGGAGTGTGATGACTGAGTGAGGCCGAGAGCCTGATTATGAGTATAGTTATGAAATCGGGCTGCATGTCACATCAGTTATATTGATGATTATGACAGTGTTTGGGCGGAAGGAGCCCCTCCAAAGTCTGTAACACACCCCTAGTGAGCGTGAATGATATATTTTTGAGGGATAGATTTCCCTGGGCATGGATTTGACCGAAGTATTGATATATGGAGATGGATTTCTCCGTAGGGATAGATTTTCCTTTTTTCCTCGGTACCGAGTGACGTCTAGTCATTGTTGAGTATGTTTCAGGATGGATTTCCCCGGACCGCGTGGGCTGTGAAAAAGCACGGGAGAAAAATATATTATTGATGTTTTAACAATGATATAATGAGCCCTATATATATATACATATTCTACTCCTACTACATATCAGACTAGGACATATTATAAACCTACTACATATGAGATTAGGACATATTCTACTCCAACTATATATATGACTAGGACTATTTATACATAAGTATCTAACACTCCCCCTCAAGCCGGTGCATACAAATCATATTCACCGAGCTTGTTACATATGTAACTAATACGAGGACCAGTGAGAGACTTGGTGAAAATATCTGTAAGTTGATCATTCGACATTCAAGGCCACTAAGCTCCCCCTGGGCAACAAAACTGAAATTGCAATGTTCACGAACATTTATCGATGAACGCAAATAAATCTTGAGTCATCAACCGGAAAGACGCACGGTGACTGATTTTTCTATTCATATGTGACTGGAATTTTTGGGGTTTGGTCGCACAAGGGTTTCAGATCTAATGGTGGTACTGGTATATGCACAGTACCACTGTAGCAGTGATGAACCCTGGGAACAAGACAAAGTTGCCGAAAAATTGCACGGCGGTGAGATCTTTCTTCCCGGATGTCGCTGGAATGACGCACAACGATAATTTTCTCACTAAAGCTCTGATACCATCTTTTTTTTGAACTAAAAGATTTTATTTTAAAAAAATAAAATTTCTTAGAAAACTACAAAAACAATATTATCTAAAAATATTTTTAAAAAATCCAAAAAGATCAAAAAGTATATGGTAACTCTCGGTAATCATAATCAATTCCTGATTGTTAGGTGTTTGTCATAATTTTCTTACCATATTTGGTTTTCCTATCTCTTGAAGGAAAATGGCAATATAATTACCATGAAACTTCACTAACTTCAAAGATCAATATTAGGTTATAAGTCAATAACTAAGCGAACTAACTATAGCACCCTAACCCCAACATTTAACTTTATAATAGTTACACCTTCCCAAATTAACTCTAGTCTAGGAAGCTAACAAAAACTCAAAGTTTCTGTACTAACCTAGGATTACACTTCTCAAAAAGCAAATAGGTTACACGTTAGAATAATTAACTCAACCTAAACAACTAAGAATTTAAGCAACTTCATCTTCAGAAACAAGTTCTTTAGTTGAACAATTTGGATTTCCAAGAATACCTTTCTAATGAGATTTGCATTTTTTTTCAAATAAGTTGCTTGATTTGTGTGAATAGCGCTAGCCTTGAATATCATCAAAAGATCTCGGTATATAGGAGTGAGGTTGGTCGATTTTTTTTCCAATTAAAGCTCCAAAACCTATAATATTTCAGTTAAAAAAAGGCTCTCATATTTTGATTTGGTTTTCTTATTTGTTTTCAATGCTTCAACCTTTTCTTTCCATGCAAGTTTTTCTTATTTAGAGAATCCATTTAAACATAAATTCCTCCAACTAATATTTTCTTTTTAGCGCATGAACAAATCTTCTTGAGGAATCCAACTTGCCGACGTATTCTAATTTTTCGCTTCTGATTAGCATTCTGCATTTGTCTCCTACAAAAACGGTTCTTGCTTTATCATCATAACATATCTTTTCACTAGTCTAGTAGCATAGAAACTTGTTCGTCAAACTTGGTTCTTTCAACATAATCTACCCCAGTTTATTAATCATCAAAATACAATACTTGCTCAACTAGAAAAAACTTTTCTTTTTTGATGATGATAAACCCAGGTGCAAACTGCTTAACAACTTGCCCAAATTTTTGTCAATTTGCAGGATAGGAACCAGTTTCAATGGCAACATTCTTCTTCAATTTGTCCATGTTTGCACAAGTGTAACCGACTCGCCTTCGATTTATCGCAACCCTAAAGATGACTAGGCATAATTCAATATTAGAAACTACAAAAAGGCAACTATAGTTATAATAAAAGTATGTATAAAATATATGTTGGACTTTACGCTTGGTGTAGCTTAAAGAGGTGAATAAGAAATTGAGAAAAAAATAAAAATTTAATTTTCCCTCTTTGGCAAAGGGACATTGTCCCATATTGGAGGATGAAAAGACTTTTGATGGGTATATATACAATCTCTCTTCTTTATCTCTTAGAGTTAAGAAGAAGGCAAGTCTCACATCATCGTCGCTCGCTTAGCTCGGCTTCGGCTTCGGATTTGAATTTGAATTTGGTCAAAGATCGATTGATTGATTAATTTTCTGGACAAAATTCCTTTCAATTATTTAATTAATTAACCAAAATTCAATCCGAAATAACACATGACCCGCGACCCGATCCGTTTTCTTTCCCCAATTATTTTGAATCTGTTTTCTAATTTTCGGCATTATTCTCACCTGTTCTAGTAGCTATGGATGTTCTGAAAGGTTGCAAACCTTTTAAAAAATAGTGCTAAATAGGCTATAAATATGCCTTGAATCATATACTTACTAAATTTTCTGATTATCTTCTTCCTCTTTTGCACAATATTTTTCAGTGTATTTTACGACCATTGAGTGATTTACCGTTCATCAGAGTTTTTGGTACCAATATGATGGTGTATTAAATTATTCTGTCATAGGAGGGTATATTCCAGCACCTTGGGTACTTGAGGGGAATAATTTTCGTAAGGACACACTGTGCATTCAGTGGGCTCGATTTATTCCTATATTATTTTCAAGAATTTATTTTATCATTTTGGTTCTACTAACTTTCTGTTTCTATTTTTTACAGAAAGTTTACTGTTTTATTATTTATTACAGCAATATAGATGTTGATAACAATCTTAAGGAAATTATTTTATTATATTCTGTATTTTATTTTTGAAGATTAAAATATGTGTGGTTTTCCACTCCTTCTGAATTTTACTATTCTGATTGAAGATATAAAAACATCATCAGAATATTGAAATTTAGAAAATGATTTGAAGAACATAAAAACTTCATCATTTTCTGTGAATCAGTGTATATAAAAACTTCAATTTTTATTTATCATATATATTGTTTATTATTAATTATAGTATTGTTTATTGTTCCGGTGTTGCCATTAATTGAACTCTTCTATTGTTGACAGTGAGAAATGGCAATTGATAACGGAAATTCTTCTTCGATTGTTGCGGCAACGACGATAGCCTCGTCAAGTTGTATAGTTGTTCCACCGGCCGAGAAAACCGGGAAAATTTTCTGGATCCAACGTTAAAGGATGGTAGCAAAATGTGTTCTTATGTCTTACCATACTTGGTGTGCAGAAATTCACCAGTGAAGAACCTCTAGTGTATGTTGCGGACATGCCGGGCAATGAGAAATTCATGATTGTTGAGGCGTGGAAACAGGCAGATATTTTTTGCAAAGGCAATATCTTAAGCGCTTTAGAGTATGACTTGTACAATGTGTACAATGCGTGAATACTTCAAAAGATTTATGAGACGCACTTGAGAAGAAGTACAAAACTGAATATGCATGCTTGAAGAAGTTCGTGGTTGCCAAGTTTCTAGACTATAAAATGATACACAACAAAACTATTGGAACCCAAGTTTAGGAGCTTCAACTTATTTTTCACAACCTTATTGTTGAAGGTTTGGTCGTGAATGAAGCTTTTCAAATGGCTGCGATGATTGAAAAATTGTCTCATTTGTGGAGTGATTTTAAAAACTATCTTAAGCACAAGCGCAGAGAAATAAAGTTGGAAGATCTTGGGATTCGTCTCAAGATTGAGGAAGACAACAAAACAGCCGAGAAGAAGTCTCGTAGAAATTCAAAGATCGTGGGAGCTAATATCGTTGAGGAGACTACTCCAAAAAGTAAGAAGAGGAAGAGGTATTTTGGACAAACTAAGGAGCTGAATGTCACGACCCGGATTTTCCCCCAACATCGGGATCATGATGGCGCCTACTCGTGGTAGCTAGGCAAGCCACTGTATTCATACTATCCTGTTTTTAACACAATTTTGATTGAATAAATGCGGAATACTTTATCGAAATGGAAATAACAATTCACAAGGTAAAACCATACCGAAAATCCTCTACCCAAGATGTGGAGTCACCCACTCACAAACTACTATGGAATACTACACATAAAAGTCTGAAGAAATATAACACAATTCTGTTTGTCTCGGAACAAAGAGACTCCAGCTAATAATATAGATAAAGAGAGAGACGCCGGGCCTGCGGACGCCTGCAAGCTACCTCGGTCTCAAATATGATCAACTCCCACGCAATCTACTTACTGCTGCGGCTGCTGCTGTCCGTAACCTGTATCTGCGCAAAAAGAGCGAGTGTAGTATCAGCACAACCGACCCTATGTGCTGGTAAGTGCCTGGCCTATCCCAGCGAACTAGTAAGAAGGCTAAGGCCAGTCACCCACCTAAACCTGTACAGTTGCAATATAGATATATATATACAATACATTTATAAGGAAATATATATAACACATTTATAAAGAAATACTCTGCTCTGAAATAATATTCAATAACTCACGATATCTAAAATAATCTAATCAACATAATAAATTTGACTTTCATGTCTCAATTCCTCTCTCATTTCATATCTCGTGGTAGGCGTACCACCCGCTCCCAACTATCACACAGTAATTATATCTTGTGGTAGGCGTACCACCCGCTCCCAAATATATCAATAATCATATCTTGTGGTAGGCGTACCACCCGCTCCCAAATATATCAATAATCATATCTTGTGGTAGGCGTACCACCCGCTCCCAAATATTTCAATAATCATATCTTGTGGTAGGCGTACCACCCGCTCCCAACTATCACACAGTAATTATATCTTGTGGTAGGCGTACCACCCGCTCCCAAATATATCAATAATCATATCTTGTGGTAGGCGTACCACCCGCTCCCAAATATATCAATAATCATATCTTGTGGTAGGCGTACCACCCGCTCCCAAATATTTCAATAATCATATCTTGTGGTAGGCGTACCACCCGCTCCCAAATATTTCAATAATCATATCTTGTGGTAGGCGTACCACCCGCTCCCAAATATTTCAATAATCATATCTTGTGGTAGGCGTACCACCCGCTCCCAAATATTTCAATAATCATATCTTGTGGTAGGCGTACCACCCGCTCCCAAATATATCAATAATCATATTACCACAAATAACAAGAATTTACCAAGTAATAACACAATAAGGAATATCTCAAAGAACTCAACAATTAACAACAGTTAATAAGTTCACAAGGAAAACAAGGTATAATGGAAACACAAGTAATATCAAGTCAAGGAATGGCAAATAGTTGCACGTCATCACCCAAATAAAATATAATGGAAAAACAAGTAATATCAAGTCAAGGAATAGCAAATAGTTGCACGGCATCACCCTTCGTGCTTTTACTCTCATCCTCACCAAATAAGCAAATAAAGTACACGGCATCACCCTTCGTGCTTTTACTCTCATCCTCACATCCATAGTACGGCATGATCCTTCGTACATGGTTCAATAAATAAACATGGCACGGCATTAACCTTCGTGCATAAATATTTAAACATGGCACGGCATCACCCTTCGTGCATTATCACTCTTCCTCACCCAAATAACAATCACAGTTAAGGGCAAAGAAAGAAACAATAATTCATAAACCGTCCCATCAAGGGAAATCAATAATTATCTTCACAACAAGTCCCAACAAGGGAGAACAATAACAATTCATCTGTAATATATCTCAAAATAATCATTTTCCAACGACTCACGGTCATACTAGACGCCAGGTGTATGGATGCTCGTCACCACGACCCATACACCGCACTCGATCACATAACACATAGCACATAATCCTATTCCCTCAAGCTAGGATAGAACAAACACTTACCTCGAATGCTTATGAACAATTCAATCCGTGGAAATGTCTTTTCTTTCAATTTGGCTCCAATCCAACCGTATCTATACACAATTGATTTAATATCATCAATTCTACTCAACAAACTAATTCTTAATACCAAATACCACTTTTACAACATTCTGCCATGAATAGTAAATTTCAACCCCGGGCCCACATGGTCGGAATTCGGGGTTAGGACCAAAATCCGGTTACCCATCCCCCACGAGTTCATGTATATAATTTGTTTCAAAATCGGACCTCAATTCGAGGTCCAATTCCCCAATTTATGAAAAACCCTATTTTCTAACAAAAACAAGAATTTTACCATGAAAACATTTGATTTCTAATGAAAAACATGTTTAATGATGTTAGGAATTGAAAGAATTAAGTAAAAAGTGACTTACAATCGATTTGATGAAGAAGAAATCCTTGAAGAATCGCAAATGGGTGTTTTAGTTTTGTAAAAATGTGAAGAAATGACTGAAATCCGTGTTTTTCAGGTCTCTGTGTTCGCATTTGCGAACATGGGTTCGCAATTGCGAACCCCGACCAATTTCTGGAGTTTGAAAAATAAGCTAAGGGTGGGAAGTTCGCATTTGCGAACATTTCTTCGCATTTGCGAAGCCAAGGCAAAATTGGGAAGTTCGCATTTGCGAACTATTGTTCGCAATTGCGAACACAGGCTAAATATGGGGAGGTTCGCATTTGCGAACTATTGTTCGCATTTGCGAACCCAGGCGGAATAGTGGCCAGATCGCATTTGCGAACTATAGCTCGCATTTGCGAACATAGGCATAGAAGGGTCAAGTTCGCATTTGCGAACTATTGTTCGCATTTGCGAACACAGACACAATAGGGGGAGTTCGCATTTGCGAACTATTGTTCGCATTTGCGAACTCTGCAGAATAGTGGGGAGTTCGCATTTGCGAACTATTGTTCGCATTTGCGAACTCTGCAGACCAGTTGCAGACAGGAACTTCTAACATGAAAAATTGATCTCGTGGCCTATCCAAAGTTCACCCGAGCCCTCGGGGCTCCAAACCAAATATGCACATAACCTCAAAAACACATTATGAACTTGTTCGTGCGATCACATCGCCAATATCACTTCATTTTAATCAAATCGAGCCTCAAACTCATGATTTTCATACTTTTGATTTTTTTTTTCAAAACTTCTTAACTTGGAACTCAAGGTCCAAAACATCTCAAACGACATCCAAATGTCACCAAACTTTACAGAAATCACATATATAATATTTAAGACTTGTACCGGGCGTCGGAACCAAAATACGAGCCCGATACCAAGGTCTATTAATTTATTTCCTTTAATAATTGCATCAAAAACAATTTCACATAAAAATTCATAACTTGGGCTCTAGGCCTCAGGAATTCGACTCCGGACACATGTCCAAGTCCCATATTTTCCTACGGACCTCTCGGGACCATTCAATCTCGGGTCCGGATCCGTTTACCAAAAACGTTGACCGAAGTCAACCATATCAATATTAATATCATTTTTATCCAAATTTCTCATAGAATTCATATTTTCTATCACAAAATCTTTCCGGCTACATGCTCGGATCGTGCACGTAATCGAGGCAACATAGAATGAGGTTTTCAAGACCTCAGAAGCTCTTAATTTATTAATAAAATAAGTGATGACCCTTTGGGTCGTCACAATCTCCACCTCTAAAACAACCGTTCGTCCTCGAACGGACAAAAGAAAGAAGTACCTGAGTCAGGAAACAAGTGTGGGTAACGGCTCCGCATATCAGACTCGGACTCCCAGGTCGATGCCTCAGGAGGTTGACCTCTCCACTGAACACGCACAGAAGGATAACTCTTCGACCTCAGCTGTCGAACCTGCCTGTCTAGAATGGCTACCGACTCCTCTTCGTAAGATATATCATTGTCCAATTGGACAGTACTGAAGTCTAACACATGTGTGGGATCGCCGTGGTATCTCCGAAGCATAGATACGTGAAAAACTGGATGCACGATTGATAACTATTATAATAAGCAAACTCTGCCAAAGGCAGGAATTGATCCCATCAGCATCTAAGGTGACCTGATTAGCACCTCCTCGTTGAACCGTGTCTCTAAGGTCACATAAATAGGAATCATTATATTGTTGATCGCGGATACGCTCCAATAATGAAGAGCGAGCGATCGCACAAGCTAGTGCTCGACTAGGCTCAGAAATATCCAACCTCACAAATCGATTGGCCAAGGACCGAACATCCAAAGCAATTGGCCTCTGATTGACTGGAATATAAACAAGACTGCCCATACTGGCTGACTTCCTACTCAAAGCGTCAGCCACCACGTTTGCTTTTTCCCTGATGATATAAAAAGGTGACATCAAAATCTTTTCGCAATACCAGCCACCTTCTCTGCCTCAAATTCAACTCTTTTTGTTTAAACAAATACTGAAGGCTCTTATGATCGGTGTATACTTCACATACTATACACCATACAAATAATGCCTCCAGATCTTCAATGCGTGAATAATCGCCGCAAATTCTACATCATGCTCTGGGTAATTCTTTTCATGCATCTTCAACCGCCTCGAAGCATAGGCAATAACCTTGCCATCCTGCATTAACACTGCACCAAACCCAATACGGGAAGCATCACAATAATCGGTATAAGGTCCCGTACCTGTGGGTAAAAATCAATACCGGTGCTGTGGCCATGGCTGTCTTGAGCTTTTGAAAGCCCGCCTCACATTCATCTGACCATTCAAATTGAACACCTTTCTGTGTCAATCTGGTCAGTGGGGTTGCAATAGGTGAAAACCCCTCCACGAAACGCCCGTAATAACCCGCTAATCCCAAGAAACTCCAAATCTCTGTGGCTGATGTCAGTCTAGGTCAGTCCTTGACTGCCTCAATCTTCTTCGGATCAACCCGAATACCTGCTGCCGTCACAATATGACCCAGGAATGCAACTGAACTTAGCCAAAATTCACACTTCGAAATTTTTGCATATAGTTGGCTATCTTTCGGAGTCTGCAAAGTCACTCTGAGATGTTGTGCATGCTCCTCATGACTGCAGGAGTATGTCAATATGGAAACAATGAAGACTACAACGAACAAGTCTAAATAAGGCACGAACACACTCATGCGTATGCACATATCCATGACTCTGAAGTCTGGCCATAAGAGTTGTTCTTAAATTACAACATCGTCAATTAACCCTGTTATCAAATACCTTATTCTACAAATTCCACTTTACTCAGAATGAGGTATGGTGACCTCGTGATTATTTTCCCGAATTAATGCGTCATATTTATCCTTACCTGGTGCCCGTCTCAAGGGCTTAAGCTCAACGGTTTCAAAATAGAAATGGCTAAATATGAACAGAAACCATACAAGAATTGTCAAATAGTCCTAACGGGCATGACTCTTATTTACGGATGCAATACGAAAATATTAATTTCATAAAAGAAGAATTTTAAACACATAAACTCTTACTACCAGGACCCAGTCCTCATATGATATCCACCGCAGCTTGAAGCTCGGCTTAGAAATATTTCACATTATGCCAAAAATTGGAGGATCTCATCCTCAACTCTGGAATCACAGTGCTTGCACATCATATAATCTGAAATTTTTCATTTCCTTTCTTTCTTCCTTTCAATAATTGTCCGTCAAAGGTAATCACGACATAAAATAAGCCCTCATACTGATAGGGAGCACAATTAACGATTAAAATTAGTTATCCCGAAAATTATATCAAAACCCACTGTAATAAGTAATATAAAGTCACTCTTAGCCTCATGGATATTTTAATGACTAACACCTAATAATAGGGATGTCTATCCTCATGTAATATCTCAACGTGAGTATTTCCCTAAGTAGATTTGATGATTACGATGCTCGCTCATGAATGGAGCATGTTAAAAGGACTCGCCTAAATTTTTTCTCAAAAACCAAATCAAATTAAGGGAAAATTATTCTGTCTATAACAATCTGAATTATACGTGTGATGACCACATTTTGTGTAGTGACCTCCCTCATATCATAAAAATTATATCAATGGCTGGGTCTCCACCTCTAGGATTTTCACCTCCACCTCTAACATCATAACCTCTACATCTGGCTGGCCATGTAGGATAATTATTAACTGCAATGGAGCGTGTAGCCTGAGTGCTTTCCTAAAATTGTATTTCTCCAATATTCCACATTCACAGCAATTCCTTTAAGGATCGGTTAACTTATTGCTCATGGCAATATATATTCGGACACAGTCATTGTGACCTGGTACAACCGTTCAGATCACATATACTACATATTGTAGAGAATCTCGGGGGTGACGTCTTCGGAACATTTTCTTAAAACAGAGATTAGTAGATAGCGTTGCGTTGGCCGGTTTTCCCTCTTCGTAGGCTTGTCACAAACATCGACGGCCAATTTCTTCTTTTCCTATGTTGGCTTAACACTGCTGAGCTACCCCATTTACTCATATACTCTTCGTCATCCTCTCTGGGGGCGATTCTTACCCCATGAAAAGAACCAACCTTAATTGTGTATAAATTATTTGGAGGACCTTTCCATACCATATATATACATTCCAATAACTCATCATATTTGTCCTTCACAACTCCAACACATCGACCGGACGTCAAGGTCCGTTGAAACCCAACACGATTTATTAGGTGATCACCTGATATAGTTGCATCTTCCGTTGGGACCATAACTGGTGTGGTAAATACATTATCTTCCCACTACTTCGGTGTGCCTTCCGTAGCACAGTAAAATGAACCCCTCGCATTCGACTATTCCCACGTTCTGTAATTCCTCATAAGAACTGTCAAGCACAATCTCGTGGGTTCTCAAAAGATGCACCGCTGAAGGTGGTAGCGAAGACTTTGGTGAAACCTATCCGTCCTCCGTAAAACTTTTGAAGGCATAGTTGATCTATCACCAGTCTGTGCCATTGTTCGGCTGGATAAGCGGTACGTGACTACGCCATTCGTGGGAAGACAAGAGTGGAAATTTAACTTAACACTTTGAAGAACAAATTCGCACGTTAAGAAAGAACAAATGAGAGACTCTTTCCTAACTCAATAGACTCTGGAGGACAAGTACGGACGTCTCCGTACCTACCTCTCAAACTCTACTAAGCTTGTTCGTGAGTGGTGAGACCTATGTAACCTAGAGCTCTGATACCAACTTGTCACGACCCGGATTTTCCCCCAACATCCGGATCGTGATGGCGCCTACTCGTGGTAGCTAGGCAAGCCACTGTATTCATACTATCCTGTTTTTAACACAATTTTGATTGAATAAATGCGGAATACTTTATCGAAATGGAAATAACAATTCACAAGGTAAAACCATACCGAAAATCCTCTACCCAAGATGTGGAGTCACCCACTCACAAACTACTATGGAATACTACACATAAAAGTCTGAAGAAATATAACACAATTCTGTTTGTCTCGGAACAAAGAGACTCCAGCTAATAATATAGATAAAGAGAGAGACGCCGGGCCTGCGGACGCCTGCAAGCTACCTCGGTCTCAAATATGATCAACTCCCACGCAATCTACTTACTGCTGCCGCTGCTGCTGTCCGTAACCTGTATCTGCGCAAAAGAGCGCAGAGTGTAGTATCAGCACAACCGACCCCATGTGCTGGTAAGTGCATGGCCTATCCCGGCGAAGTAGTGACAAGCCTAGGACCAGACACCCACATAAACCTGTGCAGTTGCAATATATATATATATATATATATATATATATAACACATTTATAAAGAAATACTCTGCTCTGAAATAATATTCAATAACTCACGATATCTAAAATAATCTAATCAACATAATAAATCTGACTTTCATGTCTCAATTCCTCTCTCATTTCATATCTCGTGGTAGGCGTACCACCCGCTCCCAACTATCACAATAATCATATCTTGTGGTAGGCGTACCACCCGCTCCCAACTATCACAGTAATTATATCTTGTGGTAGGCGTACCACCCGCTCCCAAATATATCAATAATCATATCTTGTGGTAGGCGTACCACCCGCTCCCAAATATATCAATAATCATATCTTGTGGTAGGCGTACCACCCGCTCCCAAATATTTCAATAATCATATCTTGTGGTAGGCGTACCACCCGCTCCCAACTATCACACAGTAATTATATCTTGTGGTAGGCGTACCACCCGCTCCCAAATATATCAATAATCATATCTTGTGGTAGGCGTACCACCCGCTCCCAAATATATCAATAATCATATCTTGTGGTAGGCGTACCACCCGCTCCCAAATATTTCAATAATCATATCTTGTGGTAGGCGTACCACCCGCTCCCAAATATTTCAATAATCATATCTTGTGGTAGGCGTACCACCCGCTCCCAAATATTTCAATAATCATATCTTGTGGTAGGCGTACCACCCGCTCCCAAATATTTCAATAATCATATCTTGTGGTAGGCGTACCACCCGCTCCCAAATATATCAATAATCATATTACCACAAATAACAAGAATTTACCAAGTAATAACACAATAAGGAATATCTCAAAGAACTCAACAATTAACAACAGTTAATAAGTTCACAAGGAAAACAAGGTATAATGGAAACACAAGTAATATCAAGTCAAGGAATGGCAAATAGTTGCACGTCATCACCCAAATAAAATATAATGGAAAAACAAGTAATATCAAGTCAAGGAATAGCAAATAGTTGCACGGCATCACCCTTCGTGCTTTTACTCTCATCCTCACCAAATAAGCAAATAAAGTACACGGCATCACCCTTCGTGCTTTTACTCTCATCCTCACATCCATAGTACGGCATGATCCTTCGTACATGGTTCAATAAATAAACATGGCACGGCATTAACCTTCGTGCATAAATATTTAAACATGGCACGACATCACCCTTCGTGCATTATCACTCTTCCTCACCCAAATAACAATCACAGTTAAGGGCAAAGAAAGAAACAGTAATTCATAAACCGTCCCATCAAGGGAAATCAATAATTATCTTCACAACAAGTCCCAACAAGGGAGAACAATAACAATTCACCTGTAATATATCTCAAAATATCATTTTCCAACAACTCACGGTCATACTAGACGCCAGTGTATGGATGCTCGTCACCACAGCCCCATACACCGCACTCGATCACATAACACATAGCACATAATCCTATTCCCTCAAGCTAGGATAGAACAAACACTTACCTCGAATGCTTATGAACAATTCAATCCGTGGAAATGTCTTTTCTTTCAATTTGGCTCCAATCCAACCGTATCTATACACAATTGATTTAATATCATCAATTCTACTCAACAAACTAATTCTTAATACCAAATACCACTTTTACAACATTCTGCCATGAATAGTAAATTTCAACCCCGGGCCCACATGGCCGGAATTCGAGGTTAGGACCAAAATCCGGTTACCCATCCCCCCACGAGTTCATGTATATAATTTGTTTCAAAATCGGACCTCAATTCGAGGTCCAATTCCCCAATTTATGAAAAACCCTATTTTCTAACAAAAACAAGAATTTTACCATGAAAACATTTGATTTCTAATGAAAAACATGTTTAATGATGTTAGGAATTGAAAGAATTAAGTAAAAAGTGACTTACAATCGATTTGATGAAGAAGAAATCCTTGAAGAATCGCAAATGGGTGTTTTAGTTTTGTAAAAATGTGAAGAAATGACTGAAATCCGTGTTTTTCAGGTCTCTGTGTTCGCATTTGCGAACATGGGTTCGCAATTGCGAACCCCGACCAATTTCTGGAGTTTGAAAAATAAGCTAAGGGTGGGAAGTTCGCATTTGCGAACATTTCTTCGCATTTGCGAAGCCAAGGCAAAATTGGGAAGTTCGCATTTGCGAACTATTGTTCGCAATTGCGAACACAAGCTAAATATGGGGAGGTTCGCATTTGCGAACTATTGTTCGCATTTGCGAACCCAGGCGGAATAGTGGCCAGTTCGCATTTGCGAACTATAGCTCGCATTTGCGAACACAGGCACAGTAGGGTCAAGTTCGCATTTGCGAACTATTGTTCGCATTTGCGAACACAGACACAATAGAGGGGAGTTCGCATTTGCGAACTATTGTTCGCATTTGCGAACTCTGCAGAATAGTGGGGAGTTCGCATTTGCGAACTATTGTTCGCATTTGCGAACTCTGCAGGACCAGTTGCAGACAACAACTTCTAACATGAAAAATTGATCTCGTGGCCTATCCAAAGTTCACCCGAGCCCTCGGGGCTCCAAACCAAATATGCACATAACCTCAAAAACACATTATGAACTTGTTCGTGCGATCACATCGCCAATATCACTTCATTTTAATCAAATCGAGCCTCAAACTCATGATTTTCATACTTTTGATTTTTTTTTTCAAAACTTCTTAACTTGGAACTCAAGGTCCAAAACATCTCAAACGACATCCAAATGTCACCAAACTTTACAGAAATCACATATATAATATTTAAGACTTGTACCGGGCGTCGGAACCAAAATACGAGCCCGATACCAAGGTCTATTAATTTATTTCCTTTAATAATTGCATCAAAAACAATTTCACATAAAAATTCATAACTTGGGCTCTAGGCCTCAGGAATTCGACTCCGGACACATGTCCAAGTCCCATATTTTCCTACGGACCTCTCGGGACCATTCAATCTCGGGTCCGGATCCGTTTACCAAAAACGTTGACCGAAGTCAACCATATCAATATTAATATCATTTTTATCCAAATTTCTCATAGAATTCATATTTTCTATCACAAAATCTTTCCGGCTACATGCTCGGATCGTGCACGTAATCGAGGCAACATAGAATGAGGTTTTCAAGACCTCAGAAGCTCTTAATTTATTAATAAAATAAGTGATGACCCTTTGGGTCGTCACACTGAACAAAAAGAAATTCAAGGGCAACTGTGGAAGACTTGGTCACAAAGCCCCTGATTGTCGTCTCCCAGAAAAGGATAAGAAGAAGGGACATGCCAACATAGTGGAGAAGAACGATAACATTGATGATATATGTGCAATGCTTTCGTAATGCAACCTAGTTAGAAATCTGAAGGAGTGTTGGATTGACTCTAGATCCACTCAACGTGTTTGTGCTGTCGAAGAAGCATTTGCGACTTACTCTACTGCTGGTCCTGAGAAAGAGATTTCCATGGAAAATAATGCAACAACCAAGCTCAACAGCGTTCTTCATGTTCCTACAATTAGGGAAAATTTAGTTTCTACTTCTTTACTTGTGAAGAATGGATTCAAATGTGTATTTGTTTACGGTAAAATTGTTGTAAGCAATAATGAAATGTATGTTGGAAAAGATTCGTGGAGGGCCTTTTCAAACTCAATATAATGGTTGTTGACGATATGAATAATATTTCAGCTCCTCCTTATTTATTGGAGTCAAATGATTTATGGCATATTCGTTTAGGAAATATCAATTATAAAACCTTAGTTTCTACTTCTTTACTTGTGAAGAATGGATTCAAAAGTGTTTGTTTACGGTAAAGTTGTTGTAAGCAAGAATGAAATGTATGTTGGAAAAGGTTCGCGGAGGGCCTTTTCAAACTCAATATAATGGTTGTTGACGGTATGAATAATATTTCAGCTCCTCCTTATTTATTGGAGTCAAATGATTTATGGCATATTCGTTTAGGACATGTCAATTATAAAACCTTACGGAAGTTAATTAATTTAGAAATATTACCTAAATTCGAGTATAACAAATTAAAATGTCAAATATGTGTTGAATCTAAGTTTGTATAACATCCTTATAAGTCTGTTGAACGGAATTCAAATCCTTTAGACCTAATTCATACTGACATTTAAGATATGAAGTCAACACCATATCGAGGTGGAAAATATATTTTATACTTTTATTGAGGATTGCATTCGATATTGTTATGTTTATCTGCTTAATAGTAAGGTGAAGCAATTGAAGTATTAAGCAACACAAGAATGAAGGGAAGAATCAATTGAATAAAAGGATCAAAATGACTAGAAGTGATAGGGACGGGGAATATGAATCTCCGTTTGCAGAAATATGTTCGGAATATGAAATTATCCATCAAACTACTGCACCTTACACACCCCAATCAAATGGAACTGTAGGAAGGAAAAATCGGACATTAAAGAAAATGATGAATTCTTTATTAATAAGTTTCGGATTACCGCAAAGTTTGTGGGGGGAAAGCTATCATTAAAGCTAACAGAATACCACAGCAAAATGCAATCTATTCCATATGAAAAATGGAAAGGAAGAAAAATCAACTTGAAATATTTCAAAGTGTAGGGGGTGTCTACCAAAGGTACAAGTTCCTTTACCTAAAAGGGCTAAAATTGGACCAAAAATGGTGGATTGTGTTTTTATTGGATAAGCTACGAACAATAAAGCATGTCATTTTTTTGTTCATAAATCCGATAATTCCGAAATTCAGGTTAATACGATAATGGTATCAGATATATCTGAATTCTTTGAAAGCATCTATCCGTATAAAACTGATTGTGAGTCATTAAGTGAAGACCTAAACAACCTCGGGAATAACCAAAGGAAAATACTCCAAGTGTAGAAGATCCAAGGCGTTGCAAAGTTCAAAGAACATCTACTTTCTTTGGACCAGATTCTGTGACATTCTTGTTTGAAAATGAGCCTCAAACTTTTAAAGCAGCTTTGTCATCTTCTGATTCAGTGTTTTGGAAAGAATCAATCAATAGTGACATTCAATCATTTTTGGATAATCATACATGAGAATTGGTTGATCTTCCTCTAGGAAATAAGCCTTTAGGTTTGAAATGGATATTTAAACAGAAAATGAAGCTGATGGCACAATTGACAAATATAAGGCAAGATTTTTTGTCAAATGTTATAGACAAAAGTAAGACCTTGATTACTTTGACAATTACTCGTCAGTAACTAGGATAATATCTATTAGGGTGTTAGTGGCACTAGCGACCGTGTATGGTCTTGAAATCCATCAAATGAATGTTAAAACAACTTTCTTAAATGGAGAATTGGAGGAAGATATCTACATGGAACAACCTGAGGGTTTTGTGATTCTTGGTAAGGAAAAGAAAGTATGCAAACTGGTTAAGTCGCTTTATGGATTTAAACAAGCACCCAAACACTGGCATGCCAAATTTGACCAAACAATGTTGGCAACTTGGTTCAAAATCAACGAGTGTGTGTTTACATTAAAAACACTTTAAATCATGTAGTTATTGTTTGTTTATATGTTTATGACATGTTGAATATGATCAAAAGTATGAAAAATATAAATGCTACTAAGCGCATGCTGGCTAGCGAATTCGACATGAAAGACTTAAGAGATGATGACGTGATCTTAGGAATCAAAATTCATAAGACTCCACAAAGTCTAGCATTATCACAGTCTCACTATATTGAAAAAGTACTTGACAAGTTCAAGTATTTGGATTTCAAGATTGCCAAGGCTCCAACTGGCGTGAGTTATACACTTCAAAAGAATGAAGGTGAAAGTGACTCACAACTGGACTATACAAGAGTATTGGAAAGTTTGATGTATATCATGAATTGTACGCAACCAGATACATCATGTGCTATTACAAAATTGAGTCGCTTTATAAGTAATCCCAATCAAATGCATTGGATGGCAATGAAACGAGCTTTGGGGTATCTGAAACATACCCAAAATTATGCTATACATTATAACAAATATCCCTTCGTGAACGAGGGATATATTGATGCAAATTAGATCACTAGATCATCTGAAGTTAAACTCACTAGTGGATATGTTTTCACAGTTAGGGGTGGAGCAGTATCTTGGAAATCATCCAAATAAATGTGCATCGCCCGTTCTACAATGGAATTTGATTCATAGCTTTAGATAAGGCCGGTGAAAAAGGTGAATGACTCCAGAATTTCTTGAAAGATATTCCATTTTGGCCCAAACCTTTGGCACCTATTTGTATACATTGTGATAGTCAAACGGCAATAGGCAGGGCATGGAACGTTATGTATAACATAAAATCTCGTCATATACGACGAAGACACAATACCGTTAGACAACTACTCTCTAGTGGTGTTATCACGATTGACTACGTAAAGTTAGGAGATAACGTGTCAGATCCACTTACAAAAGGCCTATCTAGAGAGGCAGTTGAAAGATCATCAAATAGAATGGGGTTAAAGCCTATGACAAGTCATCATGTCGGTAACTCTACCTAGCATACTGGAAATTCCAAGAGCTAGGTTCAAAGAGATCAAACAAAGTTATGAATGATGGTTCAACATTGTCAAATAACTCAACCCATTCTCGTGATGAAGACAATGTTCAAAATCGAGGCAAAGCATTAAGGCTTTTTGATGAGTCAATAGAGCTTAAAGATTATTAATGATTTACTAAGTCTGGCAAGATATGGCCGGATAGTGTATCTTTAGGATTACACGTTTAGGAATCACCTATGTGAGTGTGAAGTGTAAGTCGCTTCAAGGGGAATGAAAGTAAAGGCCCATTCTCTAAGCACTCATGAAACTAGGCGGTGTTCGTGGCTGAAACGAACACAACCGTGAGAACCATAGACGATTAAGGATTTATTGTGTGACTATATCAAATCTACCGATTGACTGAGTATATCCAATATATGTTCACTATGAAAAGTTCAAAGATAAACCTATTTATCCAGATGCAATTAATTCTTGCATGTAAAACATACACGCGTCCGTGCATTCCTTTATTTTATAGCTATTCCCTGTTCAAGTGGGGGGATTATTGGGCTTTAAGCTTGGTATGACTTAATTTTAGCTTGGTGTAGCTTAAAGAGAGTGAATAGGAAATGGAGGAAAAATAAAAATTTGAGTTTCCCTCATTGGCAAAAGGGACACTGTCCCATATTGGAGGAAGAAAAGACTTTTGAGGGGTATATATACAATTGCTCTTCTTCTAGCTCTTAAAGAGTTAAGAAGAAAGCAAGTCTCGCGTCGTCGTCGCTCGCTCGACTCGGCTTCAGCTTTGAATTTAGATTTGGCCAAAGATAGATTGATTGATTAATCTTTTTGGACAAAATTCCTTTCAATTATTTAGTTAACTAATTTAATTACTTAATAAAAATTCAATCCAAAATAACCCATGACATGCGACTCGGTCCGGACCGTTTTCTTTCCCCGATTATTTTAAATCTATTTCCTATTTTTTTCGCATTATTCCCACATGTTCCAACACCTATGGCTGTTCTGAAAAGTTGCAAACTTTTTCAGAAACAATGCCAAATGGCATGTAAATATGCCTTGAATCCTAGAAATTCCTGATTCTCTTCTTCCTCTGCACAATATTTTTCAGTGTGTTTTACGATCATTATGTGATTCGCCGTTCACCAGAGTTTTTGGTACTAATACGCTGGTGAGTTAAATTGTTCTATCATGGGAGGATATATTTTAGTACCTCGGGTACTTGAGGAAATAATTTTCTGAAGGACACACTATATATTCAATGGGCTCGATTTATTCCTTTACTATTTTCAAGAATTTATTTTATCATTCTGATTCTACTAACTTTCTGTTTCTATTTTTTCTAGAAAATTTACTGTTTTATTATTTATTACAACAATACTGATTTTGATAACAATATACATATCATGTATTCAAGTGGTTGATTTAAACAAAAATTTTCTTTTTCTTTTAATACTTAATTAAAACGTCTTTTTATGAGAGTCGTCAATTGATTTGAGGCCCAAATGATTAACCCAATAAAAATACAGCCCATCCTTGCTACAGCCCAGTAGATAGAGAGCTGGCAAAGTTAAGTACTTAAACAAAATAATTAGGGTTTATCTCGGTCTCTCGTCTTCTTCACCGAAGCAGGAAAAAACAGAAAATTCTTACAGCACCAAAATGGTTGGTTTTTTCTATCCTCCATTTCTTCACTTAATCAGTTTTTAGTACATATTTTATCGTAAATGCATCTATTTGTTCCTCTTTTAGGCTTGCTGAGTTTTTTTTACACTTTCTTTTTTCATGTGTTACAGAATAGTTACATGGGATTGAATATATAGGCCTAAACGTATCTATTATAGTTTTCTAATTAATGGTTATGTAGAGATCTGAATTTAGCAACAAAAAAAAGTTCAGACATTTTTTTCCCTGTATTTATTTCATTTTGTTAGTGTTTTTTTCCCCATGTATATAGGATAGAGTTACACGGGAATTTTCTCTTAGACCTAAATGTGTGTATTACAGATTTTTAATTCATTGGTTTGCAGAAAAAAAATGGAACTTTTTATGAAGGGCTTATTTGGTTTGTTTCGATTTTGCTGTGGTTATTCATGTTATCAAGAAATATATTATGTGAATTGTTTTTTGTTTTAAGGATCTGTATAAAGTTTCATTTGTGTTTTTACTATAGGCCTAATCTTCATTTTTTTTTTCATATATGGGTTGAGGCAAAACAATTCTTGTTTAATATTTTGTAGATGTACTGTAGAGAACTGATGGTTCTAGAAAAATGTAATTTCTATATTATTGGACTGAGATGGGTTTAAATGGAGCTACATGGACAATGAGGATTCATATAGCCAACTAATTGAGGCGTAGTAGTAGTGTTTGTGATATTTTGCGTGTTAAACTTTATGTGATATTAAATCTACCTGCATGTAGATTTGTGATAGAGATATGAGTTGAAGGTAATTGGATCCTGATCAGTATTTTCATGTATTTGTAATATTTTGCTTGTGAAACTTCATGTGATATTAAATCTACCTGCATGTAGTTTTGTGATAGAGATGTTATTTGAAGGTAATAGGTTCCTGATCGGTATTTTTACGTTTAATTGTCTTGGTATTGTACTCAGTTCTATTGCCCTTTTCCTGAGATTTTTCGGGAAGATCAAAGAGATGAGTGTTTTTATGGGGTTTAGACCTGTCCTGTATTCCTGTACATGATTTACATAGCTTAATTTATAGTTTTAAAATGGGTTTAGCCATTCAATGGTTCGGGCACTATAATTTTGTCCCTTCGGTATGGCTCGTGAATTCTGCAAACCTTGAATATATGAAAGAGTATTCTTTCTTGAGATAATTTGCTGTGGTTCGTGTACCGTGTGATGCTTTACATTGTGCAAATGTATTGCTTGATTTATTTACTGAATGTGGGCTTACATTTATGTGCAGGCTAGAGGGTTGAAGAAACATCTGAAGAGGCTCAATGCCCCGAAACATTGGATGCTTGATAAGCTTGGTGGAGCATTTGTAAGTTAACCCTCTTGTTCATAGTCTTTTCTGTGTAGTATCAGATGATTTGGGTCTGTATTAGCTGAACATTTTTCTGTTTTTCTTCTATAGGCTCCCAAGCCATCCTCTGGTCCACACAAATCAAGGGAATGCTTGCCATTGATCATTATCTTGCGAAACAGGTTGAAATATGCTCTCACATACAGAGAGGTGATCTCAATTTTGATGCAACGTCAAGTTATGGTTGACTCCAAAGTTAGGACCGATAAGACTTATCCAGCTGGTTTCATGGGTAAACACACTTTATCTGCATCTTCTGTTGGTTTGGTATCTTTTCTTATATTACTTTCATTCCATCTTATACGAAAGTCTTTTGCTGTTTACAGTGTTTGAACATCTGATTTATGTATTATATTGAGACGCTGAAAAAAAATATTGATACGATGGTTGAAAAGTTAGTTTTATAGTGAAAACATCACACCAAAGTTTAATTTCTTTATATATCTAAATGAATTTAAATTCTTAAAGTTGTGTAGAAAAAAGAATTCTTTCTCAAAAAGGAAAGAGTGTCCTATAAATTAGAGCTGAGGGAATCTGATGGATGTGTGAATCTTCAAATCAAGGGTGGTCAATTTGTCAAAAGAAGTCTGTGATTCAAGAACCAGATGGCATTTGTTGTATTTCTTTCCATTGTAGTATGCCTGGTTGAGCTCATTGACAGTGAATAATGCTATTTTCTGTACACAGATGTGGTTTCAATTCCGAAGACTAATGAAAACTTCCGCCTCCTTTATGACACCAAGGGCCGATTCCGTCTTCACTCAGTCAGGGACGAGGAAGCCAAGGTAGCTTAATATTCTAACTTTTTGCTTTTGTGACGAATTTGTGTGTTAGATTCTTTTCTGTCCTCTAAATGTTTATTAGTGTTAAACTGCTCTTATTTGATTTTTTTCTTTGGCAGTTTAAGCTTTGCAAGGTACGCTCTATTCAGTTTGGCCAGAAGGGAATTCCATACCTGAACACTTACGATGGAAGAACAATCCGCTATCCTGATCCTCTCATCAAAGCCAACGATACCATAAAGCTGGACCTGGAATCCAATAAGATTGTGGATTTCATCAAGTTTGACGTCGGGAATGTTGTGATGGTTACTGGAGGTAGAAACAGGGGACGTGTTGGCGTTCTTAAGAACAGGGAGAAGCATAAGGGTAGCTTCGAGACTGTCCACATTCAGGATGCGTTGGGGCATGAATTTGCTACCCGTTTGGGAAATGTGTTCACTCTTGGAAAGGGTACTAAGCCATGGGTTTCACTACCTAAAGGTAAAGGTATTAAGTTGTCCATCATCGAGGAGGCACAGAAAAGGCTGGCTGCTCAAACAGCAACCACTGCTTAAAACTTCTTGGTTGTTTCATTCATCGTTGAACGGTTGAAGTCAATTTCATGCTCTTGGAGCGTAGACGGAGTTAAGTTTTGCAGTTTTGAGTTTGAATGTTTCAGTTTGTTTAGCAATACCTATTTTATTCTGCGACCTGCCCTTTGAATATTTGTTTACTTGGTAATTGATACTTGTATGGCTAGCATTTTCAATGAGAGAATGATTAGACTCCTTTATGTATCAAATCTTGTTCTTTTGGTATGTGCTTTGCTTTGACCAGGTTTTAAGAGATTTAGATAGCCCCAATGCTGATTTATTAGCCCCCGTCCTGTCTCTCCCTCATTTAGGAGTACTTGCTACCTTCTCATCAGCAGATGTGCTGGTCTGCTAGATAGCTGGGTAACTTTGTCCATCAAGGTTTAGGACACTAGGTCATTCCGAGTACACGGAATACTCTTTGGTCTGCTGATTTATGCTATGAGCTGCATTGAAAATGGTTGAATCGACTTGGTTTACAACTTTTTACATTCTTGTTTAGTTGTTTCTTTTCACATCGTTTTGGTGTATAATATGCATGACTAGAGAGTAGAAGCTAAATGGATTTTGGTAGGGGTTATCAAAATAAATTTGGTAAGTATCTCTGTATAGGTTTTGGTTTAGGCCTTCCAGTCTCATTTCATTATATGCCAGCTCTGATTCTGTATAGCTCGTTTATCTCACATTAGTAATTCATGTACACTATTCTCAGAACAAACGCTTTTGTTGGGTATTGAAGCAAAACGTAATAACAGCTAAAGCCAGTAATAATGCAGTTGGATCCCACGAGATTGTTAAAATTGTGGAACAGTTTACCTTTAGTAACTAGTGTCAAACATATGTTTTGATATAATGTGCTTGCTCAAGCTTTATCAGTTTCTACTTAGATACTCGAGATGGTAAATAATTTGTTCGTTTGAAATGTATTTTGGAAGGGAGTTAACTTTAAGCATGAAATTACCTCAATACTCGCATTAAGGTTGTGATTATGTTTTCATTTCGTCTATGATCACGATGATGTTTTCTGGTATTCTTTTCAGTTTTCACCTTACAAGGGTGATTCCATAGTTTGTCATACATTGAACACACAATCAAGTTTGCTTAAATTTCGTGACCCCTGGACGGGATGTCTCGGCTGCTTGAAATTCTGTTTGATGGCGGAAAATAAAAGCTAATGATCAGTTTACTGTTAAAATTGTTTGAATATTGATAATTTATGCTTAAACTTTTTAGTCCAGCCACAAATTTTGGTAATTTATTATAAAAATTTCAAAACTCCATTGTTGGACCTTAGAAAGTATTGAAGGCGGCAAAGTGGGTCTTTTTTATGTGGTGTTATTCGATTAAATTGATAATTGGGAATTGTTATTTTGGGTGGTTTGATTGAAATTAAAGTTACAAATTCGAAGAAGACTTTGTTAAAACAACCCATAAAGAAGTATGTCAATCCAGTAGAATTTGATGAAACACCTAATAGAAAGCTATACAAAATATAGCATCAACTCAGCAAAAGTATAACTATCTGGTAGACGTCAATGAATGCCTTAACAGATAAATAGAGTAATAATAGCATCAACTATATCAGATTGGTAGAGCAATCGTGAAAAGCAAAAGTATATAATTTGGTAAACTTCGATGAACAACTTAATCTGATAGAAAAATCTTTGAAGAACTTGTGCGAGTCCACGGTCATTTTCTTAATACTACAAAGGTTGAGGACATTCCGCTAGGTTATCCCAGAAAGTCCCTTTTATGTAAATCTCAACATATAAGATGATATCTTTGGGTTTGAAATGGTCCAGATTTGTCCATCTTATATTCAAAATTACTCAACTTTCACTCTCCTTAATGTTTTTGTTCTATTCAAAGCTTTACTAGTAGTACATCATCTTATACTTGCACTAGCATGAAGCTCTAACGTAAATAGGTGAACTCGACGTATTCAAATTCTGTGAAAAGGTCTCAAATTTATCCTTCTACTTCTGACAAGAAAATTTGAAGTAAATGTTCCGTTCGCTATAAAAGACAAAATGAAATTTTTTGTTAAGGACAAAAAAATATTACACCCAAATTTGACGGACATAATTGCTGTCATTGAGTTACAACCAGGGGCCAATGTAGTATATACTCGGCGGGTTCAATTGAACCCATAACTTTCAACGCGAAGTTAAACTTATATATAGAAATTCATTAAAATTATAAAAATAATAATATAAACCCATAACTTTAAAAATATAATAGGTTCAATGCTAAAAATTTTAGAAGTTTCCTTAAGGTTTAAATTCTAAAATCGCCTCTGGTTACGGCAATAAATATGAACTTTTTTTCTTTCGTGATAACTGAACTTTAATTTGAACCCTGACTACTAGCCCGTTTGACCAAACTGCAAAAATTAGCTTATTTACTTTTGGCAAAAAGCAATTTGTGTTCAGCTGATTAGTTTGAAAAGCACTTCTGAACAACAATTAATTTTTGGCCAAGTAAAACTACTTCTAAATATATTTTTCTCAAAAGTACTTCTCAAAAAAGTGCTTTTGAAGAATTTTTTCTACTTCTCAAAAACATTTTTTTTCCTTCCAAAAGCTTACCAAACAACTCAATTTTTGGCCAAAAATGCTTTTGGCTAAAAAAAAAAAAAAAACCTTTTGGCCAAAAATAAGCTTGGCCAAACAGGCTATTTACTTCTATAATTATCCGTTTGATTATAAAAGATGAACGCTGAAATCATGCATGGCTGAAATGTACAAATCTCTAAGTTAGCGTTTGCAAAGTTATCCAAATAAAAGTTCATCATTTATGGATAGCACAAAAAGAACGGGCTCAGAATTTGAAACGCAAGAGGGTAGCCATTATTAGTATTTAGTACAAGTTCGCCAAAATCACCATTACTACACGTACTACAAGAAAAAGCTCAATAGTAGAACGTTGGCTCAACTGTCGGGCATTTTGAGCATCTTTTCAAAAGAATATCCCATCACTGCAGCTCTGGGCTTGGTTTTCCTAGGGAAAGGAAAAGACACACTCCTCTTACTTCGTCGACCAATCTCTACTCCCGTGATAATCGGACCCATTTTATTCTTGAAGCAAAGAACCAAACCAAGTACACCATTATAAACAGATCGACCACTAAGACGCTAGTAATACCGCCCACTCCGGATAGAGTCCTATAGCCGGGTTATTCAGTATCCAAGCTCAACATGAGGGGACATAGCACCTCCACGGTCCATGCTTCTTCAAAGGCTACTCAGGTCGATAAAATCATTCAAAATGTTATGTCGGTGCACCCTTAGGAACATCAAATTAGCTCCTGGACATCTCATCCAGCTAAGTCGTCCTTAACAAATACACAAGCTATAACATCAGTCTACTTCTCCGTGCTCACCATAAGTCCGAGTCAATACCATTGTGACTATGGTAAGCTCGTCAACAAACAACAGTCTACCATCACCACAATTTATGAAATGTAAAACCATAAAAGAGAAGTGGATAGAGATTAGAGAGGAAGAGACAATCCTGAATCTCAAACTCCTTCACTCCATTCTGAACTTGTAAAAAATGCAAGACTAACCACAATCTGACTCTTTTCTCTACCAAGAATGCCATGGTATTGAGGACCCAGCTCAGCAATCTCAAAAGATATAAGAAGATTCTTTGTACTGGCTAAAATAGGCTGATTCTAAACTAGATGGTCATTTCTGACCTGGACATCAGCTATAACCATAGAAATGATAATTATAGCTCGAAAAAATTTATGTGCTAGATGCACCTAAAACATCACATTCGGCACCATGTGAAGATGCCAGCACGTGCAGGCACACACATGCAAAAACATAATCAATCAGCTGAATTAATGGAGCATTTTAGATTTTTCAAAGAAGCAACACTCACCTGAACATTTCAACCTACCTTAGCAGCATTTTGCAGAACATCCACTCGCCTCTATAAAAACATTCACATAATAGCTCACATTAATCAGAGTTTCAAACTGGGGAAACCCCTTAAAGTAGCAGACAGCAAGGAGGAAAAGGGTATTGCTCAGAGTGAGTGAACAACCTACCTCTTTGTCTCCAGCTAAGGGAGTATATCATGGAATGGAACTATTTAAAAAACCCTCCCACCACATATTTTTAGTACATAGATTGTTTGGTTGGAATTTCAGTAGGGACGTGAACGGTTTCCACCATGAAAATTTCTGTCTGGACCAGAACCATAGTTATCTCTGCGCCGGTCACCACCATATCCACCTCGACCACGGCCCCTATCAATCAATAAAAAAAGTCAGCATAAAGGATCCACGTAACCATCTTCTTAGAGATATTTTACTCTCTAGGTGGACACAAATATGCACCCTCAGAGTTCAAAATAATTAATCCCCTCACATTATCTAACCCATAAACAGAATGAAACCACCAGACCAACAGATTAGACATTTTCCCACTCTAAGCTAAAATTTAAGAAATTGATAACAAGAGCACAAAGTGATATTACGTTGGAGAGTGGTTACAAGATGCTAGAGAAGGAACCAGGGGAGCGGTTAAAGCTGATAGCAACACGTTATGATGCTGCCAAAAGCTTCGGGATCACCAATAAGGAGTGTTTGTAGGTGCAAACTGGCTGAGGTTTAAATGGATAAAACGTTTGAAAACACTCAGTATAGGAAGTATTATAAATAATACGGCACACTCTCAACTTGATACTTCCAGTTTAATCCATGGTGATGAACATATTCTGTGAGACTAAGGGGGTTATTAAAACCAGTTCGGTGTGACCTGCACCTAAGCATAATGTTAAAAACATCATTTTTATAGCAGCTAGGGCTTAAAATCAAACTTGACTGTTCGAAAAAAGTATTGAACTCCACTATAGAATCTAAAAAAAAAAAGAATTCCCATGTAGGCTGGCGCATTCATCCAGGAGCGGTCACCAGCCGTTATAAGATCACTAGTAACTAAAGTGAACATTTGCAAATAATGCTTCATTAATTAGAAAAAAGTATCTAGATGCAAACTTTCATTGCAAGTAATACAAAAGACAATCATTACCGGTAATAAAGACATCCATGATTGCTCAATCTTGCAAATTCCTCAAGAAATATAAAAAAATGATCGTTTAAAAAGTTAAGCTGCTTAGGCTTTGTCAAGGCTAATATGAAAGAATTATGGTTTAGAAGGCATACTGGTTCAACCAGCTGGAAATAATTATGGTCCTCACCTGACCACACAAGTATACCACAGCAATGGTCCAAAACACCAACCACTAGCAGAGTACTTAGATAAGAGCAAAAAAGATGGTACAAAAACCAAACCACTGGTGGTTTTCACCAAGTAGAGACAATTACAGATCGATCAAACTGTACCAACTAGCAAGTAGACAATCCCATAATCTCATTAAATACGTGTTAACTCCGCATACATGCCAAGGCATAACTTCAAAGATATATGTGCACTTTTAACATAAGTGAGGAACAACAGCAAAAGCTGGAAGTTAAGAGAAATGAAAGAAATTAATTCAAAAGAAGATTAAGGATAACACCACATGACTTACCCAGAACCATATGCTGAAGGATCCTTTGGTGCAGATTTCTCAGCCATTGCAACACTGATCTTATAACCTCTGAAGTCATAATCTGGTAAACATATTCATGGTTAGCAGGTAAGGTATTTACTGCATAAGGTCAAAAAAATCAATAATCGTTCTAGTTTTTACTATTAAAAAAGCCTCCAGCTGAGTGCGCTGCAGAAGGATCTTCATATGACAATACTGCATCTCCTTTGTTATTTCCTTTTTCATCTGTATATATCTTTATGCTCCAAGGCCACTGGTCTTTGTAACCTCGTTTTTGCTTGATTCTTGCCACCTACAGATTAATGCGGAAGGAATTAAGCATCATTCCAAGGCATAGACTACCAGCTAGTCACAAAAATCTATCACTTCTTCTGATGATAAAGCCAAGGCAATATTTCTACGATCAGTAAAAGACAAGACATCAGAATACTAAGTATCCAGATATGTTATTTTCATGCTCCAAGAACCAATACGACAATGAACAACATGGAGTTGTGAAATAAAGAAAAATAATATACTGCTAACAGTAAAAGTAATTCTGAAACGGAAATCATAACCAAAAGAAATTTCATATTACTTGTCCAATGCTTCCAAAAAGCTCTTGGAGTTCTTCAATGGTGACATCAGGGGGCAAATTTGAGATGTATATTCTTGAGTTGTCACAAGAATCTCCACAATGCTCATCACACTGCTTGACCTTAGCTGGAGCCTCAGCACTGCCATGACTACCTACTTCTTTTCGAGGACCACCACCATATCCCCCATCATAACCTCCTTGTGGGCCACCCCGACCATCACCACGTGCATCAGATTGTATATTCCGACCATAGCCAACAGCACTAGCATGTGAAGGGGGATATGATGGAGGTGCACCACTGTAACTTGCTGGCAGAGGAACTGCATCGGGGGCATAGTCTGAGTTGCCACTGAAAGTATTGGACGGTGGTGGATAGCTGCTATCAGGGCCTCCATAAGATGGACGAGCAGCTGGAGGACCCTGACCATAACCACCATCAGCTCTTCCCTGATTACCAGCATACGAGTCATTCCTATTGCTTCCTCCACTCCTTCTATCATAATTATCACCCCTTTCCCCTCGATTATTTCCATATCCCCCACCACTTCCACCTCTACCATAACCGCTACCACCTCTGCTACCACGATCATCATTACCCCCAGGCGAAGGTGCACCACATTTATTACACTCAACTCTTCTAGCAAAGTTCAAGTTCCCACAACTACATTCAAATATGCCATAATTAGTAATTTCAGACAGGAAATTAAAACAGCTATTATTTCATAGTTCAAATGAGATACTTAATAGCTAATTAAACCCAAGAGAATATAACTTTCATTCTAATACTTCACAAAACTCCATAGAAATTGAGAACACATCAAGCTGGATTCAATTTCGATCAACAATTCACAAAATGCTGTTTTTCATAGAATGATATGGGCATAATTAGAGCTTGTAATGAAGACACAGACAATCAACATAAATTTGCACTGAACTTTGAAAAGCATAGCCACTTGTTGTCTTTAGGCAGATATAATGTGGATTGTGGATATAAAACCAATCACACCCTATGTTCAAGAATCCCTTTGTTAATCATTTTTCATGACCTAGAACCCATCTGGGGTTAACCCTAAAGGACCAACCGCAGCCCTCAAAAATTGGCAAATTTGTTCCATTTCACATAGTTCATGGGCAAATTTGACCCTTTACCCTTGTTTTCAACTAAAAAGAATTGTTCGTAACGAACTGATATGACATTGGAATTTGAATTAAAATGAAGTATTAACTTCTTAACCTCTTATATACACTCCTATATTGACACATAAAATCAATGTTCCGCATCTTCCACTCGTTATGCAGCAATAAGAATTGCAATTTTCTTGTCAATTACTATCTTAAATTTCTTGTGTGTATTTCAAGCATACGATGTTGAGATTTACATGAATATGCATGGCACTCTCTTGAACATATTAGCGATGGCGAGAGCAAGACCATGAAAACAAACGTCTCAAGACACATATTGAATTCAAACCTTCTAAAACTAAATTCTCTTTTAGCTTCTTAAGATTTATTGTTCACAATTGATTAACTTGCTCTAAATGATTCTGTTAATTAATCCTCATTACACTTCTATTATTTTCAGCTTTAATTTTTTTTAAATTCAATTTGAAACTATGTCCAGTATGCTTTAGCTCCATGATACTTATTTTTGGCAGCAGGAAAAACAAACTCACCACCATCAGATATCCTTGGTAGCTTTTAATTTGTAACTTGTTACTTTAAAATTATTCAATGATCTATGTAATTTATTTATGTAGGAATAACTTTAATAATAGAGGTCTTTTAGTTAGATACTGTTTTCATTTTGCAACTATTTATAATATACATGTATACAAGAATCTCCATGTAGTAGCATGTTTTGAAATACTTCTATGACCAATCAAGTTAATTACCGCAGAGATCTAACTTCATTTCCTTGCTTTGCTCTGGTTGTATTTGATGATTTACGATACAACAATTGAAGAAAGTACAAGGAAACATGCAGATATTTAATGTGATTTTATAGGCTGTTTAGGTGTATCAATGTTGCACAAAATAGATTTTCAATTTCAAGGTTATCATTCATGTTGAGTATTGGGAATTGTCAGCATTAACCGTAAAATGTTTCTTAAGGGTTCTTTGAATTAATTAAACTGAAGATTCATGCAACAAGAATAAAAGTCAAAGTTGTATAATCTTTGAAGTCAATGATTTTACAACTTTAACTTTTCTCAGAAATTACTTTTACCCTTTTTCAGAATTTTTTTTCCTTCTAAAAATAAGATCAGTTAGGAGTTGGGACTAAAGATTGCTCAACCATCCAATCCAATTTTTTGTTGAATAGCTAAACCTAAAAATAAGTAGTCTCTCCTTTCCTTTCTATTTTTTGGGTTCAAGTTTTATGATGCTCAACCATCCAATCCAATTTTTTGTTGAATAGCTAAACCTAAAAATATGTAGAGTCTCCATTCCTTCCTATTTTTTGGGTTCAAGTTTTATGATGGGGTTCATGTTCCTTCCTTCTGCTTTGAAAGTAACTGAGCAAATGAACTCTGCTTTAAGCTTAACTCGTAGAATCCCCTAACCTAAGTCACTTGCCTTCAATTCAATATACACTAAACAAAAGGCAAAAATAAACTTGAGCATGCAGAAGCAATGGGTTATAAATGGTTTTCATTTCATTTTTTAAAAGACGGGAAACAATTATAAACGCAAGGTTTGAAAATGAATTTAAGGTTAATTGGACGCAGACTCACTTTCTCTAAATGTGAGGTACACATTTTGCTATTGGGTAATGCTTGCAGGTTACATTTTTAGCATGTTTTTAATTAATAGGACAGCATTTGGAATTTTTTGAAAAATATGAACGATAATTTGATAATGGAAGTAACAAAAAGAAAAGGAACAAATTATAAATCAAAGTTACTCTATGGCTATATGATGCGCCTCCTTTAATTTATAGAGATTTTCTTGTTAGGTACATCTTATTGAGAAAAAAATACAACAATTGAAATTTTGTTAAAGCAATATGATTTAATATTCTTAAGGAAGCAATATGATAACATAGTCCTGATTGACAAGACGAGAAACGGAGTTAACGCTAGGTTGGAAGTTTGAAGACAGACGCTGGAGTCTAAGGGTTTCAAATTGAGTAGGTCAAAAATTGTGTACTTGGAGTGCAAGTTCAGTGCAGGAATGCATAAAGGAGTGGAAGTGAATATTAGTACTCAAGTCGTCCCCAAAAGAGATAGTTTCGAGTATCTTGGGTCTATTATTCAAGGCAACGAATATTGACGAGGATGCTACTCATCATATTGGAGCGGGGTGGATGAGATGGAGGCTCGCCTCGGGGTTTTGTAAGATAAGAATGTGCCACCTGAACTTAAAGGCAAGTTCTACAAAGTAGTGGTTAGCCCGACTATGTTGTATGACTGAGTGTTGGCCCGTCAAGAAGTCCCATGTCCAGAAGTTGAAAGTAGCTGAAATGAGGATGTGGAGATGGAGATGTGGACATACCAGGAAGGACGAGATTAGGAATGAAGTTATTAGAGATAAGGTACGAGTGTCACCCGTGGAGGACAAGTTACGGGAATCGAGGCGGAGATAGTTCGGATATGAAGAGAAGAGACAGATGCACCAGTCAAAGGTTGTCCATGGCATGTTTGAGGAATGAAATGGGTAGACCTAAGAAGTACTGGGGGAGGTAATTAGGCAAGACGCAGTGTTCACGAAAGCGGTCGCTTTCTCGCTTTAAGCGAGAAGCGAAGCGAGGCGACATATCAGGCGCTCCAAGGTTTAGAAGCGACGCAGGTAAGATAAAGCGTACGCTTCAACCCTAAAAGCGTGAAGCGGAAGAAGCGAGTGAAGCGATGGAAGCGGGCGCTTCTTGAAATTAACAGCCCTATTTCACTTAAAAAAACCCAAAAGGGTCAGCACTAAGCCACTAACGCAGTAACATTACAGCAGCAGTCTTTCTTCTTCTTCAACTAGTCTTTCTTCTTCAGTTCTTCTTCTTCAACATTACAACAAAGAAGCTAGGGTTTTTCTTCTTCTTCTTCAGCATTACAACAAAAAGAGGACAACTTTCAAGTTTCAAGACTAAAAAGGTATGTTTTTATTTTCATTCAATCTTCTTCTTCTTCTTCTTATCTTCTTCTTCTCCTTCTTTTTTTTTTCTTTTTCTTTCTAAACGTCCAAATAGCGCCGAAATGCTGGCGAATTTTTTCCAGAAATTTTCTGCCCTGTTTCTGCCCAAAATCTGGCCAAATTTCTTCTCAAATTTCTGCCAAAGCATATATTTTTTGTTCTTATTTCGTATTGCCTTTCTTATGTGTTATGTAGTTGATATTTTAATGGCACCAAAAGAAGATAGGAAAGACCCGACTTAGGCTTACTCGGTAAGAGCTAGCGAGACCAACAAGATGGCCATTAGATGTCTTTTTTGTAATAAGATTACAAATGGAGGAATCTATCGTCAAAAAGCGCATCTAATCGGTGGTGATCCAAATATCGCATCTTGTCCTAATGTTCCGGGGCATGTGAAAGGAAAAATTGAAAGCATACCTTCAAAAAAAAGAAAGAGTTAAAGAGTCAAATGATAGCATGAACAAGAACTTTATAATCTTGATGATGATGAAACAGAAGAAGGTGACGATGCTTCATCGCTTCCACAAAAGTAGGGAAGGATGCTTCCACCAATGTCTTCTAGTTGTGGATCCCGATCTACTGGCAAGACCAAAGGTCCTATGGATTGTTATTTCCCGCAAAAATCCGGAGATAAGGGAGGAAAAAGTGGTAATCCTCAAGTTGATGCAAAAGAGATTTTGAGGGACCGTGCAATTACTTGCTTTGCCCGGTGGATGTATGATGCTGGTCTTCCTTTTAATTGTGTTAATTATAATGACACTTTTGCTGCTTTTATTGAGGCCGTAGGCCAATATGGCCCAGGAATGAAGCCTCCAACTTATTATGAAGTTAGTGGGCCATATTTACAAAAAGAGGTGGCAGAGGTGAACAAAATCGTGGAGGAGCACAAAGTAGAATGGGACAAGTATGGTTGTTCTATTATGATGGATAAGTGGACAGCGAGAAATGGAAAAATGATCATCAATATCTTGGTTAATTCTCCCAAAAAGAAGCCTGTTTCTTGAGTCCGTTGACACAAGCGACTCTTCAATGATTCAACCAAAATGTACTCCTTGTTCAAGAGTACAATAAACTCTATTGGAGCAGAAAATATTATTCAAGTTGTCACGGACAACACCAGTAATGTTAAAGCTGGTGATTTGATGTCTGCTGCGTACCCGCATATCTATTGGACTCCTTGTGCAGCACATTCTGTTAATTTGATCTTTGGTGATATTTTCAAGGAAAGACCCTTCAGTACTGTCTTTAATCAGGCAGTTAGAGTGCAATCATATATTGTTCAAAGGCCTTTATTATTGAACATGATGAAAAGATTCACTCAACAAAGAAGCTTGGTGAAACCTGCAAAGACAAGATTTGCTACTGCTTTTTTGACTTTGGCTAGGATGTACGAGCAAAAAGGCAATTTGAAAAAGTTGTTTGTTTCAGAAGAGTACACTAGCAGTGCCTATGGAAGGGAAGCTCGAGGGAGAGAATCTGCAGATATTATACTTTCTAGAACAATGTGGTTCATGCATTGAAGATTGGTGGTCCTTTAGTTAAAGTGCTTCGTTTGGTGGATGGGGAGAAAAGGCCACCAATGGGTTATTTGTACGAAGCAATTGATAGGGCAAAGGAGGCTATTCGAGACTCTTTTACTAATCAAAGAAAATACAAAAGAGTCTTTGAGATCATAGATAAAAGGTGGAATAGTAAGCTTCATAGCCCTTTGCCTGCAGCTGGACTTGTTTTGAACCCGGAACTGTTTTATGCCAATGAAGAGAGGATTCTAGGAGATGAACCTTTGTGGACTGGATACTATGAATGCATTGAGAAGTTAGTACCTGAAGAATCTGTGCATGCAAGATAAAATCACAGAGCAATTTAGTATTTATAGGAATGTTGAACAACTTTTTGGAAAAAACATGGCCATTAGACAAAGAACGACAAAGTCACCAGGTGATCGAGTGCTTATATGTTGTTTTATAGTTAATAAGTTATTCCTTTATTAATATTATGTTTTGAAAATTTGTTCTACTTCTACAGTTGAATGGTGGAAGCAATTTGGTCATTCCACTCCAGATTTACAAAAGTTTGCAATCAAGGTTCTAAGTCTAACATGTAGCTCATCCGGGTGTGAAAGGAATTGAAGCGTGTTTGAGCATGTAAGAACTAATAAGAAAGGTGAGATAATTAAATTGTATCTCAATTGGCCAAATCTTACTAATTATTTATTATTTGCAGATTCATACCAAAAAGAGGAACAAACTAACCTTGAACCGTCTCAATGATCTAGTCTTCATTAAGTACAATAGAACATTGAGGCGTCGTTATAACGCTCGTGATGAAATTAATCCAATTAGTTTGGACAACATCGATGATGCTAATGAATGGCTAACTGGAGTCCCGGAAGATCATACGGATGAAGAAGTATTTGATGATACTTCTGGTATCACTTGGGGTGATGTTGCGGAGGCGCGTGGAATTGAGGAGAGGATTTATGGTTTGAGGGGGTCCGGGGGGGGTACCTCAACTTCAAGTTCACAGAGGAAGGGAAAAGAGGCAGCTACTTTGTCCTTAGTTGATGAAGAAGATGAAATTGAAGAAGATGACGAGCAATACAATAATGATACTGGAATACAAGAGTTTGACAATTTTGTAGAAGAATAGGATGTTCATTTTGTGGTTTCATTGATGTTGCTCTTGACAATCTTTGAAGAATATGATGTTTTTTTGTGCTTTAATTGATGCTACTATTTAGTTTTTTAATTCAAGTATTGAACATTTGCTTACAATTACATTTGTTGTCTAGGACATATTTAGTTTTTTTTTTTTTAAATTCCGCTTCACTTCAAAAAAGCGGGCGCTTCGCTTCTCGCTTTTCGTGAAATAGGGGTTGTCGCTTTTTCTCGCTTCACGCTATTTTGAATACTGGCAAGACGTGTCATTGCTCCAGCTTACCGAGGATATGGCCCATGATAGAAAGGAGCAAAGGTCGAGAATTAGGGTTGTAGGTTGACAAATAGTGGCTTACCGGTAGAACTAGAACAATTTTTGTATTATTTTATTCATGGTTCTTTACTAATATTTGTTGCGTCATTCACGTGGTTACCATAAAATATTGTTGTTACTATTGCTTGCTACTTGTTTCTTTATTTACACTGTCCCTTGAACCGAGGGTCTATTGGAAACAAGCTTTCTATCTCTATAAGGTAGGGGTAAGGTCTGCGTACACACTGACCTCCCCAGACCCCATTTTTGTTGTTGCTGTTGTTCTTAAGGAAGCTAAATAACATATTTGACATCATTACTATTCTTTAATATTGTCCGCAAGCGATGCATGGGTTCTAATACTAGTTGATGAAAATAAGCAGAAACTCCAAAAGAATCAAGAAGGATACTGAAAACCTTACCTTGGATTAGGGCAACGCCAATCACCATCCCTCCCACTTCCTCCACTGCGACCACCACCTCGATCTCCTTGATATCTACCACCACCTGTCAATTTCGACATATATGGATAAGAAACCATTCTCAATATAGACCAGTTTATGAGTTTAAGTTCTACAAGTATACTATAAGGTATTACGGGTAAATCTCTTGATTAACATTAATTAGTAATCTCATAAATGTACAAAATAACATGTATATCGGGGTGGATGTAGCCTTTCGGCGCCAGGATCTGACACAGAGCATAAAATCTCATTAAACTGCAACAAATTTCAGATTTGAACCCATAATTTTTAAAATATAGCGAGTTTAATGGTAGAAACCATTAAGGTTGAACCCATTAATCTTAAATCTTGGATAAGCCTCTATGCATGTATATTTCTCATGATAACTTATTAAACTCATAATTTACATCTTAAGATAATTATTCTACAAAATCTGGAACAAGGATAGCCGAGTACCCTGATTACGGGAACCACCACCACCATATCCTCCACTTCCTCTTCCACCGCCTCTATCACTGTTACCATATCCTCCAGTGCTGCCTCCGTAACTACCCCCTCCCGCACCATATTTTCCACCACCTGATCCACCATATCCCCCTCTGCTGCCCGATCCACCATATCCCCCTCCGTTGCCCGATCCACCATATCCCCCTTTGTTGCCCGATGCATATCCACCTCCTTCAGGACCACCGTATCCACTGCCTTCAAAACCACCGTGTCCACCGACACCGGAGCCACCATATCCTCCGCCGCCGGAACTATCATATCCACCAGTGCCTCCTGAACCACCGTATCCACCAGTGCCTCCCGAGCCACCGTATCCACCCGTGCCTGAGCCGCCGTATCCATTTCCGCCCGATCCACTGTATCCATCACCGCCAGAGCCGCCGTATCCTCCGTCAGTAGGCGGCGGGTCACATACGCCTCCGTCGTGCCCGTAATTACCAGCCATCGTCCACGGCTTTTCTTACGACAAGTATCTGAATGACAGAAACGAGAGATCACGTGAAAGGACGGGTCGAGGTCGAGTGATATATTGCTGAGTTTGGTACAGTGAAAGAGGAGATTTTTTCCCGTGGGTAGTAGAACAACCTGGAGGCGTGGTCTCTTTCTTTTCTTTTTGACTCAGAAACACTTATATCTCTCTCTATTTCAGTATTTCTTGCCCTTTCATTTCACAGGCTCTCAATTAGACACATTAATATATCTATATCTATATCTATATATATAATAAAGGTGGGAATGAAAAAGTTGATGTGGCATCTCTCCTAATTCAGGAAATATATTTATCTATTTTCTCAATTTTTTGGGGTTTCCTTTTCATTTTAATACAATATATTTAATTTTTGAACCCAAAAAAAAAATTAATTATAGCTCCATAATAAATAAGGGAAGAGAGAAAACAATAATACCATAATTGAAAGACATCCGTTTTTAGCTACCAAATTAATCTTGACCAATTATTATATCCGTTTCGACTTTTATTATGATCCTATTATTACTAATTAATACACTAACATTACTTCTATTACAATTGCTCTGCCTAATTTTACGTTACCATTTATTCCTATTGAGTTCAATGAAAGTTACAAATTGAATTGGTTTATTATAAATATTTAAGCAAATCTTTTCCTATCACATAACTTTCGTTTATTCTTCCTCATCAATCCTTCACTCTCTATAAGAAATATTCTCTCTTTTTTTAAACTCTATAACAATTTGGTTCTGCTCCCTTCTTTACGCTCCTCTCTCTCTCTCTCGCACCTTTTTCTAGGCTTTCACCATTTTGCTTTAGTATAGTACTTAGATTCTGACCAGCGACGGTTTTAAGAGATTCATCAACGGCAGAGACGACGGCAAATTTCGTGAGCTTTGAGAGAATTCGGCCGATCTTTTCACGGCCGTCAGGGTATAAAACTTTGCCGGCGGCTGCTCGGAGTTCATCTAAAAGTTTGCCGGCGGCTGCCGGCGACGCTGCTACTGCCGGAGACACCCATCTCCAGCGACTTCCCCCGTAAGTCCACCCACTTCTCTCTCTCTTCCGACTCTCTCTCTTGTCCCCCCCACCCCCACCCCTTTCCCCTTTTTTTTGTGCGTGATTTGCAGGTACTAGAGGCGGCGGACGAGGTGAGCTTTTGGCATTTGGAAGCGAGGAGCAAAGCTACATCGGCCAAAACGAGTAGGTTTGGCGGCAGTTGACTCGGGCGCATCAAAGCTTACTTTCAGGTTTTTCCACCGGGAGTTGGTACCTCCCGATCTCTTGTTTATTCTGTACGTCCTTTTACGTATTTTAACTAGCATCTTGTGTGTGGTTTACTCTATCGTTATCTAGCAAGCATCCTTTTGCGTAATTCTATTAAAGTTCATCTCTTTTACCGTAGTCTGTTGGAGGGATAGTGGCCGCGGCGGAGGATGGTACTGTAAGGTCATGTCCTCGGGGGGTGGGGGTGGAGGTGAGCAGGGGGGCAGGGAGCGGTCCTGTGGGTAGGGCGGGAGGTTTGGGTGGGGAGAGGTTAAAGGACGCTCAGAGATTGAGGATCGGGTCGTGGAACGTAGGCACACTAACGGGTAAGTCCATTGAGTTGGCAAAGATTCTCCAAAAGAGGAGGGTCAACATAGCATGTGTGCAGGAAACTAGGTGGAAAGGGACGAAGGCGAGGGATGCAGATGAGTTTAAGTTGTGGTACTCTGGGGTTGAGAGGGGTAAGAATGGAGTAGGTATCTTGGTAGATAGGAATCTTAGGGAGTCCGTGGTTGAGGTTAGGCGAGTGGATGATAGGTTAATGTCTATTAAACCGGTTATTGGCGGTAGTGTTCTCAATGTCATTAGCGCTTACGCGCCGCATGCAGGCCTAGCTGAGGAGGTTAAAAGGCGTTTTTGGGAGGGCTTGGATGAGTTGGTGAGTAGTATTCCCCAATCCGAGAAGTTAGTTATTGGAGGGGACTTTAATGGTCATATTGGGGCGGAGGCTGGTGGTTACGGTGAGGTGCATGGCGGCTTTGGCTTTGGGGTTAGGAACGGAGGGGCACTTCGCTGCTTGATTTTGCTAGGGCTTCGGAGCTTTTGATCGCGAACTCGTCATTTCAGAAGAGGGAGGAGCATTTGGTTACTTTCAAAAGTTCCACGGCGAGGACTCGGATTGATTACCTCCTCCTCAGAAGGAGCGATAGAGGGTTGTGCAAGGATTGCAAGGTTATTCCGGGAGAGTCTCTTTCAACTCTTCATAGACTCCTAGTGATGGATGTAGGTCTCTGGGTGAAGAGGAAGAGGAGGGGTTTTCGGGGCCGACCGCGGATTAGATGGGGAACTTTGACTAAGGAGAAAGCACAGGAGCTGGAGAGGAAGCTAGTTGATGGGGGAGCTTGGAGTAGCTCTGGGGAAGCGGACGCAATGTGGTCAATGACGGCGAACTTGGTTAGGGAGGCTGCGCGAGATGTGCTTGGGGTAGCCAAGGGCTATTCAGGCAGGCACCAAGGTGACTGGTGGTGGAATGAAGTAGTCCGAGGAAAAGTGGAGGCGAAGAAGGCGGCGTTTGCTAAGTTTTCAGGGAGCTCAAGCGAAGAAGAAAGGAGAGCGAACAAGGAGAACTACAAGGTGGCGAGGAAGGAAGCGAAACCGGCGGTCACGGAAGCTAAAAATGCAGCGTTTGGGCGCATGTACGAGGAATTGGGGGAGAAAGGCGGGGACAGAAAGTTATTTCGGTTGGCTAAGGTGAGGGAGAGGAAGGCGCGGGATCTAGACCAAGTTAGGTGCATCGAGGACGAGGATGGTAGGGTTCTGACGGGGGAGTCGCAAGTCAAGCGGAGATGGCGGGAATACTTTCGAGACCTGCTAACGAAGAGGGGGATCGAGTCTTAGAGCTAGGGAAGCTGGGGCATTCAGAGTGTCCCAGAGACCTCGGGCACTGCAGGCGCATTGAGGAGGAGGAGGTCTCGAGGGCGTTGCGTAGGATGAGTAGGGGTCGAGCGACCGGGCCGGACGAAACTCCGGTGGAGTTTTGGAAATGCATGGGTAGGTCGGGAGTGGAGTGGTTGTCCGGGTTGTTCAACGTGATCTTTAGGACCGAGAGGATGCCGGAGGAGTGGAGATGGAGTACGGTGGTTCCCTTGTACAAAAACAAAGGGGATATCCGGTGTTGCAACAACTATAGGGGTATCAAATTAATAAGTCACACCATGAAGGTCCGGGAGAGGGTGATCGAGGCGAGGGTGAGGGAGATGTCATCTATATCTCTGAACCAGTTTGGTTTCATGCCGGGTCGATCTACTACAGAAGCTATCCACCTTGTGAGGAGGGTGGTGGAACTGTTCGGGGATAAGAGGAAGGACCTGCATATGGTGTTTATCGACTTGGAGAAGGCGTACGATAAGGTCCCTGGAGAGGTTCTGTGGAGATGCTTGGAGGCGAAGAGCGTGCCAGAAGCCTACATCAGAGTGATCGAAGACATGTATGATGGAGCCAAGACTAGGGTTAGGACGGTGGGCGGCGACTCGGACCATTTTCCGGTGGTTATGGGGCTACATCAAGGATCTGCGCTAAGCCCTCTCTTATTTGCCTTGGTAATGGATGCTCTAACTCGCCATATTCAAGGGGATGTGCCATGGTGTATGCTCTTTGCTGACGACATAGTCTTGATAGACGAGACGAGGGCCGGTGTTAATGCGAGGTTGGAGGTCTGGAGACAGACCCTCGAGTCTAAGGGTTTTAAACTAAGCAGGTCCAAGACAGAATATCTAGAGTGCAAGTTTAGCGCCGAGTCGAGCGAAGAAGGCTGGGACGTGAAGCTGGGATCTCAGGTCATAGCCAAGAGGGACAGTTTCAGATATCTTGGATCAGTGATTCAAGGGGACGGAGAGATTGACGGGGATGTCACTCACCGTATAGGAGCGGGGTGGTTGAAGTGGAGGCTCGCATCGGGAGTCTTGTGTGACAAGAAAGTTCCACAGAAACTCAAGGGGAAGTTTTATAGAGCGGTGGTTAGACCCGCCATGTTGTATGGGGTGGAGTGCTGGCCTGTGAAGAACTCTCATGTCCAGAGAATGAGAGTTGCGGAGATGAGGATGCTCAGGTGGATGTGCGGGCTCACCAGATTAGATAAGATTAAAAATGAAGTTATTCGGGAGAAGGTGGGGGTGGCCCCAATGGATGAGAAGATGCGAGAAGCGAGACTCGGGTGGTTTGGGCATGTGCGGAGGAGAAGCCCTGATGCACCAGTGAGGAATTGTGAGCGACTGGCAGTAGTTGGCGCGAGTCGAGGTAGAGGGAGGCCTAAGAGGTATTGGGGTGAGGTGATTAGGCAGGATATGGCTAGAATGGGGATTTCCGAGGACATGACCCTTGATAGGAAAGTTTGGAGGTCTAGTATTAGGGTAGTAGGGTAGGGCCTTCTAGAATTCTTAGTACTTCTGTTAGGGGCTGAGTGGGGTTTGGTAGCGATCTCTATAGTTAATTAATGTATTGTATTGTGCCTCTTATGGTAGTAACCGATTGGTATTATTTGCATGTCATTCTACTTTTGGTTTTATGTTTAGATAATTATTTATTTGATTTATCCCGGATTTACTAACATTGTTTTGTTTTGTTTTGTTTGTTGATTTTCTCTCTCTTTTTCTGAGCCGAGGGTCGGCCGGAAACAGCCTCTCTACCCTTTCGGGTAGGGGTAAGGCCTGTGTACGTATTACCCTCCCCAGACCCCACTTTGTGGGAACATACTGGGTAGTTGTTGTTGTTGTTGTTGTTTTTTTAAACTCTTTTTCCAATTATTGCATTCTTACCACAATTATTCTGTTGACACAAATTGTGTGCATAAACTTTTATTGACTAGGGAGTGGAGTGGAAGAGTGAGTAAGAGAAGAGCATTGATATTATTTTTGGGAATATGTGATTCAAATTCAAGTTTTTTACAGAGGTCATATTACTTTAATTGTGTGTTCCACAGTTTGCTACAGAGGCTATATTTTCTCAACCAGAAAATTGAGAAAATATGTTTAATCTATATGCTCTCAAAAGGAAATGAGAACCTAAATAAATGTGATTATATTCCCAATTCAAAACAAACAATATGATTTGTGTGCACATACAAATCGGAGATAGAAGGAACTTAAAAAGCACTCAACTCAAGTAGGTCTTTTGTTCGGCAATTTATTCAAATTATCCATGCTTCTCCGTGTGGTTGCGGCTATATTTACCTCAAATTGTGGTTTTTTCTTTATTTCTCTCTATTGAATTTATGGAGTAAGTGACCGTGTGTATTGAAATGGAAGGAGCAATTAATTAAAAATTTAATTTTTAAAGCTTTTCCGTAAGATTAGTAGGAGGAGGAAGGGAATTGATTTGGTTATTAAAGGAAGGACAAGTTTTTATTTTACGGCGTGATTGAATAGTATTTATATTAGAAAAGGCGTGATTGAATAGTATTTATATTAGAAAAAAAGTAAACAAGAAAATTTTAAAAATGAATGTTCTGATTTACAACTTATAATATATTTTATTATATGTATAAAAATAAAATGTGTATATTTTAAGAACAGAGTGAAACACACACACACACATATATATATATATATATATATATATATATACATGAATCATCGCAAATATTTATAAGGAGGACATAGAATTTAGGCACTTTGAGCTGTCTAATTTTTGGTCTCTCTAGATTCAGATTTGAACGAGGCATAACACATTATAAGAACAAAATCAATAAGGAAAAGAGAATAATTCTAGAGAAACATTTATGTGTTGATGCACTTTGTGAGAAGAAAAAAAAGGAGGAAAAGAGGAAGGTATACTAATATATGTTAGAAAGTGATATTTGATTTTTTAAATATCTTACATAAATAAAGGAAAGTATAAGGAAAAAAATAATCAAGAGAGAAATTAAGTTTTTGGATTTTTTCATGAGTTAGTAAGAGGAGATCGGTAATAGAAATGATAGAAGGGTGTAAATACGAGGAAGTAAAGCAAAAAAAAAAAAATACAAAAGATAAGCAAAGGTAAATAAATGAAAAAGAGGGCCAGAAATTGTGGGAAGTGGAAGATAATATTGAAATGAATATAAGATCAAGAAAAGAACAATAGATAAACAAGTAAAATAACGAAAGGAGAAAAATAAAATCTCAAAATGCCAAAACTGTAATGAGAATATAGTAAAAACCTTTTTTGCTTTTTCTTTATTCCTTTAAAATAAAATAAAGTCTCTTTATTTTTTTAATTTTTATGAAAGTAGGAGAAGAAAAGCAACACTTGAAAATAAATTTATTCACTTTCTAAAATTTCGAAAATATAAGTTTCTAACTTAAATATATCTATATAAATCTTAAGAAAATAATCATGCTAGGAGGTCAAATTAATTTAAGTGCCTCCAAGAAGTAGAGAAAATAAATTTTGACCACACCATTTATTGAATATAATTATTTATTAAAAGAAAATAATACAAAATCGATGACTACTTTTGCTAATTTTTTTATTTAGATATTAGAAATTGATCATATTGTTGATTTAACTGCGCGAAGCGCGGTCAATTCACTAGTTTGTACAAAACCATGTTTTAAATATCTCTAATGCGGGTGCGCAATTCAAGATTTAAAGTATATGGATTGACCGACGAAAATCTCAAATTAATATATAACATAATAATTAAATTTATAGTAAAATATTAGTATTTAATAATTAGTGTATTTTCTTTTTATTAAAATTAGTATAGTACTAGCGCGATGCGCGGATTAATTTTAAAAAAAGAAGAGTTTAAATTGATAATAAAACTATGTTTATTGCAATTAGAATTAGTGATCGAATACAGAAAAAGCTATTCTAAAATTAATAGATGAATTTTGTTAAGAGTAATATAGGTTGGTACATAAGAATGAATTGCATTATATTAGCATTTGAAGAAAGGTCGGAAAACCTGTGAAGCTATTTAAGATGTATTGTAATCTACAACAAATATATGTAGATGTTGTAGTAATTTGTTTTTTTTTTCTCATCCAAAAAAATACACTTGATTTTCCATTCTATCAGAAGTTACACTCTTGTAATGAACACAAATAGGTGCTGCAGTTAATATCCTTTCATGAGAAAGAAAACTGTAAAATTAAAGATTTCAGAATGAGTGCTAAATAATATTCAAGTACCTATGTTTGCGTCAAAGAGAAAGAAACGAAAATTCGAGGAGCAAATAATAAGCGAAACAAAATATATCAGATAACTTATTTTCAACAATAACTTGTATGATATAACGATATAACAATTTGGATGAGCAAAACAAATGAACCCGAATTAGTAAGGTTAAAAAATAATTAAAATATATTTTCATCTTGTAGAACCAATTCAATCGAGAAAATAGTGTCTGGATTAAAACGATCCGGTACTTCCCACAAACAGACAACACAAACTTTTAACTTCCATTGCATCTTCGAAATAGTTATATCTTTGATGAAATCAATGTGAATAACCATCTTTTGCATAGGACGTAAGTTTTGTATAAACCTTTATATAAGAATGAACATTAGGATTGAAAGTTGTGTAGTTGTGGAAGATATATGTATTTCCACGTTTGTACAGTTGCAACACAGACGTGTAAATCACAGTTGAGGCAATGAAATTCGTGGGAAAAGTGGTTGAAGGTATGGTATTTTTCCAGCGTTAATTTAGGTTTACTTTAAGGGAAGATGGAAAGGCATTTAAAAGTCACGGTTAGGAAGGGTTTTGATTTTAATTTTATTTTACCTTTCAACAAATTAAATAATTAAATAGAAAAACTCAGTATAATATAGAAGTAATTCAAAGGTCACGATATGAAATCTAATGAAGCGTTTACGTTTTTTTTTAAAAATAAATATAATCTTCCTATCCTAATAATATTCAAAATAAAATTATAATTCCTATTTTTTACTTCATATAAATTTGGAAAAAAGTGACGGTTATAAGGCAAATTTAACCGTTTTTAATTACATTATAAAAAAAATATTCTTCATATCCTAATCCTAATAAAAATAAATTTGTAACTCCTTTTTTTATCTTCCTATAAATTTGGAAGAAAACTGATGGTTTTGAAGGAAGAAAACTGATGGTTTTGAAGGAATGGATAGTTTTTTGATTTAAAATAAATTAAATTACAGTTCATATCATAATCCTAATCAAAATGTAATTGCATTTGGTTATTTTTTAATTCGTAAAAATTAAGAAGAAAAGTGACAGAGTTTTGCAAGGAATGGAATTAGTTTTCTTTTTAAAAATAAAATAAAATTTAGTCTTCTTCCTAATCCTAATTAAAATAAATTTGTAATTGATTTTTTTGTACTTCCTATAAATTAGGAACAATGTCCTAATGACCCACGTATTAATTCCTTGCTTTGACACTTGGCTTCATGAGAAGCTTTTGTCTTTGGCTTTTAATATGTGATAGTTCCGCTCTATTTTTAACGATTGGTCATACTTAATACTCCCTGTTTGATAAAAAAGTATTAACTTTCGGTTCAACTATTATATTTTAAGTAATGAAGGGTTGAATCTAGTTAATGATAATATCTCTAGATATAGTAGATCTTGAAAGCATAGATAACGTGTGACCGAGTTAGTTGGAAATTGGCAATAATATACATTTAATATTCCAAAGGATAGGAGCATTAACGAAGGAGTAACTAGCGATAATTAACAATAAATGATATTTGAAAAAACTAATCTCTCGAAATGTGCATTGCACGTTTATCTTAGTTTATTATTATACAATTCATTGTGCAAAATATTTAATTTTAATTATATAAATATTTTAGGATTCTTATTTGCTTTATAAAAGCATGTAGACATATTTATTTGCTAATCAATATTTGTTTTACAATCGTCTCTATTATTCAATATAAAAAGTTGTGTTCTGCTCGCTTTCTTTTTATTAATTACATAATATAGTTTAATTTGAGATAATTAAGTACAAATTATTAGTTCCTTTAGATCCAAAGAGATAGCATCTATGCAAGACGACATCCTATTGAAATTAAGACCATCTACCTTAATATATATAGTTGCAGGACATCAAGTGTAGATTACCTCATGATTTCATGTAGGGTATTTGCCGGTCGGTACAGTATGGTATTTAAATATTTCGGTACGGTATTTTTGGTATTTAATTTCTTAAAATGCAATACCAATATCGTACATAATTAAATTCGGTATGGTTCGATTTTTCTCCTTTTGATTTCGGTGTATTCGCTTTGGTAACTTCGATTTATTCGCTTCGAATACTAACTAGTGCATAGAATCATAGACTGTATATTCAAAATTAACGTACTCAACAGTACAAAACTAAAAAATTTTGTTGACAAAAGTTTTATCCAAAACCAGCAAATACCAACTTAGAGAGAAAAAACTGTACATCAAAAAATAAATTTGATCATTAGAAATGTCTTGTTACTTGCTTAGAGTTAATTGATGAACTTAGAGAATAAAGAAAAGTAAAATTTTAGATTTTATATTTATATTATAACTAATAATATGTGTTTGTGTAATATAATATATATTCGGTACGGTATCGATATTTTGGTATTTTATTTTCAAAATATACCATGCCAAATACCAAAATATCGAATGTCAAATATAAAAATCAATTTTCGGTAGGGTAATTTGGTATTTACTAAATTATGCACAACCCTAATTTCATGTATTACAATCACAAGTGGCCGATAGCAACAACATTGAGAATAAGGATGATTTTTTTTTACAAAATAACATGTTTGGAAAAGATGATAAAATCACATTTCGTGACAAAAATATAAGTAAAGGCTCGAAAAGGTAGAGCTAAATATTATATCAATTGTAAAAGGCATGAAACCTCATGCAAATAACTAAAATAAAGGCTGCAACATAGACAAAAGATTTGTTAAGTTATAGAAATCAAATAATTGTGAAGTCAAGTTCCCTACAACAAAACCGTCGCTAAAAGAAATCTAATATTGTAGAGGTTCACGTCAGAAAAATAATCAAGAAGTATTCTCTCACATTTATGTAATACTCTTTTTTAGTTGTCTTATGAAATGAAATCTTTTTATTTTAATAACGATTTAACTTAAACTTTTTATTATCATTAGTGAGATGATCAATTTAGAAACTACACAAATCCTATAGCTTATATTAGACCGTAAATTTCAAAAATGTTCCATTTTTTCAAATTAAAATTAATGCTCAGTTAAATACCTTCACGTTATTGAAATGAAAAAATATTAAAAATAACTAAAATAATGCGAGAAAATAAAACTCCAGAGCCACAAAAATTGCTATGAAATAAAAGTAAATGAGATACCAAAAAATAATATTTGTCAAAGGAAATTCTGATTTTTAAATACTAAAAATATATGATCGGGTGGGAATGAGAGAACATGAGACAGACAAGTATTATACAACGTTTTTTCTCTCTTCAAATTCTATTTACGTTTGAGATAGGCATAAACGTTTCTTTACGGAGAATGGTTTGATTTACAATCAAGCAAGTTTTAGGCAAATGATTAATATTGAACCAGTTAATAAATATAAAGGACACATCCATTCGGTTCAGGGTGTTTTGCACGGCAATTTTTTTTTCTTTTTTCTTTTTTGACTAAAAATGATAATTAAATTATTGAAAAGGGTATTTATGTTATTTAAATATTACGTTAGAGAGTTTCATGCTTTTAATATATATATATATATATATAGATTAACTAAAAGTGATAATTAAATTATTTAGAAGAGTATTTAGGTAATTTAACTTTTAAGTTAGGGAGTTCATGCTTTTAATATAGTATATAGAAGATAGATAGATTAACTAATAATGATAATTAAATTATTCATAAGGGTATTTAGGTAATTTAACTTTTAAGTTAGGGAGTTCATGCTTTTAATGTAGATATAGAAAAGAGGGATGATTCACTCAATAATGAACGAACTAGATGATTGTTCCATCTCACAATGATGAGTGACAAATAAATTCTAGAATGTTCGGACTATTCTTGGATTTGATGGAAAAATATGAAATGTGAGTGAGAATATTGATGAAACGGTAAAGTTTGTATCTTTGCGAGAGATGGAGAATCTTTTTCTGAAAAGTGTTCTTCTCAAGTTATTATTACATACCTTCGTTCACTGACCTTTTTTGTATTTATGTGGGACATACCCCCAATAAACCGTAATAACCGTGTCAAAATAAGTATCAAATAAACCAAAAGTTATCAGCTTCTTTCTTAAGTGCTTCAGTTCAACGTGATCTATCACAGACGCTTTTGAATCAGACTCTTCCCCTACTTTCCACGCATAATGAGCGGATTATTTCTCCTCTGAAACTACAGCCAAATTGTTTAGGGATGACGGTAAACCCGTTTGCAAATCACAAAGCAGACAACTCGTCGATCCATATACAGAGAATATCCAATGGAATATTCTCTTCAATATCCTATTCTAATAAACTACTCGTTACAACATTTTTTGTGGTGCTTGACATCGACCATCGTTTGCATCCTGACCACGAGCCTCGCTATCTATTGATCGACCTCGGCTTATTCTTTTTGTGATATTACTTTGCACTAAGTATTGAGACAGATTTCAACCTATATAGTTAGTCCCTCCGCTTCTTAAGACCGACCCACCACTACCTCGATGAGCGGATTCTGTTTATCGTGGTCGGCAAAATTGGACGAGTGAATCGAGAAGCGATGCTTTGGACGAGATGACAATGTGACCTTTCGTGAGCCACAACTTTCGGGGTCATATCGTTTTTGCTTTAGGATGACGTCATGACATCATGCATTATTATGGTGCGTTTTCCAGATATTTTACGTTGTTTCATGTGCCTCTGCCATTTCGATACCTGTGTTGGGTAATGATTGCCTGATTTTTTGGTTCTGACGGTTGAACTCTTATAAATAGGGACATGAGGCCATTCGTTCGTGTTTTGCATATTCTTCATATCGAATCCCTATGTCTTCTTCTCTTTTCTTCATATCGAATCCTTGTGTCTTCATCTCTTTATTCATTATTGTGTGTCTACTTCCCTGGTTCTGGTGATTTGTCACGACCCAAACCTACCAGGTCGTGATGGCACCTCTCGTGAAGATGCGGCCAACCAATAAAATATTTAACTCCTCAAATATCTGACGGTTATTAATCATAAATAAACTTAAAGCATGAATATCATAACTAGCAATACGGACATAACTGCGATAACAAGAAAAGGCAACCCAAATTCAGCCCGCAATCAGGGTGTCACAAGTCATGAGCTACTACAGAGTTTAATAACTACTACAATATTGTATCTAAGAACATAGTCCGACGAAAACGAAGTATAGATAATAAAGAAGAAACGGGGGCTGTGGATGCTAACAGCTGCCTCGTCACTCCGATCCGCCTGGTCTGGATGGAAATCAACGCTCATGAATGAACTATGCTATAACTGTATCTACACTCACGGTGCATGGAGTAATGTGAGTACTCCGACCCAGTGAGCAATAAAAATAAATAATATCTGAGAACATGAAATCCCACAAAGGCACAATTAATGCTATCTCAAGCAGTAAAATCAGGTAAACAATAGAAACCAATGAAATGCAGTAACAAAACTCTTTGAAAATAGTTAAAACAATTATTCTCAATCAATAAGAAATGCTCAGGAACCTGCCCCTCGGGCGCCATATCAAACTTTTAGTATAGTATCAGCCATGTGGGCTCCGTATCAATCACTCAGTACAACATGAGCCCCTCGGGCTCACTTTCAATCACATGGGTACCCGCATTCACTGTGGGTGTGCAGACTCAGGAGGGGCTCCTACAGCCCAAGCGTTATCAACAAGGCCTGGAAGCTTGAACATATCAATATGAGGCTTGAAAGCTTTCTCACAATACACTCGAGGCCTGAAAGCCTCCTTACATATCACTCGAGGCCTGAAAGCCTCCTCACTTATCACTCAAGGCCTGAAAGCCTCCTCACATATCACTCGAGGCCTGAAAGCCTCCTCACATCACTCATCATATCCTGACACATGGCCCTCGGCCTCAGTCAATCCAAAAATAATAAAAAGCCCCTCGAGCATCAGTAAATTAATAATACTCAGCTCAATAATAGTTCAACTATCAGTTAAAACTCCAAGTTTGAGTACATGAAACAGTTTAAATCACATGGACTGAGTTCAAATAATATTTCAAGTAGTGAGGAGAAAAGTGATGATAGCTCATAAGGAGTTCAAACAGTCGGCAATAAACCTCAAGTATGGCAATAAGCCCAAATCATAGTGAAAATCAACAAGTAATAGCTAATACGTGATAAAAATATAATCCATACTGGACCAAGTTACAATCCTCATTAGTAAATGACACCGCGCTCATTATTGAATACGTGTCTCATCTCAACATAACACCAAGTTGTGCAAATCCGAGGTCTCAAACCCTCAGGACATCATTTAAAGTCATTACTCACCTCTAGGTGGCTAAGAGCCTGGCTCGCCAAGCCTTTTCCCCTCTAATCGACCTCCTCGCGTGTCGAATCTGACCAAAACCACAAGGAATGTGTTACAATAAGCTAAACGAACATAACCCGATCGAAAAGGCTCAAAAAATAACAAAAATCACGAAGTTGGCAAAAACCGAGCTCCGGACCCTCTTCTAAAAAAATTACGAAATTCACATCACCGGGTTCCTCGTCTCTCCACGAGTCTATACATATCAAATTCATCAAAATCGGAGTTCAAATGCCCCTTCAAATTCCAAATTTACATTCCAAAAACCAAGCCCTAATTCTTCCAATTTTACCCCAAATTTCTAAGAATTAAAGGTTGATTCTTCAATAAAATAGCGTTTTTAGGTCACGAGACTTACCTCCAATCGATTCCCGTCAAAACCCTCTTCAATTCTACCAAAAAGCTCTTGAGGTGGTTAAAAAATGAAGGAAATGATAAATGGGTCGCAGATGAAATGTTATTAAAACTCTTCTGCCCAGCTGAAAAATCCTTCTTCGTGAACGCGATGGCCCTCTTGCATTTGCGATGGCCAAAAAACCACTGCGCCACTTTTACTCTACGCGAACGCGAATCCCGTCCCGCGAACGTGTTGCTCTGCCTGGCCCAACTACACGAACGCGTACCCCTGGTCACGAACCTGAAGAGCAATGACCAGGGGCACCCAAACTCCCTCTACCCGAACACGAGGTCCCAACCACGAACGCGAAGACCAACGACCTCAGGCCTACGTGAACGTGGCCTATGCCTCGCGAACGCGAAGGCCAAAATAGGTCTGCAACTGCTGTGAAAAATCTGCAACTCCTCGAAACTCTCCTTTAGCAATTCGAATTTACCCCGAGGCCCCCGGGACCTCAACGAAAAGCACAAATATGATCTATTACCTTATTCAAATTTGCTCAAACCATCAAAACATTACCGTTAACACTAAAATCATCAAATTTCACCAAATCAAAGCCTAAGTTTATCAAATTCTTCCAAAACTCACATTTGATCAAAAAACCGACCAAATGATGTTCGAATGACTTGAAATTTTGCACATATGTCCAAATCACCTAACGAAGCTACAACAACTCTCGGAATTTCATTCCGACCCTCAGATCAAAATCTCACCTATCAACCGAAATTCGCTAAAATCAAACTTCGCCAATTCAAGCCTAATTCTACATCGGACCTCCAATTCAATCCGATCGCACTCATAAGTCACAAATCACCCCCCCAAGCTAACTGAATCACCGAAATTTACTTCCGAGCCCTCTAACTATATGGTCAACTTCCGGTTGACTTTTCCAAAACAAGCTTCCCTCTAAGAGGCTAAGTGCCTCATTTCCAACTAAAACCAAGCCAATTCTGCCCGATTAACTCAAATACTGATATTGAAACATAGATAAACATAATATGGGGGAAACAGAGTGGTAACTCATGAGACGACGGGCCGGGTCATCATATCCTCCCCAACTAGAACAAACGCTCGTCCTCGAGCGGGTCAAGATACATACCTGGAGTCTCAAACAAGTGAGGATATGTGCTCCGCATCTCCCATTCGGTCTCTCAAGTGGCCTCCTCCACAGGCCGATCTCTCCACTGCACCTTCACCTACACTATATCCTTTGATCTTAATCTCCAAACCTGACGATCCAAAATAGCCACTGGCTCTACATCATAGGTCACATCATCATCCAACTGAACTGTACTGAAGTCTAACACATGAGACGGGTCCCCAACATACTTCCGGAGCATGGATACATGGAATGCCGGATGAACCCCCAACCCTCCTAAGAATCACAAAATCCATAGTAATCCTTTCCCACTTCCACTTGGGAATATCCATGCACTGAAGTACACCACCGGGCCTCTGGTTTTCATACTTGACCTACTGACAGTTGAGACACCGAGCTACATAACTCACAATATCCTTATTCATTCTCCTCCACTAGTAATACTGTCTCAAATCCTGATACATCTTCGTGGCACCTGGATGAATAGAATACCACAAACTGTGGGCCTCCTCCAATATCAACTCCCGAAGCCCATACACATTGGGCGGGCAAATCCAGCCATGCATGCTCAGCACGCCATCACTATAAATAGTCACACCTCTAGCATCATCATACTAGACTCTGTCCTTAAAGACAAGAAAATATAGATCATCATAATGGCGCTCTCTGATGCGGTCATACAAGGAAGACCGAAAACCATGCAAGCCAACAACCGACTAGGCTCTGAAATGTCTAATCTCACCATCTGATTGGCCAAAGCCTGGACATCAACTGCAAAGGGCCTCTCCCCAACTGGAATGTACGCTAGGCTGCCCATACTAACCGCTTTCCGGCTCAAAGCATCAGCCACTACATTGGCCTTCCCCAGGTGATACAAAATGGTGATATCATAATCCTTGAGTAACTCAAGCCACCTGCACTACGTTAAATTAAGATCCTTCTATTTGAACAAATGCTGAAGGCTGCAATGATCAGTATATACCTCACAAGATATGCCATATAAGTAGTGCCTCCAAATCTTCAAAGCATGAACTATAGCATCCAACTCCAAATCATGTATTTATATAGGACATACCCCCAATAAACCCTAATAGTGCATATACATAGAATATCTAATAGAATATTCTCTTCAATATTCTCTTCTAATAAACTAGCCGTTACAGCTCTTTTTGCGGTGCTCTACATCGACCTTCATTTGCATCCTAACCATGAGCCTTGTTATCTATTGATCGACCTCGACCGATTCTTTCCATGATGTTTCTTTGCATTAAGTACTAAGACATATTTCGATCTTTTTTATGTAATATATATATATATATATATATATATATATATATATATATATATATATATATATATATATATATATATATATATATATATATATATATAATCAAACTGCTTAATAGTAATCAACATAATCCGACAAAGCGGAAAACCGTAATGCTTAATAGTAATCAACATAGTCCAGCCAACAGGACGTTTACTACTCAAATGCTTAACAGTAATCAACATAGATAACTTAAAATTGGAAATATCATAACCAACAAAGCGAAAAACCATAATAATAAGGATGCCAAACCCAAATCAAGCCCGCAATCGGGGGGAGGGGAGGGGGGGGGGGAGGGGCATGAATCATGAGCTACTACAGAGTTAAAGGAAATACTACTAGTCTATATCTAAGAACATAGTCCGAGATAACAAAAATACATATGATAACAAAAAAATGGAGCTGTGGACGTCGACAACTACCTCATCTCTCCGGTCCGCCTGGTCTGGAAGGAAAGATCAGCACTCAGGAACAAACTCAGCTATACTTGTAGCTGGACACACGGTGCAGGGAGTAATGTGAGTACTTCGACATAATGAGCAATAAAAATGAATAACGACTGAGAATATAAAATCCCAAACAAGCACAAATAATACTATCTCAAGCAGTAAAATCAAGTAAGCAAAATGAATCAGTGAAAGACATAGCAAGAAATTCCTCTTTGAAAACAATTAAAGACAAATATGCTCAAGTATGGTCAGCCATTGTTACCTGAACCAACGTGTGTTTCAGTGCCATTGTTACCTGACTGGTCAATCATCGTTACCTGACCAAAACACGTATGATAGTGTCATTGTTACCACTGTCCAATTCTAAATGGGTACCCACGTTCACTGTGGGTGTGCAGACTCCAGAGGGGCTCTTATAGCCTAAGTGCTATCAACAAGGCCTGAAAGCCTGAACAATATCACTATGAGGCCTGAATGCCTCCTCACATCACTCATCATGCCCTCACATAAGGGCCTCGGCCTCAATTAGTCCAGAAACATTCAACACCCCCTCGGGCAATAGTAAAGCAAATAATACTCATCTCAAACAGTAGCAAAATTTTCAGTTTAAAACTCCAAGTTGAGTAAATATGGCCGAGTTTAAGTAATAGTGTAAATTACATGGACTAAGTTCAAATGATATTCCAAATAGTGAGGGAAAACAGTAATGATAGTTCATAAGAGTTCAAACAATCGGCAATAAGCTCCAAGTATGGCAATGAGCCCAAATCATAATAAAAATAACAATTCATTTGCAAATACCAGGTATAACCAACAACCGGGACGGACCAAGTCAAAATCTTCAACTGTGCTCTACCCCAAACTCATGTTCTGTAACGACCCGGCCGGTCGTTTTTATAATTTACGCCCCGATCCCTAATTTAACTGTTTCTTTAAGTTCATTTCTGCTATTGTAGTTTGCCGGGAGGTTCGGTTCTAGAATTTGGAGTGTTTTGGGACACTTAGTCCCTAAATGAGAGCTTTATAGTTGAAAAATGGACCGTATTTGAAACAATGTTAAGACGACCTTGGAACGGAAATCCGATGGTTTCATTAGCTCCGTTAGGTGATTTCAGGGTTGGGAACGCGTTCGGAATGTATTTTGGAGGCCTGTAGCTTAATTAGGCTTGAAATGCCGAAGTTTGAAATTTTTGGAAATCCGATCGATAGGTGAGATTTTGATTCGGGAGTCGGAACGGAATTCTGATAGTTGCAGTAGCTTCGTTAGGTGATTTTTTATATGTCTGCAAATTTTCAGGTCATTCGGACATCGTTTGGTCGGATTTTTGATAGCATGTAGGTTTTGGAAGTTTTGGTTGAAACTTAGGCTTGAATCCACCTTGATTTGATGATTTCCGTGTTTAAGGGCACGTTTTTATGATTGGAACAAGTTTTTATCATGTTTTGGGGTAGGTTGGTGGTTTTCGTTGGGGTCCCAAGGGCTTTGGGTGAGTTTCGAGTGGGCTACGGGTTCATTTTCCTCCATTTTGGATTGCTGCAGCTGCTGTCTCTGCTACTCTTCTACGCGATCGCAATGGTTCTCCCGCGATCGTGATGCTTTGTCAATTGCTTCTTCATGATCGCATGAAGTCCTACGTGATTGGGTTGGTATAAATCTCCTCACTACGCGATCGCATTCTTGATCACGCGTTCATGTAAGGCAATCTTAGGACCCTGGATAATTCTTAATCTCGATCGCACTCATTGTTACGCGATCGCGATGCACTGGTCCTTTCCTCTCCGCATTCACATCCTTAGCATCACATTCGCGATGCACATTTTATGGGCCTTCTCAAATTACTCTATGCGATCACGATACTTCTTACGCATTCGCGATGAAGAAATTGCCTGGGCAGACAGATTTAATCCCAATTTCGAGGGTTACTTCATTTTATCACATTTTGACTTTTAGAGCTCGGTTCTTAGCGATTTTTGAAGGGATTTTCACCTGGGCAATTTGGGTAAGTGTTTCTCACTAGATTTTGATCAATTTCCACGATTCTCCGCTTAAATTTACCTTTTAATTCCAGTTTTTAATGTAAAATTGGATGAAAGTTCATAGACCAAACTATTGGGTTTTGAGGGAGAAATTGACCTCTGATTTGGGAGATTTCTATATAGTTAGACTCGTGAGAATACGAGGGTTCTGAAAACGTAAAAATATTTTGATTCCGAGCCGATGGATGCAGGGGTATTTTGGTCATTTTACCAACTTTCGCGTTGTAGCTTTAATTTTATCATTGTAATTAGTTACTTGCGATGTTATTTACACTGTGTAATTTGTTTGACTAGATTCGGGCCACTCGGAGTCGGATACTCGTGGCAAGAGAGTCGGTTCTTAGCGGTTTTGTACCGGAATTGAGGTAAGTGACTTGTCTAACATTGCGTGGGGAACCTTCTCCCCTAGAATATTATGTGTTGATTTAAATGCCTTGTACGTGAGTTGACGGGCATGTACTTGTGCAGATTGTTGGAAAACCACCTTACTTGAACTATTCATATCGTGTTATCCTTGATATTTAATTGTTTCAGTTGTAAGACTTATCTGATAATAGTTAGAAAAATATGATAAGATAGGATTATTTATCTAAGTGCCTACTTGTCTTAATTGAACTTCTGGAACTTGTTGATACTGGATTTGGTGTAAATTGTAGCTATGTATTTCATATTTCTCTGTGTTTTTCCTCTTATTGATTGTGTTTGTGTTTATGAACTGTGTGTTCAATTTCCGGAGATCCAAGGGCTGTGGGTTCAATTCCTGGAGACCTAGAGTTAACTGAGATACAGACTACGGGTTCAATTCCCGGAGATCCTGAGATATTAAGATACAGACTGCGGGTTCAATTCTCGGAGATCCGAGGGCTGCGGGTTTGATTCCCGGAGATCCAGAGATACTGTGTTCGTGGACTGCAAGTTCAATTCCCGAAGACCTTGAGATATTGAGATACGGACTGCGGGTTCAATTCCGGAGATCTGAGGGCAGTGGGTTCAATTCCCGGAGACCCTGAGATATTTAGATACGGACTGCGGGTTCAATTCCCAGAGATCCAAGGGTTGACGAATATAGAGAGGGACTGCGGGTTCAATTCCCGGAGATCCTGGACTTGTTGATTTGTATTTTTGTTGTGTTGGTTACTCTTTGTTAGCTTAATTGTAGATGATTGAAGTATTTACTTTATTGCTGTTATTTTAGTATTATTCTTATTTGAACTGCTCAATATTATTATTATCATTATGTTATTATTTCTCGGTAGGGCCCTGACCTTCCTCGTCACTACTCCATCGAGGTTAGGCTTGGCACTTACTGAGTACCACTGTGGTGTACTCATACTACTCTTCTGCACACTTTTGATTTTTTTTATTTTTATTTTTTATTTTTTTATGTGCAGATCCAGGAACTTCAGATCAGGCTCACTACAGGTGATTTAGCAGCACCGTTAGGAGACTCGAGGTATGATTTGCTACATTCGCAGATCCGGAGGGTCTTCTTCCATTCTTATTAGTGATGTAAGCTATTTCCTTACTTCCGTTGTATAGACATTCTTGATGTATAGAGCCACAGTTGTACTCTCTCTATTAGTTTGTGTTGCCCATGAGTTTTGGGTCTTGGTAGTATGTTTTCTTCTGGTATTTGGCGAAGTGTATGTGCCGAGCGGCACTTATTACATTTCATTTACATTATTCCGCTGTTATAATAACTTTTGTTCATAAGAGATGTACATTCCACATCGTATTAGGCTTACCTAGTCGCGAAGAGTAGGTGCCGTCATGACAGGTTCACGATTGGTGAACTAGGGTCGTGACAAGTTGGTATCAAAGCTCTAGGTTCTTAGGAGTCACGAGAAATAGATCGGTTATTTAGAGTCTCCCTGATCGATACGGAGACGTCTGTATTTATCTACGAGAGGCTATGTGACTATTTAGGAAACTCTCAATTTCTTTTGGATTCCTTGTCGTGCGATATTTTAGCACCAGATCTAAACTTTTTTTTTCTATTCTATCACAGATGGTGAGGATACATGCTACTCGTGAGGATCATGCACACACGCCCCTTACTGCTGCCGCCAGAGGCCGGGGCCGTGGTAGAGGTCGAGGACGCGCCCGAGGTGTAGCCACAGCACCTGCGCGCGCTGCCGTTGAGGCACCACCGATGGATCAGGTTGGAGCGCAGGCACCTGGTACACCGACTACAGCTGCTACTACTCCAGCACTCTAGGAGATCCTGGCCTAGTTCATGAGCATGTATACTACTTTGGCTCAGGCGGGGTTGATTCCTCTCACTGCAGCTACATCTCAGGCCGGGGGAGGGGCCCAGACTCCCGCAGCCATTACACCTGAGCAATGAGTGCCCGTGGGGCAGGTCCCACAGATTATTACTATGCCTCCTGCCGCCCCAGCACAGCCCGGAGGTGGGCCAACTGCCTTCCGAGGACGAGCAACGTAGATTAGAGAGGTTCAAGAAATATGATCCTCCGGTGTTCAGTGGTTTGGCTTCAGATGATGCATTGGGATTTATAGAGGAGTGTCATCGCATCCTCCGTACTATGGGGATAGTGGAGACCAGTAGGGTTTCCTTTACGGCTTTTTAGTTTCGTGGGGCCGCTTATGATTGGTGGCGCACGTATGAGTTGGATAGTTCGGAGGAGTCTGCTTTATTAACCTGGACGCAGTTTTCAGATCTGTTTTTGAGGGAGTTTGTTCCCCAGAGCCTTAGGGATTCTTGGCGATCGGAGTTTGAGCGGTTGCATCACGGCTTCATGACAGTATCAGAGTATGCTATTAGTTTTACCCATTTAGCCAGGCATGCACCGGCCTTGGTAGCCACGGTCCGGGAGAGAGTGCGAAGGTTTATTGAGGGTCTTATTTCGCCGATCCGGTCCAGTATAGCTAGGGAGCTGGAGATAGATGTACTATATCAGCAGGCGGTGAGTATTGCCAGGCGGATCGAGAGTATGCTCCCTAAAGAGCAAGGAGAGAGGGAGGCCAAACGGTCTCGTGAGTCAGGTCATTTCTCTGGTGCCCGCACTTCAGCAGCCGGTCGTTTTGGCAGGGGTTATTCTGGTCGTCCAGTTCATTCAGCATTGCCAGCAACTAGTGGTCCTCCAGATCCTCCAGCACCTCAAGAGCCTTACTATGCTCCCCCAGTTTCTAGCGCGCTACCTGCATGGGGTGCCTCCAGGGGTCAGTCTAGAGGGAGTGGGGCCAGTCAGCCATAGCCACCACGTCCTCCCAGGGCTTGTTTTGAGTGCGGGGATACTAGCCATCTGGTTAGGGAGTGCCCTAGGCGTAGGAGAGGAGCGCCTTCGTAGACTTCACAACCTCAGCATGGTTCACAAGGGCAGCAGGCCATCGTTCCAGCTCCAGCTGCCACCCTACCTGCCTAGCCAACCAGGGGCAGGGATCAGGGTGCTAGAGGCCGCCCTTGAGAGAGGGGTCAGGCCAGATTTTATGCTATTCCTGATTGCGCTGCAGCTGTTGCCTTCGATTCTGTTATCACATGTATTATTTTGGTTAGTCACAGAGAGGCATCAGTTCTATTCAATCCCGGTTCTACTTTTTCATATGTGTCCTCTTATTTTGCTTCACATGTGGGTGTGCCTCGGGATTCTTTGGGTGCCCCCATTTATGTTTCTAATCCGGTGGGAGATTCTTTGGTTGTGGACCGTGTGTATCGGTCGTGTTTGGTCACTATTTGTGGTTTTGAGACCAGAGCTGATCTATTGTTGCTTGGTATGGTTGATTTTGATATTATTCTGGGCATGAACTGGTTGTCGCCCCATTATGCTATTCTTGATTGTCATGCCAAGACCGTGACGCTGGCTGTGCCAGGCATTCCACATATTGAGTGGAGTGGTACTCTAGATCACACTCCCAGCCGTGTTATTTCTTTTCTCAAAGCTCAGCGTATGGTAGAGAAGGGGTGTGCAGCTTATCTAGATTATGTGAGGGATGTCATGAACCTGCTTTCTGACCGAGCTTGCCTTTGAGACATCGCGTCTAAACGCGCGTGCAAGCCATCTACGAAGGTGCGCAGATCATCAACCTCCTCCTCCATGGACCTAATCATAGGTCGTGTAGATTCATACCTAGACATACTCACTCCACGGTAAGCATGCCTGGAAGGTCCGACTAAGTCAGTGGAATGCCTGGCCCGAGCAACCGGCACATGGTCAACCTCAGCATCCAAGTCAATTGGGTCATTGTCTCGGCCGACCCGGATTTGAGAAGCTCTAAATGGAGCTATTGGTTGGAGATCACTATCCGAGGCCAGGATCGGGGTCTGATGGCTGAGGCACAAAGTAGTGACAAAAGATGGGTAATAAAAACCCTTGGCTTTGAGGGATCCCCTCAGCACCATCTCGTCACTAATTAAGCGGGCGATGTCTACGTCCCGCTGTGTTATAAAACACCATGTTAGAAGTGCCCTATTAAAATTAACATACGTGGTGTTGCTGGAGGGCAAGAGCCTATGATTTGGCAGTCTAAGTGCCTGCCTAATAGTATGAGCATGGGCGTAGACGTACTTACCTCGGACGAATACCCTCCTAGCCATCCCGTAGGGAGCATTGGCATAAAACTCCCAAACAAGCATCTTGTTCACGAGGGCCGGTGCGTCAAATAGGAACTCCATTTCGCATCGGCGAATTTCATCATATATTTCTGGCTTTTCAGACCGCAGGGCCAACCTGTCCACTTCAACTTCCTGGAGCCAGGACTTAGCCGCCTTGGCGTGGAAATCACCTTCCGCCTCCTCGCTGACGAACCTTGTCTCGTCATATGTAGGTTGTCTCGAAGAGCTAGCACCTTGACGTGATCTTTTGGGGGCCATGATCCTGCACAAAATAGACAACTAAATATTTGCATAATGTTAGAACACCGGTTGGCTACTCAGACTTCGCCATCCGTGGAATACCACAATTGTCTCTTTAGTGTAATCATCCCATAACTCCTATACTTAATCACTTATCTAACGATTTCACCCATCCATATTCAAGCACCCCACACTTATTTATTTTGTCACTCTAACATGACCCAATTACCCTAAACCATCTCCAAAATATACAACAACAAACAACTCACTATTTGGGCATTATTTCCCTTAAAAATTCATTAATCAATTACTACAACAACAATTTTCCCAACTTGGCCAACCAACCAACAATTGTAATCACCAACACTTTTGGGTCTCCAAAACAACAAAATTAGCATTATTAACTCAATTGGAGACCTAACAACACAATCTCTACCATAACTCCATCCATATCACAGGGTTCTTAAAAAATTCATGTAACATTCTACTACATAAACCAAGTAATATCTATGGATTCTACTAAACTAGAAATATAAACTGCATATTATACAAATTAAACTACAATTAACTAATTAAGTCTACCAAGTTAAAAATTAAAGAATAAAAAGAACAAGAAGAAGAATACTTACTAGTGAGAGTAGTAGAGGAGTAAGATTGAAGAGGGGGAGTGATTTGGAGAAGAAAAGGGGAGAGATTGTAGAGAGAAGGAGGAGAGAATTTAGAGAGAGAGAGGGGGTTTGGGAGGAATGAGAGGCGGCTGTTGTGGGGTAAATAAGGGGGGGGGGGGGGTTTAGGGTTTTAGGGTTATTAAAGAAGGGGGGGGGGGGGGGGAGAGACAAATAATTTTTTTTTCTGCCGACCGCGGAGCTGACCACAGTCGTTCGTGGTTTATTCGCGGTCGCGGACGAACCGCGAACAGTCAAACTTCAGAGAGGTCATTTTTCTGCGGTTCATCCACGGTCGCGGATGAACCGCGAACAGAGGCCCTCTCTGAATTTTTTTTTCGCTGGTCAGAATTTTTTTTATTTTTTTATATAGACTAACTATAATGAGAATACTTACAACATGTTCGTGGGTTGCCTCCCATGTAGCGCCTGATTTAACGTCGCGGCACGACTCGTCTTAGCGTATTTTAAGGCTCGCTAGACCTTTGAGGTTCATATAACCGTAGTTCCACTTTGTCCTCGATGTCATCCATGCCTACATAAGGTTTCAACCACTGTCCATTTACCTTGAATGTGCGTGAACCATCAACGGTCTGAATTTCCACCGCGCCTGAATCAAAAGCCTCAATTACCCGAAAGGGTCCTGACCACCTTGATTTTAATTTTCCCGGGAACAACCGTAATCTCGAATTGTATAATAGTACCTTGTCCCTGGTTTTGAAGTTCCACTCAATGATATTCTGATCGTGAATCCGCTTCATCCTCTCTTTATATAGTCTAGTGCTTTCAAATGCCGGATACCGAAATTCTTCCAATTCATGCAACCCGGTCATTATAGATTTCCCCGCTTCATCCCATTCGAGATTCAATTGCTTCAGTGGCCACCATGCTTTGTGCTCTAGTTCCACAGGTAGATGACAAGCTTTCCCAAACACCAATTTGTATGGTGACATGCCGATTGGTGTCTTGAATGCTGTCCTATAAGCCCATAATGCGTCATCAAGCTTCTTGGACCAGTCCGTCCTTGTGGCGTTCACTGTTTTAGTTAATACACTCTTTATCTCCCTGTTGGAGACCTCAACTTTCCCGCTGGACTGCGGGTGATACGGAGTGGCCACTCGGTGTTTCACATCATACTTGGCCAATAATTTCTCAAACGCCCGGTTGCAAAAGTGTGTGCCCCCGTCACTGATGATAGCCCTTGGAGTCCCGAAACGGGTGAAAATGTTCTACTTCAAAAATCCCACTACTACCTTAGCATCATTAGTGGGTAGTGCTACAGCTTCCACCCATTTGGACACGTAGTCTACCATAACAAGTATGTACTTATTGCCGTATGAACTGATAAAGGGCCCCATGAAGTCTATTCCCCAGACATCGAACACTTCTACTTGCTGGATTGGGTTCATTGGCATTTCATGACGCCGGGAGATATTCCCGGTGCGTTGAAATTCGTTGCAACCCTTCACCCACAAGTGTGCATCTTTAAACACCGTTGGCCAATAGAAACCGGCCTCAAGTATTTTGGCGGCTGTACGGACTCCTCCAAAGTGACCACCATATGCTGAAGCGTGACATGCCTGCAAAACAGAAGGTTGTTCTATATGGGGGACGCATCTCCGGATCATGTTATCGAGACATATCCCAAAAAAATAGGGTTCATCCCAATAATAAAGCTGGCTTTCATAAAAAAATCTTTTCCTCTGGACCGATGAGAGGTCGTGAGGAACAATACCGCTGGCCAGATAATTTGCATAATTGGCATACCATGGCGCTTCAAGGAGAGTGGTGGTGAGCAGCAGCTCGTCTGGAAAGGTTTCCAGAATTTTCCCACTCTCTTTGACAATTTCAGCTCCTTCATGTCGTGACAAATGATTAGCGACTTGATTTTCAGTGCCCTTTCTATCACGAATTTCAAGGTCGAACTCTTGGAGAAGTAGCACCCAACAAATTAGGCACGACTTAGAGTCCTTTTTATCAATTAAGTATCTTAAAGCTGCATGGTCAGTGTATACAATTACCCTGGATCCTATGAGATAGGACTAGAATTTGTCAAATGCGAACACGACCGCAAGCATCTCCTTTTACGTCACTCTGTAGTTTAGCTGTGCTCCACTCAAGGTCCTACTTGCATAGTATATTGGATGCATCAGCTTGTCTTTCCTTTGGCCCAGCACTGCCCCCACTGCATAGTCACTTGCATCGCACATTAGCTCAAAAGGTTGCTCCCAGTCAGAGGCAATGATGATGGATGCTATGACCAACCTCTTCTTCAATTCCTCAAAAGCAATCCTGCATTTATCATAAAAAACAAAGGGGTGATCTTTTTCAAGTAACTGACAGAGGGGGTTTGATATTTTGGAGAAGTCTTTGATGAACCTCCGGTAAAAACCGGCGTGTCCAAGAAAGCTTCTTATGGCCTTGACGGATGTTGGTGGAGGCAGCTTTGCAATGACATCAACTTTGGCTCGGTCTACCTCAATGCCCTTGCTTGAAACCCGGTGCCCCAATACTATACCTTGTTGTACCATAAAATGGCACTTCTCCAAGTTTAGCACTAAATTTGTTTCCATGCACCGTTTCAGCACTCTTGTCAGATTGACAAGGCATTCATCGAATGAATTCCGTACCACTGATAAATCACCCATGAACACGTCCATAATGTCTTCCACCATGTCGGTGAAAATGGCCATCATGTACCTTTGGAATGTGGCAGGTGCATTGCATAGTCCGAATGGCATCCTCCTGAAGGCAAAAATGCCATAGGGGCATGTGGAGGAGGTCTTCTCTCTATTCTCGGGGGCTATGGAGATTTGATTGTACCCCGAGTATCCATCTATTAAGCAAAAGTGTAACCTCCCTACCAACCTGTCAAGCATCTGATCAATGAAGGGAAGTGGGAAGTGATATTTGTGGGTGGCTAGATTCAGCTTCCCGTAGTCCATGCATATTCTCCATCCGGTGACGGTTCTAGTTGAGATCAACTCATTATTCTCGTTTTTACCACCGTCATGCTACCTTTCTTTGGCACACATTGGACTAGGCTAACCCAGCTGCTATTAGAGATTGGGAAAATGATTCCCGCGTCTAGCCACTTTATTACCTCTTTCTTCACCACTTCCTTCATGTTTGGGTTCAGCCTTCTTTGATGTTCTCTGGAAGGTTTGTGTCCCTCTTCCAGGAGAATTTTATGCATGCAATATGCGGGTCTGATCCCCTTTATATCTACCATGGTCCACCCAATGGCAGTCTTGCATTCTTTTAGTACCTGTATAAGCTTTTGAGCCTGCACATCTAACAAACTAGAAGAGATAATAACAGGTAAAGTGGAGTTAGGACCTAGAAATTCATACCTGAGATGAGATGGTAGTGGTTTGAGCTCAAGCTTTGGTGGCTCTTCTATGGATGGTTTTGCAGGAGGGGTCTCTCTTTTCTCTAAGTGTAGAGGCTCGAATTCAAGCTCTCTCTCCCAAAACCCCTTGCCTTCCAGAGATAGTACCCATTCTGCTAAACTTTCACCATTTACCTCTTCCATGTTCATCAGGAATGCTTGAAGTGGGTCTTCAATGGTCAACTCTGCATCGTCGGTCTCCACTATCACATCAACCACATCAATAAGAGAGCAATTCGCGAACTCACTAGGGCACCTCATGGATGTTTGCACAATGAATATGATCTCCTCATCATTCAACCTCATCTTGAGTTCCCGAGTTTCACAATCAATTAGAGCTCCCCCGGTGGCTAGGAATGGTCTTCCTAGGATTATAGGAATTTCCTCATCCACCTTGCAATCAAGAATCACAAAATCGGCGGGAAACACGAACTTCCCTACCTGGATAAGCACATCATCTAAAATACCAAATGGACGCTTAAACATCCTCTCAGCAAGCTGTAATAACATAGAGGTAGGTCTGGCTCTCCCAATGCCTAGCCTCTTATAAATAACCAAGGCATGAGATTAATTATTGACCCCAAATCACACAATACATTTGCAAAGGCATAATTTCCTATAGTGCATGGGATGGTGAAGCTACCTGGATCAGATAGCTTCTCAGCAATGGGTCTGGAGACCACTGCACTACAAGTCTGGGTAAGGGTCATGGTGGCCAAGTCTTGGAAATCAAATGTCCGCGACATCAAGTCTTTCATCATCTTAGCATACCCAGGTATTTCTTTTAAAACTTCAATTAAGGAAATGTTTACCTGGATTTGCTTGAGCATATCAAAGAACGTTTTGTATTGCTCTTCTTTCTGGTGCTTGTCCAATTTTTGGGGGAATGGTGGTGGAGGCCTCTTCTTCCCAATGACTTGGGACTTTTATTTCTCCATCACTTTCTCTTCATCCTGCTGCTCTACCTGTTCAGCTACTTTCTCCGTTCCCTGCTGCGCCTCTTTATTTTCAGCAACTGGCTGGACTGTAACTTCTATCAACCCTGTGGACTCATCCAGTTCAATGGGCACTGGAGTGAGTGTCTCAGCCTGTGTGTCGATTTTCTCACTTTCTTTCTCAGCATCAAGATCTCTACCACTTCTCAAAGTCACTGCCATCATCTGCTTTTGGACTTGGTCTTTTGGGTTTGTTTGTGTATCTGCGGGCAATGTCCCTTGAGGATGATTGTTGAGAGACATAGCAATCTGGCCCACCTGTACTTCAATATTCTTGATGGTTGCATCATGTGCATCTATCCTCTCATTGGTTTTGGCATTTGACCCAATTACCTGCTGCAACATAGCTTTCAACTCTGCGAACCCACCGTCATGTCTACCTCCATGCTGTGGTGGAGGTGGATGGTATCCCTGCTGCTGATTGCTGAAATTCTGAGGTCTAGGATATGGAGCCATGTTGTGCGGTGGCCTCATACCTGCTGCATTATACTGTAGTTGTGGAGGCCTGTATTGCTGTGGAGCCTGCTGAGCCCAACTCAGATTACCTTATCTCTGCCCTCCATAATTTGCTACATAGTTCATATCCTCATGCTGATGATGATGTTCTTGGTATACAGCCCATGGATTACCTATGGGTTGGCTAATGTAAGATGTGCATAAACCACCATTGGTAGTATCTACAATGTGAACCTGCTGCTTGACCCCCCAATTCTTCCACCTTCATTATCAGTATGCTCATTTGTGTCAATAAGGTTGCCATGTTCTCCTCCATAGTGCTAGATGGATTCAGAGGTACAGAGTGTACCACTAGTGTGATAGGAGCATTCCTGGTCGTCCACCCGGAATTTTGAGCCATCTTGTCTAGCAAATTCTATCACTCTCTCCAAGTCTTGCTCAGAAAAACCCCACCTGCTGAAGCATCTACAATGTTCTTTATACTATATGAGAGCCCCATGTAGAACCTTTGACCCAACATCTGCTCAGGAATACCATGGTGAGGACACATAACAAGCATACCCTTGAATCTACCCCAAGTTTCATGTAATGTCTCCATTGGTTTCTGCTTGAAGCTCACAATCTCATCAATTTGTTGATCTGTCTTGTTAGGTGGATGAAACTTGTTGTGGAATTGCTTGACTAACTCATCCCAAGTTGCAATAAAATTTATGGGGAGTGAGTTTAGCCATACCTGTGTAGCCAATGTAACTGAGAACTGAAAGAGCAATAGTCTGATGGCTTCCGGAGTCACATTCGGTTGCCTCTGTGTCTTGCATATCGAGAGAAAGTTCTTCAGGTGTTGTTGTGGATATTCAACCTGAGACCCAGATAATAATCCTTTGTTTTGCAACAAGTGTAGCATGTTGTTAGTGATCAGGAAAGACTCAGCTTGAATCGCTGGCACAACAATGGCAGTTGCCAAATTATCCGCTGTGGGTTGTGCCCAGTCATATAGTGCACCTTCCTGCGCCTCCTGCGCCTCTTACATGTTTAACCCAGCTTGATGGTTTGGTTCGTTCACGTCACCCATGTCGAAGTCTAGTTTGATTGGTTGTTGAGATTGCTGAATTTGTTTGATAGCCTTGTTACATGCCCGAAAAGTTTGCTCGTGGTCTGAGAGTCCTTCAATTAGTTCTCCAGTCCTTGCAGATTTTCTAGGCATGCACCTGAGTACCCAAATCAACAACCGTCAAAATATTCAATGTAAAGTGTAGAAAGAACCCGACTACACAAGAATCTTGAAGTTCTGTCAATGGCAATTGATAATTCCGTTAATTCCCCGGCAACGACGCCAAAATGGTTCACGTCCAAGCAATGGTCGTAGTCAATATAACCTGGTTTAATAAGTCCAGAATCGATCCCATAGAGAATTAACCTACCAATTGCTGCTTTCACAACCCAAGAGTACTTCCAAATCAAGTTCCCAAAATTTCGAGTATATATTTGTGAGTGTTTCGACTAACTACTTTTGCAAGAATTAAAAAGGCTTAAAAGAAAGAATTGAATGTTGAGTAAAATAATATGCAGAAAGACTAAGGTTTTGATTTCCCCTATTGATGGAATCCCTTATCGTTATGCTCATACAAATTGTTAATATATTCTATCAATCATGAACGCTATTTATATCATAACCCTCTCCCGAGCAATTACAATAATTTACTAGTGCACTCTCCCGAGCTACCCTAGCTAGCTTTAATTTGAACAGTTCACTTTAGATTGCACCCAAGACTTCGTTATTCCTAACCCCGTCTTTACGCCTAAAGTTATAGATTTCTCCAATAACCTAGGTGTGGTATTGTTCAACAATATACCTAAATATGCACTCTTTTCCAAGTTATGCACACTAAATAGGCACAGCTAATTGGGGATCCTACCAATTAACTACAACAAGAACAAATTTGAACAAATAGAAATCTAGCTAACAATTTGTAATCACATAAACGATAAGTTCATCACTCAATAGGTTCCATCAAAACCTTAGAAAAGGATTTAGCTACTCATGCTCAAAGACAAAAATAATAATTGAATTCATAAATAACTACTTGATATAAAATAAAGGAATCAGTTGAGAGAGTTCTCTCTTAAATTGTCTTGCAAAAGTAGTGAAAAATACACAACTTTTCTCTATTAGGTGAACTAGGAGTTTATATAGAGGGTTTAGGGCTTAAAAACTGAATTTGTACAAAACTAGGACTAATATTTGCGTCGCCTTCCGCGGTTCGTCTGCGGCCGCGGGCAAACCGCGAATAGAGCAGTGTTCTGATTCTTCCGAAAAGTTCAGAGAGCTTGATTTTTTGCGGTTCATCCGCGGTCGCGAGTGAACCGCGGATGAACAGTACTTCAGATTCTTCTTCAATTTTTCAAGCTCATTTCACTTCAACTCTTCACTTGGCCTTTTCATCAACATGTGACTCCAAAATAGCTCATTTAGCATCCAATGGTTCATGTGTACCTATAACACACCAATAAACACTAATCAAAGCATTTTGTCATCATAAACAACATTAATTCAACAACAAAGTGTGATTATTTAGGCCATAATTATAGTCAAATTCACCTATTATCAATGTCTGTGTTGACCCTCCTACTATTGATTCCGTCCCAGTGGTGCGTGATTTCTCTGATGTATTTCCAGCTGATCTCCCGGGCATGCCGCCCGATAGAGATATTGATTTTGGTATTGACTTATTGCCGAGCACTCAACCCATTTCTATTCCTCCATACCGCATGGCTCCTCCTGAGTTGAAGGAGTTGAAGGATCAATTACAGGAGTTGTTGGGTAAGGGTTTCATTCGACCCAATGTTTCGCCTTGGGGAGCTCCTGTGTTTATTATGAAGAAAAAGGATGGTTCTATGTGTATATGTATTGACTATCGCCAGCTGAACAAAGTTACAGTAAAGAACCGGTATCCTTTGCCCCGTATTGATGACTTATTTGACCAGCTACATGGCGCACAGGTGTTTTCCAAGATTGATTTGCGCTCTAATTATCATCAGCTGAAGATTCGGGAGCCATATATCTCGAAGACTGCCTTCAGAACTCGGTATGGCCACTACGAGTTCCTCGTTATGTCTGTCGGGTTGACTAATGCCCTAGCAGCTTTTATGCATTTGATGCACAATGTATTCAGGCCATATCTGGACTTGTTCGTGATTGTTTTCATTGATGATATTTTGGTATATTCCCGGAGTCGGGAAGAGCACGATCAACACCTGAGGATAGTGCTTCAGACTTTAAGGGAGAAGCAATTATATGCAAAGTTCTCTAAATGTTAATTTTGACTGAGTTCAGTAGCATTTCTAGGCCACGTGGTGTCGAGTGAGGGTATTCGAGTGGATTCGAGGAAGGTGGAGGCCATGTAGAGTTGGCCCAGAACCTTCTCAGCTACTGAGATTCGTAGCTTCCTTGGCCTGGCGGGCTATTATCGTCGTTTTGTAAAGGGGTTCTCTTCGATCGCAACACTTATGACCAGGTTGACTGAAAAGGGTGCCCCTTTTCAGTGGACAGAGGAGTGTGAGGCGAGCTTTCAAAAGCTCAAGACAGCTTTGACTTCGGCCCCTATCTTGATGTTGCCCACCGGTTCGGGGTCCTATACGGTATATTGTGATGCCTCATGAGTTGGACTTGGTGTAGTATTAATGTAGGACGGTAGGGTGATTGCCTACGTGTCCCGACAGCTGAAGGTACATGATAAGAACTACCATGTCCACGATCTTGAGCTAGCTGCCATTGCTCACGCCTTGAAGATTTGGCGTCATTATTTGTATGGGGTTCCTTGTGAGATTTACACTGATCATCAGAGCCTACATCACTTGCTTAAGCAGAAGGACCTGAACATGCGTTAGAGAAGATGGTTGGAGCTGTTGAAGGACTATGATATTACTATTCTCTATCATCCGGGCAAGGCCAATGTAGTTGCCGATGCCTTGAGTCGCCGGGCGGAGAGTTTGGGGAGTTTGGCATATCTACCAGCTTCGAAGAGGCCTATGGCGATAGATGTTCAGGCTTTAGCCAGGCAGTTTGTTAGACTGGATCTTTCGGAGCCTAGCCGAGTTCTAGCATGTGTGGTTTCTCGGTCTTCTCTATTTGATCGCATCAGGGAGCGACAGTTCGACGACCCTCATTTGCTTGTCCTCCAGGATAGAGTTCGCCATGGTGATGCTCGAGATGTTACCATCGGGGATGATGGGGTGATGAGGATGTAGGGGCGTATTTGTATGCCCAATTTAGATGATCTTCGAGAGATGATTCTAGCAGAGGCCCATAGCTCGCGGTATTCCATCCATCTGGGTGCCGCGAAGATGTATCAGGACTTGAGGCAGCATTACTGGTGGGGATGGATGAAAAATGATATAGTTGACTATGTTTCCAGGTGCCTCAACTGCCAGCATGTGAAGTATGAGCATCAGCGTCTGGGTGGGTTAATGCATGAGATCCCAGAGTGGAAATGGGAGCGCATCACCATGGATTTTGTATCTAAACTTCCACGGACCGTGAGGAAGTTTGATTCCATTTGGGTCATTGTGGATCGGCTGACCAAGTCCGCCCATTTCATACTTGTGTGCACCACCTACTCATCGGAGCGGCTAGCGTAGATCTACATCAGGAAGATAGTCCGACTGCACGGTATTCCAGTTTCCATCATTGCAGACAGTGGCACTCAGTTCACTTCAAGATTCTGGAGAGCTGTGCAACAGGAGTTTGCCACTCGGGTGGAGCTGAGCACAGCGTTTCACTCCCAGACGGATGGCCAGTCCTAGCGCACTATTTAGATTTTGGAGGATATGCTTCGTGCGTGCGTGATTGAGTTTGGAGGTTCGTGGGATCATTTCTTGCCACTGGCGAAGTTTGCTTATACAACAGCTATCAGTCGAGTATTCAGATGGCACCGTATAAGGCCCTATATGGTAGGAGGTGCAGGTCTCCCGTGGGTTGGTTCTAGCCGGGCGAGGCTAGGATGCTAGGTACTGAGATGGTCCGGGATGCAATGGACAAGGTCAAGGTGATTCAGGACAGACTTCGTACAGCCCAGTCCAAACAGAAGAGTTATGCGGACAAGAAGGTTCGTGATGTGGCTTTTATGGTTGGCGAGCGGGTTGTACTCCGGGTCTCACCCATGAAGGGCGTCATGAGGTTTGGGAAGAAGGGGAAGTTGAGTCCAAGATTCATTGGCCCTTTTGAGATTTTGAGGCGTGTTGGGGAAGTTGCTTATGAGCTGGCCTTACCTCCCAGTCTAGCCGGAGTCCATCCCGTATTTCATGTCTCTATACTCTGGAGATACCATGGTGACCCGTCGCACGTGTTGGATTTCACTTATGTTCAGCTAGATGAGGATCTGTCTTATGTTGAGAAGCCAGTGGCCATTTTGGATAGGTAAATTAGGAAGCTAATATCAAAGAACATCGCTTCAGTGAAGGTCCAGTGGCGGGGTCAGCCGGTCGAGGAGGCGACTTGGGAGACCGAGTAGGATATGCGCAGCCAGTATCCTCATCTCTTCACCACTCCAGGTATGTTTTCTATGCTCATTCGAGGACGAATGAATCTTTTAAGTGTGGGAAAATGTAATGACCCTGCCGGCCGTTTTTGAAATTTATGCCCCGATCCCCAATTTAACTGTTCCCCTAAGTTCATTTCTGCTATTGTAGTTTGCCGGGAGGTTCTGTTCTAGAATTTGGAGTGTTTTGGGACACTTAGTCCCTAAATGATAGCTTTATAGTTGAAAAATGGCCCGTATTTAGAACAGCGTTAAGACGACCTCGGAACAGAAATCTGATGGTTCCATTAGCTCCGTTAGGTGATTTAGGGGTTGGGATCGCGTTCGGAATATATTTTGGAGGTCTGTAGCTCAATTAGGCTTGAAATGCCGAAGTTTGAAATTTTTGGAAATTCGATCGATAGGTGAGATTTTGATCCGGGATTCGGAACAGAATTCTGACAGTTTCAGTAGCTTCGTTAGGTGATTTTGGATATGTCTGCAAAATTTCAGTTCATTCGGACATCGTTTGGTCGGGTTTTTGATAGCATGTAGGTTTTGAAAGTTTTGGTTGAAACTTAGGCTTGAATACGCCTTGATTTGATGATTTCCGTGTTTAAGGGCGTATTTTTATGATTGGAACAAGTTTGTATCGTGTTCTGGGGTAGGTTGGTGGTTTTCGTTGGGGTCCCGAGGGCCTCGGGTGAGTTTCGAGTGGGCTACGAGTTCTTTTTCCTCCATTTTGGACTGCTGCAACTGCTGTCTCTGCTACTCTTCTATTCAATCTCTTCTCTGAGTTTTGTTTAAATGACAAATAACTCTGATTTCATGGCTATGTATGCAATTTAGTATGAAAAGGGCTATGTTTAGAACAATTCCGTGTTAGCTGATTACTATTAATACCTAGTATGCTTAGGTGAAATTGGTTATAGCTGCAGTAGTGTAGTAATATGAAAAGTGGTTAAAACTGAAAACAAGCTTTAAATAGTTTAAAAATGGTTAAAATTGAAAACTACAAAATAGGTTATAATTGAAAACAATACAAAGGAGGTCACAAGTGAAATAAGTAACAAAGAGTGGTCAGTCTTGTAACTGACCAACTCTGATAATTTTGAAAACACTGGCTAAGTGTTAAACAGGCTAAGTGTGTAATAAATTGACTTAAGTCTAATAGTTTATACTTGCAAGGTCTCTATTGGCCTGTGTTCACTAGTTGGCTAGACTTACAAAGTCTTAGTCAGCCTATGTTCACTGTTTGGCCTAAATTGCAAGGCTAAGTCCAAACTTTGGACTGGCCAGGCCTTAAACAATATAGTTTTGAATAATTAAGCAGGTTAGTCTTGCAAATTGGCTTTAATTACAGAAAATGAAACAAAAAGAGGTTAGAATTGAAATTAATTGAGGTTTAGACCTGGCCAAATCTTAAAGGATTCATTTGAAGTGGCCAGGAATTAAATAATAGCTGAAGATAGTATAACCCTAACCTGGGCATGGTCGGGTAAATAATGAATGCCCTTAAGGGCATATAAGGAATAGAAAATAGCATAAGTGTGGATTTAATAGAGCCTATAGGGACATTAAAGACATTTAGGCCTATGATTTCTGCAATATTGCACAAAACTAAGGGCACAATGGTCCTAAATAAAAGGTAACTTAGTAAATAACTCTAACGAGTAGGGGAACACTAGTAAAAGCCCCAAAAAGGAATCAAATAGAACCTTCCAGCACATGCTGGAAGGCATTTCATAACAGAAATGGGGATTAAAGTGTAATAATTGGTAAAAGATGAGGGGAAGAACTAGAATTATTTTCCAGCTTTCCCCCCCAAAATTTTCACCATATCTCACCTATAAATACCCCCATTTGAGCTTGTTTAAGGGCTGGATTTTGAAGATCAAAATTTTCAGAAACATTTCATACATAGTATCGTAGATATAGCTGCCTAGCTGCCTAGGTTTTCTAATTGAAGTTCATACTTAAGGCTGTGGTGGATTTCCTGTTTTCTATTGGGTCTCTATTGCTTATTTCGTTGGGTATTTGCTTGGCTGCTGTGTCGAGATTCAATTGTTTGCTGGGATTCACTCTATCTACTGTTGCATTGCCTGCGGTGATTTTAACTGCTGTACTTGCTCCTTCCCTTAGAACTCATTGGGTTCCTTTTGCTGAATGAGGTACATATCTCTATTCGAGCCATGTAATTCGAAATCATTTAATGGAATGAAGAGCTTGGTTCAAGCTTAAAATCTCTTTGTCATTTATGTTTCTGTTTTACATCTAGTTAGATAGTTGAATTTGTAATTTATTAGGAGGTATTGTATATATGTAGCTCGTGAGAAGCACGAACAAATGAAACAATGTACTAAGTGTAGCAAGTAGAGATAATATAGTGGTAGTGGTCAAAATCACTTAGTTAAAATAGGCTGACAGTAAAATTAGTCCAATTAATCTCGAAGTAAGGCCTATAACACTAGATTCGTAACAATGATTTCAAGCAACCCATAGTAGATAGTTTAATTTGATACCTGTTAGTTAGATTTAAACAAGTTTAATAGCGGCTATAACAACAAAAACGAAGCAGTAGCTTAGTTAAGAATGATTATTATAATATCAAACGAACTAGTCTCATAATAAACCGAGTAATTAAAAATATAATTAGTATTTGCAATGAGTTATAAGTTAGTGAATCATTTAGTATTAATCCCGTCTTACATTGTTAGATAATATCCTGCTGTTTAGACGGTAAATAACTTGGATCAGTAGCTAAATTAGTTATTGAAAAACAAAGCAAAAAGCAGTTTGTTAATCAGATATTATGCATATTAGATAGTTTGTTGATTTGGAATTGGTACTATTAGTTTCTGTACAGTTGTTTCTCTTTATAAATAAACAATTTGAATTTATCCTCTTTGATTTCAAGTACTGTATATATTTTGAGTTTTCAGTTCTATTTTTTCTTCGTTGTCTCGTTTGGTCTGGGCCTAATGAATAATGCAGGCCCGGATCTGATTCGGATGTTAATCGGGCTGCTGAATAAAGGCCTCAGCATGATCTGGGTTTTGGAAACCCAAATGCACAGGTTAGTTTGCTGAGGGCAAGCCCAAGAGTCCAGGCCAAGTATTAATAAAACGATTTAAGGCCTGGATTTGTGTTCTGGAATTGCGATAATATTGAATGATTAAGGAAAAACCAAGAGATATAAAATATAGTTATATGATACGTTTGGACTATAAAATCGAGTGGATGAGCCTCGCATGGAAATAAAAATAGCGGGGCCCCATATAAACAAATAATGATATATAATAGATTCGGGAAGGTTGATAGCAAATTCCACTACCTTTCCCAAAGATTAAAAAGCCGTTAGACGATTGTTAGGCACGATTTAATAAATATACTTTCCTTAATACGAGTGCATACTTGGTGCGACTCAAATCATACATCCCGGCGAAGCCGAAATATACTAAAGGTCACAGGCGTACTGGTTGCGGTGTGACTCGAAATACGTTTTCGCAACGTCGCAATTCGTAAAAATATTAAAGCTTGAAACGTGTACACATTGTTAAATGGCATATAGTAAGTCACATAAAACCGAGAACGACGGTTGATCGACTGTGCTAATACCACAGAATTCGGGAGTGCCTAACACTTTCTCCCGGGTTAACAGAATTCCTTATTCAGGATTTCTAGTTTTGCGGACTGTAATACAGAGTCAATTTCCTCTGATTCGGGATTAACCGATGACTTAGGACACCATTATTTTCCCAAGTGGTGACTCTGAAAATTAAACAAAATTTCGGACCGATTGTCCTTTATTTGGAAAAACTCCTTCCTTTTTGTTATTATATCCTTCCCGGGTATTTGATCATTAAGGTATACCCTATTCTTTAATCGGGAACTTTAAAAAGGGGTAGTAAAAAGGGAGGTGTGACAGCTCTGGTGACTCTGCTGGGGACTAGTAACCCAGAACTTCGGTTTCAGGGTTTAAGAATTCGAGCTTGTTAGAATTGCTGTTCTCGATATTATTTGATTTTTTTATATGCTTTAAACAACATGCTACGTGTTTTACCGCTTTGATATTATATGGATTATATATATAAATTATGCCAAAAACCCTTCTCTTCTTCACCTCCGGGGATGTGCTTACTGGTTGAGACTCCCCTTTCTGTTAAGTCATACCCATAATAAGAAACAGAGGCCGGATAAGTTACAAAGCTGATTGACCCCGCGGGTTACCGGTACGTAGCCCCCTCCTCGATCCGAGTTGTCCACTCGGATACAAGGTCTAGCACTCTATGAAACCATAAGATATTGAACATAGGTCTAGGATGATTATTTGCATCATAACTCACTTAGGGGGCTCAACACAGGGGTTGGGTCCGTCTAGGACAGGTGACCCGGTAATTAAAAGACCGAACATACTATATGTTGCATTTTTAATTGTCTCTGATCATTATGCGGACCGGCAAATTATCGAGAAAATAGAAAGATAATATTTGAAAATAGAAAAAGAAAAGAGAGAGATATTGACAAATGAGTTGTTAGAAAGTCTGAAAAAATTGGAAATAACTTTGTTGTTAAAATAATTGGTCGAATAATCTGACCGAACTACGCAGGTTTGATTCTCGCCATTAGGTGGGATACGTAGGCAACCCTTAAACGGGTCCAACCAAACTTTTAGAAAATGACCAAAAAATATTTTAGTTTCAAATAATCGAGGTGATTGCTATTTTTGGAAATAGCCGAATGTTTCGAAAGGACGCCGGAAGGCTGTTTTGGCAAAAATGGCCACTTCGAAAGTCATGTCTTTTCAAAATAAATACTTGAGAAGGTTATAAAATGAAAATTTTCTTTGAAAAATATTTTCCTTTTTTCTAAATAAAATCGCCTTTTAATAAATGTGCAGGATAAGCATGATACAGAATGAACCCTTCACTTTAATGAATAGAATCCCTTTGGAGCTAAGATTATGGTGGAACGACATTGGACAGGAAGGACAGAATTGGGTCAAATGTTATCTGAAGGACCTTACGGGATTAATGAACATAATTCCTCGAGGCGATATAATCCGAGCACTTATTACATGCTGGGATCCTCCGCACGACGTTCTACATTTTTCGGACTTTGAACTCACTCCCACTCTTGAGGAAGTTGCTTACTATATAGGGAAAAATGAGGTCCCCTTAAAAGAGAAATACCCGGTGGCTCCAAGAGCGATAACAGTGCACCGCTTCCTAGACTCTTTGAAGATTGCTCGGAACGTCCACAACGAGGATTTGGTTAATGGATTTTGTTCCTTAAACTTCATCTACTATATATGGACATGTCGGGGATTTCCATGACCCTACAAACAAACTCTGTAGTAAGTCCAACCGAGCCAAATGGGAGGAACATCGACGATTTGCCTTTCTGGTGGCGTTTCTCGGGATAATCATATTTCCAAGAAAGGACGGGCACATTGATACAAGAGTCGCCGGGGTGGCCAAAACTTTGATTGTACAAGATAATTGCACTTTGGCCCCAATGATCATAGCCGATATCTACCGTGCCTTGACAACATGTAAAGCAGGGTACAACTTCTTTGAGGGATGTAACTTGATTCTGCAAATCTGGTTGATAGAACATCTATGCCATCGTCCATCGTTCTCAAGCTATGGACCGATTGAAAGAACTTGCCTCGAAGAATTCTATATGAGAACAAAAGAAGTTAAGCTGCTAGAGGGAGTTAAAGGTTGGATTTCATATCTACGATCGTTGACCGATAGCCAGATCGATTTGGCATACGGATGGTTGCCCCTCGATGAGGTGATTTACATGCCAACAGAAGGGTCACACTTCTTGATCATGGGTTTAAAAAGTATCCAGCCTTATGCCCCATACAGGGTCCTACGACAGCTTGGAAGATATCAAGTTATACCAAAGGATGGGGACCTCAGTTTGCAAGCAATATAGATTAGTCCGGATGGGCAATTCCCGGAAGCAAAGGTCCGACAGGTTTGGAATGAGTGTTAAAATTTGAAGGCAGAAACTTGTGTGGAAAACAGAGCTTGGGGAGAAGTATCACCAGGGTACGCCGCATGGTATCGACGGGGTGTTGGGCATGATAGACCATTAAAAAGACTTTACGTTCAAGATTTGGCCGGGCAGTCTAAGGAATACGGAAATTGGGTGGCCAAAGAAAATGAGTATAAGGCCAAAATCAGCTTGCTAGAAAAATAGTTGCGAGATCTCCAATTCGAGAGTAGTTTACAGGCAGCATCTGACGAAGGAGAAAAGAAGCAGATGAAAAAGGAGAATGAAATTCTAAAGGCTCAAGTTGCAAAAATGAAAATGGCATCCGAGACCCCAGTTTGCTTAGCCCGAGACGAGAAACTAATTGAAAATCTTCGGGGCAAAGTGAATGACTACATCTTCGATCTTGACAAAGTAGAAAAGGAGTTAGTCAGGGTTTGGAAGCAACTGGCCAGAGATGCCGAGGAAAGAACTAGGATTGTTCAACAACTACAAGATAAACATGAAGTTGAGGTAGCTCGATTGAGAAAGAAAGTCATCACAGCCATAGTCAAAAGTAACAAAATAACCAAAGAGTTTGAAGAAGAAAGAGAATATTGTTACACGACTATGGCTCGATTAGAATTCGAGTTACAACAACTACAGAAAGAGAACCAGGAAACTTTAGACGCTCACACCAAACAGATCAGCAGGCTACTTCAAGAAAAAGGGGTCATTCGAGAAAGAATTGTCCATATTGCTTAGTACATCACCAGAAAATGCCAGTTGTGTGAAGATATGTCCCAGGCAACATTTGCATCAGCCGTGAAGTTCTTTGTAAAGCAAGTCATGTCTGACCTAGCTAGGCTCCAAAGTGGATTGGCATATAGGCCCGTGACAAGACCGAACGATATCTCGCGGGCATTAGGAGCATTAATGTACTCACAGGGCATGCATTTTGTATTCGTATTTCTTTTTGCATTAGTAGCACAACATCACTTTGTAAATCAATGTTTTTGAGTATCAATGAAAGTTCAAAGAAGTTGTTGCTAATCTTTTTTCCACTTTATATCAATTGTTTGAGCGATAGGCAAATACGTAAGAACAAAAATCAATAAAAGAAGAAGAAAGAAAGAAGTGAAAAAAAAGAGAAATGAAAAAAAAAGGAAAAAAAAAGAGAGAGGAAAAAAGGAAAGAAAAAGAATGAGAATGAAAAAAAAGAGAGGAAAAGAGAAAAAGAGAAAAAGAAAGATGATTGGAAAAAGAGAAAGAAAGAAAAAGAGATGAATGAATAAGAAATGGATGTTGATTCAAAATGGAATAAATGCCGGGATGATGCATAATGATCAAAGGCAAAAGTTGTGATTTTAATCAATGCATCTTATCCCTTTATGTACTAACTATTAACAAGTGTTGTTGTTTATGAGAATCCGATTTCAGCTGGCAACTGGTACTCTGGCAAATCATCATTACAACACACGATCAAAAACTATGACTAAGGTTGTGTCTCAGGAAATTGAGCCAACTATCATGGACCCAGTACAAGAAGAGGAGGTTGTGGATGTTACAAGGATGAAAGAGGAGATGTATAAGATCAAGCAGAAAATGTTGGAAATGTACCAAGCTTGGTCCAGGGGTCAACCTTTACCCACATATCCAGCCAATCCAGCATATGTCCCTCCTGCCAATCCTAATCCCGAGCACCTACCATGAACTCATCCTCCACGTACCCAGATTACCATCATTACTATGCCACCACTTCACAAGCACCACCACCACTGTCCAAGAAAATTCCACCTTAACCACCGCAAGTCGCCCCAGTGTATGTGGCACTACCACCTGTTGCTCTGCATAAGTCGTCAAGTGAACCAGTGTTCCATGTGCAGGATGCACATTATTATCCACCGGAGCCGACGTTTAGACAACATGACTCCTATACCCCACTGATGGAGACAACGGAAGAAAAGCCCGTCAAGAACTTGGAGCAAGAGGAAATGTCACGAATGATGAAGAGTTTAGAACAATCTTTCCGTAACATACAAGGGCTAGGAGGCCAAGTGAGTGTAGCATACAAAGATTTGTGTTTGTTCCCAGAAGTACAGCTCCCGGTTGGATTCAAGCTACCTAAATTCGACATGTACGATGGACACGGGGATCCTGTAGCCCATCTCAGGGGTTATTGCAACAAGATGCGTGGTGCAGGGGGAAAAGATGAACTTTTGATGGTATACTTTAGTCAGAGTCTGAGCGGTTCTGTGCTGGGGTGGTATACACGTCAGTATCATACTAGACGGTTCATATGGGACGATTTAGCTCCATCATTTGCTAACCACTTTCAGTACAACTTGGAGATAATTCCAGACACGCTGTTACTTACAAAGATGGAAAAGAAGCCCGGGGAAAGTTTTCGGGAGTACAACTTCAGATGGAGAGAACAAGCGGCACGAGTGGATCCTCCTATGAAGGAGACTGAAATAGTGCATTATTTTCTGCAGGCCTTAGAGCCTACTTACTATGGCCATCTGGTGTCGACTATTGGTAAGAATTTCAATGAAGTAGTGAACATGGGGAGTTTTGTAGAGGAAGGATTGAAATCCAACAAAATCATGAGCTTTTCTGCTATCAAGGCCACGAATCAGGCGATACAAACCGGAAATGGGGGATCTATTGGTAAGAAGAAGAAGGAAGAGGTTTCAGTTGTTGAAAGTAGACCATGGACTCGGAGCCAAAATATATACCATCACCCACCTTGCCCATACCAATCATACCCGCCAGCACCTTACAACCTACCTCCACCATATTATCCACCCACTACCCCACATTATCCCATCCCACAAGCTCAACATTACCCATCGCCTCCACATGTATGGCGAGCCCAAGCCCCACAAAGCATCTACCACACACAGAACACCTACCCTCCTTCCAGAACATACAAGAACCCAAATAGACCCAGCTTCTGTCCTGATCCAGAAATGAGAAAAAGATCCCAAACAAAGAAAACATTCACCCCACTGGGGGAGTCTTATACTAGTCTCTATCATCGTCTGAAAGAGTTGGGGATGCTAAGCCCGATTGAGGCAAAACTTCCAAACCCACCGCCCAGAAACATTGACCAGTCAGTCAGATGTGAATATTGCTCCGGGGCACCGGGGCACGATACTGAAAAGTGTTGGCACTTGAAATCTGCTATACTGGAGCTCATTGACGGTAGGAGGATCGAGGTGTAGGCTCTAGAGACTCCAAACATTACCCAGAATCCATTACCAACTCATCATGAGACACACATGATAGAGTTAGAGCAAGAAGAGAACAACAAGAAGCCGTCCCAATCGGTAATGATGATAAAGGCCAACAGTAAAGTGGAGAAAGAGGTCGAGAAAGGGAAAGCAACAGCCGAGTTACCAGTGAAAAAGCAGCCAGTGGTTGAGACTATGAAAATTGTGGTGCCAGGGGCCAAGCCGTTGTTGACAGTGAAAAGAGCATACATGGAACCGGTGGTCATAAAGCCGGTGGTGAAAATGCCAGTGGTAGATACTAAAGCCATACATTGGAACTACAACAAAGTTACAGTAATGTATAGGGGAAAAGAAGTTATAGGGGAGGTCAATGAAACACATGGCCTCACTCGTTCCAGGCGGTGCTTTGCCCCGAAGAGTTAAGGAAAATGAAGGTGGTAAAGGAGAGTCGTGAAGAAGCCGATCTCTGAAGAAGAAGCAGAAGAGTTTTTGAAGAAGATAAAAGCTCAAGACTACTCGATAGTAGAGCAGCTGAGAATGATGCCTACACAAATCTCATTGCTTTCACTGCTAATTCACTCAGAGGAGCACATGAGGGCGATGTTAAAGATTCTGAACGAAGCACATGTCCCCGAAAAAATCTCAGTTTACCATCTTGAAAAGATCACCAACAAAATCTTTGAGTCGAACAAGATAACATTCTCGGACAATGAATTGCCTGTTGAAGGGACGGAACACAACAAGGCACTCTATCTTACTGTCAAAAGTGAAAAATCAGTGGTTACTCGGGTTTTAATAGACAACGGGTCGAGTGAAAACATTTGTCCACTTTTGACTCTTGGAAAATTAAAGATTAATCCTGACAGAATCCGTCGGAATAGTGTGAGTGTTTGGGGGTTTGACGGAGAAAGCAAAAATACCTTGGGAGATATTGTGCTGGAGGTCACCATTGGGCCGGTAGAATTTACCATGGAATTCCAGGTGTTGGACGTCACTGTGTCTTATAATCTATTGCTGGGATGGCCATGGATCCATGCGGCCAAAGCCGTACCATTTTCACTGCACCAAATGGTATAATTCGAATGGGAACAACAAGAAATTACAGTACATGGAGAGGAAGACGCTTGTAATACCATAATGCCTTTTGAGGAAGTCGAGGGGGACACGGGCCCAGGGATGTATCAGGTGACAGACACTGTGGTAGTTAACAAGATATTCGAAGGGGAGAGTATGCCAATCCCTGCAGTGGCATCTACCGCAGTAATGGTAGCAAAAGAGATGATCAGAAATGGGTTCACACCGGGAAAAGGTTTGGGGATAGCTTTATAGGGAATAACACAACCTGTCCATCTACAGGGAAACAATGATACCTTTGGCTTGGGCTTTAAACCTACCTACACCGACATCCAGAAAGCCAAAAGAACCAAGAAGAAAAGTTGGACCCTTCCGAAACCAGTCCCAAAATTATCCGACACCTTCACTAAGCCTGGTACACAACGACATTTGACGACTGCTGCGTCAAGGTATGCTGAGATAAGGCTAGATGTGGAACTCTTCGTGAGGTTTGAAATGTTGTTCGGGGATGTAAACATGTTGGAGATGGGCGAAGGGACCAGTAAGATGGATATCTAGTTCGTGGGGCCCAATGTTGCACTCAATAATTGGGAAGCCACTCCTTTTCCAATCAGGAGGGAGTCTTGGTAGTTAGCTTTCAAAAATATATCATCCTTTCCCAAAAAGCAATTTTATTTTTGTATTCCCCACACCCCACTGAAATCAAATGTATCCAACCTCTGTTATCTTTTTGGAAAAATATCAATGAAATGCAATTTCTTCTTCTTTCTTCATTTTTGCCTTATTTTTATTATTTTTATTTTTTTCCTTTTGTACAGTTCAATATGCGCTGATTCTGATGATATGTCATGCATGAAGGATTCCCGGCCCAGTTTTGACAATCGAATAATTATACAAGAAATTGAAAATGAGAGTGAAATAGAATATGAAGATGAGGAAATACTGGAGGAAATAAGTAAAGACTTGAATCAATATGAGGAAAAACTCAAACCGAACTTAAGTGAGACAGAATCTATTAATTTGGGGAATGAGGATAATGTCCGGGAGATAAAAACCTGTGTACACCTAGAAGCTTCCCTCAGAGAAGAGCTAATAAAGTTGCTGCATGAATACAAGGATGTTTTTGACTGGTCCTATGATGACATGCCCGGACTCAGTACTGACTTGGTGGTACACAAGTTGTCTATTTATCCCGAATGCCGGCCAGTAAAACAAAAGTTGAGAAAGTTCAAAACGGACATCAACGTGAAGAGAAAAGAAGAGGTGAATAAGCAGTTTGAGGCAAAGGTCATACGAGTTACCAAATACCCCACCTGGTTAGCAAATGTTGTGCTAGTTCCAAAGAAAGACGAGAAAACCAGGGTGTGTGTTGATTACAGAGACCTCAACAAGGCTAGTCTGAAGGATGACTTTCCACTACCGAATATCCATATATTAATCGACAATTGCGCCAAGCATGAAATTGGCTCCTTTGTAGATTGCTATGCGGGTCATCACTAGATCCTAATGGACGAAGAAGATGCGGAGAAAACAACTTTTATCATGCCTTGGGGAACATACTGCTATAGAGTGATGCCGTTTGGGCTTAAGAATGCCGGAGCTACTTATATGAGGGCAATGACCACAATGTTTCATGATATGATACATCGAGAAATTGAAGTGTATGTGGACGACGTCATCATAAAGTCCAAAAAGCAACATGATCATGTCAAGGACTTGAGGAAGTTTTTCCAAAGACTCCGAAGGTATAGTCTTAAACTCAACCCCGCGAAATGCGCTTTTGGAGTACCCTCAGGGAAGCTATTGGGATTTATAGTAAGTTGGCGAGGCATTGAACTAGATCCTTTGAAGATAAAAGCCATCCTGAGTTTGCCTCCGCCGAAGAACAAGAAGGAAGTAATGAGCTTACTAGGGAGGCTGAATTACATTAGCCGGTTCATCGCTCAGTTGACATCAACATGTGAGCCTATTTTCAAGTTGTTAAAGAAAGATGCAGCAGTGAAATGGACCGATGAATGTCAGGAAGCTTTCGATAAAATCAAGGAATATTTGGAAAATCCTTAGTGTTAGTTCCTCCGGAGCCGGGAAGACCTTTGATCTTATATCTGACAGTGCTTGATAACTCCTTTGGCTGTGTACTGGGGCAACACGATGAGACTGGAAAGAAAGAGCAAGCTATATATTACCTTAGTAAGAAGTTCACATCTTACGAGGTAAAATATACTCAGTTAGAGAGAACATGCTGTGCATTAACCTGGGTGGCTCAGAAATTGAAGCATTATTTGTCAGCATAAACTACATATCTGATATCACAGTTAGATCATTTGAAGTATATATTCCAGAAGCCCATGCCTACAGGGAGACTTGCCAAATGGCAGATTCTGCTCACAGAATTTGACATCATTTATGTAACACGTACGGCAATGAAGGCGCAAGCAATTGCAGATCACATAGCAGAAAATCCAGTAGATGATGAATATGAGCCACTAAAGACATATTTTCCGGATGAGGAGGCAATGAATGTCGAAATAATGGAACAAAGTAATAAGCCAAGTTGGAAGATGTACTTCGACGGAGCCGTCAACAGTAAAGGAGTTGGGATTGGAGCAGTGCTTATCTCAAAAATGGGTCAACATTATCCCGTTACTTCCCAGCTTCGATTTTTCTGTACCAACAATATGGCCGAATATGAGGCGTGTATATTGGGATTGAGGATGGCGATTGATATGGATGTTCAAGAGATTTTGGTCATGGATGACTCGAATCTTTTGATACATCAAATTCAGGGAGAATGGGAGACAAGAGATTTGAAATTGATACCTTATCGCCATTGTCTACATGAACTGTCCCAAAGATTCCAATCCATAGAGTTCAAACATATCCCAAGAATGCACAATGAAGTAGCAGATGCTTTGGCCACACTATCCTCTATGTTACATCATCCGGATAAAGCCTATATAGATCCAATTCAAATACAGGTATATGATCAGAATGCTTACTATTTTGCCGTGGAAGGTGAGTTAGATGGAGAACCGTGGTATCACGATATCAAGGAATACTTGAAGACGGGAAAGTACCCAGAACTAGCCACCGGAGATCAGAAGAGAGCTTTAAGACGCTTAGCGAATGTCTTTTTCCTCAGTGGAGGAATTATATATAACAGAACACCAGACCTGGGCTTGCTGAGATGTGTGGATGCGCAACAAGCTGACATGATTATGACTGAAGTGCATGCTGGAGCTTGCGAACCTCATATGAGCGGGTATGTCTTAGCAAAGAAGATTTTGAGAGCAGGATATTATTGGCTCACCATGAAGCGGGACTGTATCAGGTATGTTAAGAAATGCCACCAATGCCAAGTACATGGATATTTAATTCACTCCCCACCTTATGAATTGCATACGATGTCTGCACCTTGGCCATTTGTTGCCTGGGGCATGGATGTTATCGGACCAATAGAACCTGCAGCATCTAATAGACATAGATTTATCTTGGTCGCGATTGACTACTTTACTAAGTGGGTAGAGGCAAAGACGTTCAAGGCGGTGACGAAGAAAGCCGTGGTGGATTTCGTGCATGAAAATATTATATGCCGATTCGGAATTCCCAAAGTAATTATCACAGACAATGGTGCAAATCTGAACAGTCACCTCATGGCGGAAGCATGTAAGAGATTTAAGATCCTGCATCGTAACTCTACATCTTACAGGCCAAAGGAAAATGGAGCAGTAGAAGCTGCGAACAAGAATATAAAGAAGATCCTCAAGAAAATGGTGGAAGAGTCTAGACAATGGCAGGAGAAGCTGCCTTTCGCTCTTATGGGTTATCGCACAACAGTACGTACTTCTATTGGTGCCACACCCTATTCACTGGTGTATGGAATAGAGACTGTTATACCCGCAAAAATTGAGATACCATCACTTCGAATCATAGCTGAAGCTGAGATCGATGACGATGAATGGGTAAAAGCCCGATTGGAACAACTAAATCTGATCGATGAGAAGAGGTTGGCAGCGGTTTTCCATGGGCAATTATATCAACAAAGAATGGCCAAAGCATATAATAAGAAGGTGCGTCCTCGGAAGTTTGAAGTTGGACAATTGGTATTGAGGCGTATCTTACCACATTGGGCTGAAGCAAAAGGAAAATTCGCACCAAACTCGCAAGGACCGTTCATGGTATCACGGGTGTTGTCTAATGGGGCACTATATCTGATAGATATTGAAGGGAAATGCGTAGAGACTGCTATCAATTCAGATGCAATCAAAAGATACTATGTATGATTCTTTTCATTTGTATAATTGTATTTGTTGTGAATTTGGAATTGAAATGATGAAGGCATTTTATTCTCTATCCAAACACTTTATCCATTGACATCCCCATTTGAGCCTAGTTCGATTTATTCTTTTATATCCCTCTCTCGGAATTGTTTATGATACCAAAAAAAGAGAGGAAAATAGCAGAATGCAAGCAAAAGAAAAAGACAAAAAAATCAGGAAAAAGTCAAACGAAACCATGAATTAATGGCGTAGTCTGAACTACGTCTGACTTGATCCCAAAAGGGTACGTAGGCAGCCTCACTGAGGTTCAGTCACAATAAAGAAAAAATCCAAAAATCCCCGACATATTGAAACTAGGGCAAAAGTTATGCTTTATAATTCCGGGAGTTGTAAATATTTTGAACCCTCATAATCTTTTGAGCCTTTATATCCTTCTTTCTTAACCCGTCCAAAAGCCACGTTACGGTCCAAAGAAAGACCTTCTAATCAATTTTAAGAAAATAACAAATACAATGAGAATAAAGGAAGAACGGAGTATGGACAACCTCAGCGGTTCAGAAAAACAAAAGACAAGAAAATATATACAAAAGAAAAAAAATGAGTGTCTCATCGGTGAAAACCTTAACCGGCACCGTGAGGCGATGGTGAGAATGTGAGAAATAAATGAGAGAGTCTCATAGGTGAAAACCTTAACTGGCACCGTGAGGCGATAGTGAGGATGTGAGAGAAATAAATGAGAGAGTTTTATGGTGGAAACCTTTTACAGCACCATAAGGCGATTGTGAGGATTATTTTGGAAAAGAGAGAAAAGCAACAAAAATAATATCGGTTTGGGTTTCAAGAAAGTTGGAGTTGGAATAATGGCAATTCGATTGAACGAACTGGGTCGGAGTTTAAATACATGGCATGGTCAAAGGAATCAGCCAACATACCCAGATAAGTTCTATCACTTCTCCAAATCACCCTTACCCCTTTGGAAATTCATTTGTTCCTACATTTCATTGATTATCCATTGAAAGCTAACTACCAGCTTCTGATAAGAGTTGAAATAACACTGGATCAGAGAAGAAAGAAAAGAAAAAGAAGGGAGAAAGGTAATAAAGAAGGATGGCAATCAAGGCCAAAAGAAAGAAAAAAAAAGTGAAAAGCAAGGAAAAATACAAAAAGAGTTTACAGAAGGTAATCAACTGAAGACCGCGCAACATGAAAAATACAAAAAAGAGGAAGGCAATAAAAGGCAGGAGCGGCAGATGCCAGTTGCAAGTAGCTTATAACTAATGAGATTTTGTTTCATAATTTAGACAGGAAAATTGTCACTAATCACTTTAAAGTGAATGTGACCAATGTGAAAAGAGAGAAAACACAAAAGAAAGTTCAGCACTAAATGGAGGAATCCATGGATGGAGGAACCACACAATCAAGAAAATACCAAAAACAACAGGAAGGTATCATCTTTTAAATTCACACCCCACTTATCAAACTGAGGAAATATTTTTCTGCATTCGCATTTCATGCATCAGGCGCCCACCTGGATAACAAGGGAATACTTTTCTGCATTCGCATTTCATGCATCAGGCGCCCACCTGGATAACACGGGAATATTTTTCTGCATTCGCATTTCATGCATCAGGTGCCCACCTGGATAACAAGGGAATATTTTTCTGCATTCGCATTTCATGCATCAGGCGCCCAACTGGATAACAAGGGAATACATTTCTGTAAATGTTTAATTTCTGTTCAGGCGCCCACATGTATAACAAGGGAATACATTTTTGCAATTTTAGTTTCTGTTCAGGCGCCCACCTGGATAACAAGGGAATACATTTGTCACGACCCAAACCCCGGTCGTGATGGTGCCCAACACATTGCTAGGCAAGCCCGACCATCTTATCCATTTAAACCAGCCAATGATAAATCAATACTGATTAGTAGGCATAATTATCTTATCTTTATAACAAATTAAGAAGTGTAGTAATGAAAAACACGAATACAGTCCCAACCAAATCGTGGTGTCACAAGTCTGAGCCTATACAAATGATATCTACTACAAAATCCAGACTAAGCAGAATGGAAACAACAAAATGATAAAGAGGAAGAGGTCATGTACTGCGGACGTCGGCAGCTACCTCGAAGTCTCCACGGAATGGCAATAATACAAGCAGTTGCGTTAGCTCAACTGCCCTTCTGAACCTGCATATCTGCACAAAAAAAGTGCAGGGGAGTGGGGTGAGTATATTTCAACTCAGTGGGTAATAATAAGAAATAACAACTGGAAGTGAGAACACCTGTACTATCAGTATATAGTTCTAAGGGTATCCTCACAGGTAAGTCATCTCAACAGCGAATACCCCCAAATTCCAGTCCATATCTATCTCACCAAGGTCCCACACTGACCTAGTCCTCACTCGTACTGCTATGGCGTACAACCGACCCAATGTATATATATATGTATACATATGTCTAAAATATGGCGGCGCGTAGCCCGCTGCGTATATATATATATATATATATATATATATATATATATATATATATATATATATATATATATATAGAGACATATACATTTGTCTATAACACATAAGTATTTACGTATTTATAAGGATATTAGTAAGTATAATGTTGCGGCGTGCAGCCCGCTCCAATACATATACCGCTGCGGCGTGCAGCCCGCTCCATTTAACGTCGACGGCGCTCACTGGGGGTGTATACAGACTTCGGAGGGGCTCCCTAGGCCCAAGCGCTATGATGCTGCGGCGTGCGGCCCGATCCACACATGTATTACTGCGGCGTGCAGTCCGATCCAATATATATATGTATATATATATTTATACTGCTGCGGCGCAGCCCGATCCCATAATATATACAGCGCTCACTAAATATATTGCTGCAGCGTGCAGCCCGATCCCATAATATACTCTAGCGCCCACTAAGAATGTGTGCAGACTCAGACTCCGAATGGGCTCCTACAGCCCGAGCGCAATAATACTGCGGCGTGCAGTCCGTCCCACTTGTATATTACTGCGGAGTGCAGTTCGATCCACATATGCATCACTGCGGCGTGCAGTCCGATCCAATACATATAGTGCTACGACGTGCAGACCGATCCTTTTCTAATATATATGTATATATATGTATAATGTTGCGGCCTGCAGCCCGATCCGGTATATATATCAATACCTCTCAGCGGGTCCTCGACCCCATCTCAGTCAATATAGACTTGGCCTCTCGGGCCCAATATAATATCTCATAGTGGGTCCTCGACCCTATCTCAGTCAGTATAGACTTGGCCTCTCAGGCCCACTCAGCTAGAATAGGGAATCCCACCCTAGGTAGTCTCTCTCACAGAACACATCTAGTATTGGCTCATGATATGCTATACAACTAAGATTACAGCTGAGTGTATCTATCCAGCATGATATACTATGGTTGAGTGCATGTATGCAGCATGATATACTACGACTGAGTGTATGTATCCAGTATGATATAAGGGGTCACCTAGCTCTACAGATTTCCCTAATACTTCTACGGATCGGCACAAGGCCCCAAACATGGCTACCAGCCCAACTACACAGTTATAAGCTCATTCACAGTCATAATACACAATAAACTATCAGTCGGGAAGGACCAAGTCCAAATCCCCAGCCACAATGCCACCACGCTCATCACACGACGCGTGTCTTATCTCAACAAAGCACTGTGTAGTGCAAGTATGGGGTTTCAAACCCTCAGTACATTATTTACTACCATCACTCACCTCGATCCGGTAGAAGTCCTAGCTCGCTTTGCGCTTGCCTCGCAAATTAATCTACTCGGATGCCAAATCTGCTCAAAATCAATGAGAATACATCAATATAGGCTAATTAGACATAACCCAATCGAAATAACTCGATTTACACCAAAACCCACGAAGTTGTCAAAATTCGACTTTTGGTACGCTCCTCGAAAAATTACAAAAGTTATATTTTCGGAATCCTTATCTCAACACGAGTCTATACATACCAAATTCATAAAAATCGGAGTTCATTTGACCCCTTAAATCACCATTTCTATCCAAGAGGGTTTTCTACCCTTTTCAACAAAATTTCTCAAATTAAATACCAAAACTTGCAATAGATTCGAGTTATACAACCAAAATTGAGTTAAGAGTGCTTACCCCGTTGTTCTCTCAAAAAATCTCCCGAAAAATCGCCTTACCCGAGCTCCAAATCATCAAAAATGACAAATGGAACGAAGTTTGGACTTTATTCTGCTGCCCAGAGACTTGTTCTTCGCGTTCGCACTCATACTCTCGCGTTCGCGAAGAACAAACTTCCAAAACTTTATTTTCCACCTCTGCTCGGACAGCCTCTATTGAAATGGTCATAACGTTTTACACACAACTCTAAATGACTATTATAATATGTTTCTGGATAATAGACTCAAAGATCTACGACGTTTGTTTTTGAATAACCTCCAAATTATTTGTAGATAAAAAGATATAAGCTTCCGAAGTAGGACCTGCGCGACAGAAATTCCTTCTTCGTGAACGCGAAGCACTGTCGCGAACGCGAAGAACACAAGTCCCAGATGACAAGTCCTTCATCGCGAACGCGAAGGCCAAAAGTCTCAAAAGCCAATTTCTTCTTCGCGAACGCGATGGGACCTCGCGTATGCGAAGGACAACACCAGATACCAGCAACAACACTTCAAAAACTTCCAAAAATGACCCGTTAGACATCCGAAACACACCCGAGGCCCCCGGGACCTCAACCATAAGCACCAACATGACTTAAAACATTATAAAAACTTGTTCCGATCATCAAAACTAGTCCTTAAACATGGAAATCATCAAATCGAGGCGGATTCAAACCTAAGTTTCAACTAAAACTTCCGAAACCAATATCCAATCAAAAACCCGACCAAACGATGTCCGAATGACCTGAAAATTTGCAGGCATATCCAAAATCACCTAACGGAGCTACTGCAACTGTCGGAATTCCATTCTAACTCCCGAATCAAAATCTCACCTACCGTTCGGATTTCGCCGAAATTCAACTTTAGCCATTTCAAGCCTAAAACTACACCAGACCTCCAAATTCACTTCCGATCACTTTCCTAAGCCACAAATGACCTCCCGGAGCTGACCGAATCATCAAAATTCGATTCCGAGCTCTCTAACTCACAAGTCAACATCCAGTTGACTTTTCCCAACTATACCTTCTTCTAAGAGACTATTTGTCTCATTTCCAACCAAACTCAATCCGAATTGAGTCAAACTCATGAAACATGCATATTGAAATATGAACAAGCATATAACGGGGAAAACAGGGTGATAACTCACATGATGACGGGCCTGGGTCATCACATTCTCCCAAACTTAACCAAACACTCGTCCTCGAGCGGACCAAGAGGTTTACTAGAAGTAACCCAATAGCTGAATGATCCTTCCAAGCATATATTCGGGGCGATCCCACGTCACCCTATCTCATGTAAGTCCGGTACACACTATAGCTGAAATTCTCACAGCCCATCCAAACCATAAACCGCATTGCACTTTCCGAAATCACATACCAATCCTAATCTCATGCCTATACCCAATATACACACGATCCAACTGTAATAGCCCATACTCGCCACTCCGGGTGAGATCACATGATGTATCAAACAACCCAATCGCTCGAGACGATGGCCTTGGGTCACAACAATTGCCCAAGGTAACCAAATACTAACAGAAAAACCTTTCTCATTAGATAGAGTCTTATTCCAACACATTCATATCCTTCCCATAGCAGCTGAACACTCGATACGCCGAACCCATCTCTCGGGTCAACCATTTGTGAATCCATTTCCCTTTTATAACTGATACCACAATAGGTTTCGGAGCCAAACCTCGATATTAACTTTCTAACAAGCTAAGATCAAATATGCTCGTACTCATTAATGACTCCAACGATCATTTCGATTATAAACACCACACTAGTGACATGACACCTCAGCATTGGCCTATGCCACAACGAGCACAACACAGGCTCCAATAAGAAATGATGAACACACTCGAATCATGACAACTGACTCACACAAAAGATCCATAATTCCAATTCCTCGATACCATCACAACGCATAACTAAGACCTCGTCTCACATCATAGAATTAAGGTACCTGAATCCTCCTCGAAAGGTCATAACATCACGTGGCCTTGCCACAACTCATGATTATATCCAACACTGTGACTCATGGAGCACCCCAAGTCACCATGCTCAAAACGTCAGCCACGCACATATCTAAGTCTGAACTCAAGCAATCAATCACACCTACGATGATATGATAAATATACACTATCAAATCCTGAAAGGACACAACCGATGTGCTATTCCCCGAGCGGTACCCAATACGGACTATTCTTCAGAAGCTAGGAAGTATTGCATACAAGGTAACATATAGGAAACTATATTTTCCACATCACACTGTTGCGGCGTGCAACCCGTTCCTATAATATACCTATGGCGGCGTGCCACCCTATCCAGATACCATACTTGTGGCGGCGTGCCACCCGATCCAGATAATATACTTGTGGCGGTGTGCCACCCGATCCACACATAAATCTAGCAAAAGTGAATGCACATCGAGACAAGTCGCTCATTGCAACAAACATATATATAGCCTCAAGCTTGGCCACATGAAATGCATCCGACAAAGTTCCTAAATACCAGAACTGAATCAATGGTAGATACCTCTACACTGACATCCGTCATGAAGGCCCAACCGACAAAGCAATACCTACCATCCGTCTGCTGGTCCTAGGGTACATCGACCCTGCTGGAGCATGAACTGATGCTCTCTGCCACGCAGTTTGTGACATTTTTCCGACATAGTCCATATCACACAGTCTAGACAACCTGACTTATGACAACCAGTCTGCAATCATATATCATTATTCCAATTCATCATATCAAGTAACGAAAGAGCCACTAGGGCTTCCAATTTTCAATAACCGCTAAACGGTGTCGATACACACGACATACCACCACTACGTAGGCGGATTAAGAGAACTTCTAGTCTCCAACACATATATAACACATGAATCGCTATACCTGATCCCACACTCCACCGTACGAATACATAACACACATCAAGCATCCATTCATACCACGAAAGCCATTCAGAAATTTTTCTAAGCCATCAACAACTCAATATTCACCGTCAATCCAACAAGAGGATACCACAATACCACTAAATATTATTAGTTTACATTACCTGGACCTTTTGACCATATACTCTACCGAATTACTAGAATAGCAGTACCATTTTCATTAATCACCAGGAAGATTGATTCTCAGATTATCTGCAGCTGCCCACGCTGCTTGGGGATTTTAATAACTTCCCATATAATATGAACCGATCTCAAACCTTGAACATGCCGTTATCATCTTTCCATAACACATCGCACATACCATACTGCACCAAGATACATGGAGAATTTCTATCCCTCTCATACGCCACGAACATCGACGCACTCAACTAGTTGAGGACCTTCATGATCCCATATAGGATAAAAGTCATTACACATTCTATGCTTCGCATACCGATAGGAATATACTCATTTTCAAACCATGATAAAACACATTACAACTCTTTCCTCCCATTCATTGCATAAGCTTAACTGCCAGGACTAAGTTCTTTTACCCACATCGAGCTACGCAACTGCCAGCACATCAAGAGCTTTGTTGCACCATAACTGCAAGGCTCATTACCTCGAACACACACCAGGAGTTACTCGTGCCCTTTTCATACTGTTCCAGTTTACTAACAAGTTGTTCCATTTACCCAGTTTCCTTTCTGATTCATCTTTAATTTAATATTAACCTTTACTGTAGCACCATAATACATCAAATCATGTTACCACACGAGACTCGTACATAAGACCACACCGTCTAAGACTCACAGGCCGCTGAATACTCTCTTAGGTATTTCCCATAGGTACCATAATCTACAACACTTTACCTTGAAGAACTTCCTGCAATTTAGAATTCGTTATCATTACTCTCCAATATAGATACATAGAATCTCATCATCCACATAACATAACAAAAGTCTCGATTTCATCTAACGAAACCACGGTCTTTAGCCACGTACACAGTCTTAAGGCACCTGACTATTGCAAGCGTAAATCTTGAACACCGCAAGGCTATTCTCGGGCATCATTCACCCTTAACCAGTTATAATTCAACTGCCTTATTGAATAGAACCACTCGTGCCTTACTAGAACTCTGACACCGCAGAACATGTTACATACAGATACAATTAGCTATCTTTCTTTTCTATACACCGAACATTATTTACCAACGTAAGTTCAAAACATCCTAGTATTTCTTCACATCTACGAAGCAACCTTTATCAAAATTTCCCAACATTCCTAGAGACAGGACCAACATAGCACACAACAGTGCAATCAGTTAATCAATACAACCTCCCCAACTTGGCTCGGAGCCATACATCAAAGCACTTTCAGCCATTCATAGCATTCTTACTCAAATGATGCCATAATGTTACAATGAGATTAAACTCGAGTCATTTACAAGCTTTGGCGGAGACTCGAATCATCAGAAATCTTAATTCTTTTGCACTTCTTGTATTAATTCACACGCAACAGTTAACCCCATTCCTTAGGTAACAAAATCTTTTCTAAGTCCCAAATTTTCCAAATATTTCGACAGGGTTTTCATTGTAATTTGGCCTATCCACATGCCAGAGAATCACCAAAACCATCCGCAACTCGACAAGACATCTCAACAATACAAATCTTAATACTACACGAATTTATATTATCAAAATTAGTACATGAACATGCGCTACGCCTGCTAACATCATAACATATATCAAAGACCTTTCACCACAATACTTATAGCACAACCAATTCGATCTTCCTGAGTCTGAACTTATACTACCACGCGTAGTGCACTTTACATTTCCGCTAAGAAGTAATGAACATATTCCCCACGCCCATAGCTAGGGCTACATATCAAATCACAATAAGAATCGAATACCTTACAACTCTCCCATTATCAAACTGCCATTTTTAGAATTAAGATCAATACCGATCGCATGAATTTTATAATACCAGCTCGCAAAATTAGCACCTTGGTGCTCAAGCCATAGACAAGGATCCAGCCTCAAGTCCTTCAAACTGGCCCGACATAAACTCATAGAGATTATATCTCATCCCTCGATTGGGGAATCATAATCCGTCAAGGCAAATTTATCACTAAGCACTCGAGTGAGCTTACAAACGTGTAGAAGGAGTTTCAAGAATTACATCTCAAGCTGAATCAAGTACGCACGATAAGAATTTCAAGAATTGAAACTTTCCTAAAAGGTTTGCAGCCTCCCGAGGATAAGTACAGGCGTCCCCGTACCGATCCACGAGACTCTACTAAACCGGCTCATGACTCGCGAGACCTGTTAACCTAGGCTCTGATACTAACTTGTCACGACCCAAACCCTGGTCATGATGGCGCCCAACACATTGCTAGGCAAGCCCGACCATCTTATCCATTTAAACCAGCCAATTATAAATCAATACTGATTAATAGGCATAATTAGCTTATCTTTATAACAAATTAAGAAGTGTAGAAATGAAATACACGATTACAGTCCCAACCAAATCGCGGTGTCACAAATATGAGCCTCTACAAATGATATCTACTACAAAATCCAGACTAAGCAGAATGGAAACAACAAAATGATAAAGAGGAAGAGGTCATGTACTGTGGACGTCGGCAGCTACCTCGAAGTCTCCACGGAATGGCGATAATACAAGCAGTTGCGATAGCTCAACTACCCTCCTGAACCTGCATATCTGCACAAAAAAAGTGCAGGGGAGTGGGGTGAGTATATTTCAACCCAGTGAGTAATAATAAGAATAACAACTGGAAGTGAGAACACACGTACTATCACTATATAGTTCTAAGGGTAACCTCACAGGTAAGTCATCTCAACAGCGAATACCCCTAAATTCCAGTCCACATCTATCTCACCAAGGTCCCACACTGACCTAGTCCTCACTCGTACTGCTACGGCGTACAGCCGATCCAATGTATATATATATGTATACATATATCTAAAATGTAGCGGCGCGTAGCCCGCTGCGATGTATATATATAATAAGCAATAACTGAAAGTAAGAACTCCGGTACTATCACTAAACAGTTCTAAGGCCAAACCCCCACAGGTAAGTCATCACTACAATGAGTACTCTGATCTCCAGTCCACATCTACCTCAACAAGGTCCCATACTGACCAAACCCTCACTCGTACCACTGCGGTGTACATTTATCTCAATACATGGAGATATATACATATGTCTATAATGTATAAGTATTTAAGTATGTATAAGGATATGAATAAGTATAATGTTGCGGCGTGCAGCCCGCTCCAATACATATACCGCCGCGGCGTGCAGCCCGCTCCATTAACGTCGACGGCGCTCACTGGGGGTGTATACAGACTTCGGAGGAGCTCCCTAGGCCCAAGCGCTATGATGCTGCGGCGTGCAGCCCGATCCACACATATATTACTGCGGCGTGCAGTTCGATCCAATATGTAAATATATATATAAATATACTGCTCTGGCGTGCAGCCCGATCCCATAATATACTCCAGTGCCCACTGAGAATGTGTGCAGACTCAGACTCCGAAGGGGCTCCTACATCCCAAGCGCAATAATACTGCGGCATGCAGTCCGTCCCACTTGTATATTACTACGGCGTGCAGTCCGATCCACATATACATCACTGCGGCGTGCAGTCCGATCCAATACATATAGTGTTGCGACGTGCATCCCGCTCCAATATAGATATTTATATAATATCTCATAGTGGGTCATCAACCCTATCTCAGTCAGTATAGACTTGGCCTCTCAGGCCCAATATAATATCTCATAGTGGGTCCGCGACCCTATCTCCGTCAGTACAGACTTGGCTTCCAGGCCCACTCAGCTAGAATAGGGAATCCCACCCTAGGTAGTCTTTCTCACAATACACATCTAGTATTGGCTCATGATATGCTATACAACTAAGATTACGGCTGAGTGTATGTATCCAGCATGATATACTACGGTTGAGTGCATGTATCCAGCATGATATACTACGGCTGAGTGTATGTATCCAGCATGATATAAGGGGTCACCTAGCTCTACAGGTTTCCCTAATACTTCTACGGATCGGCACAAGGCCCCAAACATGGGTACCAGCCCAACTACATAGTTATAAGCTCATTCACAAGTCATAATACACAATAAACTATCAGTCGGGAAGGACCAAGTCCAAATCCCCAACCACAATGCCACCAGGCTCGTCACACAACGCGTGTCTAATCTCAACAAAGCATTGTATAGTGGAAGTACGGGGTTTCAAACCCTCAGTACATTATTTACTACCACCACTCACCTCGATCCGGTAGAAGTCCTAGCTCGCTTTGCGATGCCAAATCTGCTCAAATCAATGAGAATACATCAATATAGGCTAATTAGACATAACCCAATCGAAATAACTCGATTTACACCAAAACCCACAAAGTTATCAAAATTCGACTTTTGGTACGCTCCTAAAAAAATTACAAAAGTTATATTTTTGGAATCCTTATCACAACACGAGTCTATACATACCAAATTCATTAAAATCGGAGTTCTTTGACCCCTTAAATCACCATTTCTATCCAAGAGGGTTTTCTACCTTTTTCAACAAAATTTCTCAAATTAAACACCAAAACTTGCAATAGATTCGAGTTATATAACCAAAAATGAGTTAAGAGTGCTTACCCCGTTGTTCTCTCAAATAATCTCCCGAAATATCGTCTTACCCGAGCTCCAAATCGTCAAAAATGACAAATGGGATGAAGTTTGGACTTTATTCTGCTGCCCAGAGACTTGTTCTTCGCGTTCGCGCTCATACTTTCGCGTTCGCGAAGAACAAACTTCCAAAACATTATTTTTCACCTCTGCTCGGACAGCCTCTATTGAAATGGTCATAACTTTTTACACACAACTCCAAATGACTATTATAATATGTTTCTGGAAACTAGATTCAAAGATCTACAACCTTTGGTTTAAATCACCTCCAAATTCCTTGTAGATAAAAAGATATAAGCTTCCGAAGTAGGACCTACGCGACAGAAATTCCTTCTTCACGAACGCGAAGCACTGTCGCGAACGCGAAGAACACAAGTCCCAGATGACAAATCCTTCATCGCGAACGCGAAGCACCGTCGCGAACGCGATGGCCAAAAGTCTCAGAATCCAATTTCTTCTTCGCGAACGCGATGGGACCTCGCGAACGCGAAGGACAACACCAGATACCAGCAACAGCACTTCAAAAACTTCCAAAAATGACCCGTTAGACATCCGAAACACACCCGAGGCCCCCGGGACCTCAACCAAAAGCACCAACATGACTTAAAACATTATAAAAACTTGGTCCGATCATCAAAACTTGTCCTTAAACACGGAAATCATCAAATCGAGGCGGATTCAAACCTAAGTTTCAACTAAAACTTCCGAAACCAATATCCAATCAAAAACCTGACCAAACAATGTCCGAATGACTTGAAAATTTGCAAGCATATCGAAAATCACTTAACGAAGCTACTGCAACTGTCGGAATTCCATTCTGACTCACGAATCAAAATCTCACCTACCGTTCGGATTTCGCCGAAATTCAACTTTAGCCATTTCAAGCCTAAAACTACACCAGACCTCCAAATTCACTTCCGATCACTCTCCTAAGCCACGAATGACCTCCCGGAGCTGAACGAATCATCAGAATTTGATTCCGAGCTCTCTAACTCACAAGTCAATATCCAGTTGACTTTTCCCAACTATACCTTCTTCTGAGAGACTATTTGTCTCATTTCCAACCAAACTCAATCCGAATTGAGTCAAACTCACCAAACATACATATTGAAACATGAACAAGCATATAACGCGAAAAACGGGGTGGTAACTCACATGATGATGGGTCGGGTCATCACAACATTTCTGCAAATTTTTAATTTTTGTTCAGGCACCCACTTGTGTAACAAGGGAATACATTTCTGCAATTTTAATTTCTGTTCAGGCGCCCACTTGTATAACAAGGGAATACATTTTTGCAATTTTAATTTCTGTTCAGGCGTCCACCTGTATAACAAGGGAATACATTTATGCAATTTTTAATTTCTGCAATTTTGTTTTGTGTTAGCTAACATGAGTAACACCGTAACACGAAAAGCCCACACTGGAGCAGAAGAAAAAGTTTTGTTGTTTTGTTTTGTTTTGAGCATGTATCAGTTTGAAGGCGAGAAGTATCATCGAAAATCAAAAAAAGAAAAAAGAAAAAAAGAAGGGAAGCAAGAAAAAGAAAAATCAACAAAAAGAAAGACAGCCGCACAAAAAATCAAGGAAAAAGAGACAAGAAAGAATAAAGAGACAAGAAGTTAGATAAGAACAATTGTAACTCGTAGCATTATAGCTTAGAATAGCTTCTTCATTTTACATTTTTACCCCTGGTGTAATAAGGAGTAGGTCAGCAAGTCATAAAAGTGTCAATGCAACAGTAAAGTCTGGTAGTTTTAAACTACAAGACCTTCCCGAACTACACCGACCTGATTCTCGTTTAGCCCAGGATATGTAGGCAACCTCTGAGGCAGGGTGCGGTCAAAAGGTTTTTCAAAAATACTTCTCAGGGAATATGCCAGTGGGTAAAAATCTCTCATTACTGCTCACTTGTCTTTGCACTGAAACTCTTCGTGTTCCCGAGCAAACAGGGGCAGGTGCGAGCACGTGATTTTTGCCCTAAGCAATAAATTCCAAAATTAAAATAAATAATATTTTTGGGTGCAATTATATGTTTTGATTGAAATAAGATGCATTTGAGTGATTGAACAATTAGAGATTAAAATTATAAAATTAAAAAAATAGATTAAATACAAGTATTTTAATTTAAGTAGTTAAAAAGAAAATTAACAAAAAGAGGCTTTAATAACGGAAATGAAGAAAAATAGTAGAAAAATGTCAAAAAATACCAGAAAATTAGAGGAAATAGGAAATTGAATAATTAAAAATAATTTAAAAAAGAAAAAAATGAAATACAAAAGAAAATACCACAAAAAATAATTAAAATACCAAGAAAATACAAAAAAAAATACAAGATTGGGCCATATATGTAAACCCAATACATTGGCCCAAACCAATTAAGAGATCCGGTCCATTCTATATGTAAGAAGAAATCTCAGTCGTTTGTTCATTTAAATCCAATGGCTAAGGATTTTTGCGGAATTAATCAAATAATAAAGTATGGGATCGAATCTGAGCCGTTCACGCCTTGAAATCCAACGGATGGCAATTCGTCTCCCATTTAAATGAGACGACATCGTTTTAAGGGAAATAATCCTGGCCATTGATCTCACTTGATCTAACGGCTAGGGACGAGCTCAAGGTAACGGGTATTTAAACCCAGTCTCAAGAGACGGCTGGCTATTTTTCAAAATATTCAACCCTAGCCGCCTCTTTCTCTTCTTCTTCTCCCTCTCTCCTTCCTTCTCGAAGCTTCGCCGGCAATGGAGACTGGCCCATTTCCATGGCTGTCTCCGGCCACCTCCCACCTCCCACCTCCCAACCCCCTTTCTTCTACTTTTCCACCATGAACCCCCATGAAAACCTAGAAAGAACATGAAAACCCCAAGTTTCTTGAAAATCCAGCCACTGGAGTTCTTCTCCGGTGACCACCACCTTTGCCACTAATCTTCAAACTAACACCCTTGAACCGCCTTATCCTGATCTTTCACCCCATGCAACCCTCTCCCTTCAAATCTTCTCCGAGCTCTTCGAATCTTGAAAAATAAGTCGCCTGAACCCTAATTCCGGCTGACTTAAACAAATCCCACACCAAAGACCTCATCTTTTCACCCCTAAAACCCATCCCTTAATAAAAAGAATTCAAATCTGAAGTCTTAGATCTGAAAAGAAGAAAAACCAGAAAAATAAGAAAAGAGAAAGAAAAACTGGAAAAAGAAAAAGAAGAAAAGAAAAGAAAGAACAAAGAAAGAGATACGGGGAAGCTCAGGAGACAGATACTGAAAGCTAAGTCCCCTCCTCTCTTTTTGCCTGCTTTTTATGATTTTTCGTGATTTTTTTATCTTCTTTGCTTGCTTCTTGATTCTTCTTACATCTTTAGTATGATTTCTGTTTAGATTTTTCTTCTATTAGCTGTTAAGCCATTGCATGATATATTAGGCCTATTTTCTCTGAAAAAATCCATGTTTATTCATGTTTCTCTGTTAAGTTATGTCTTCTTTGTTTGCTTCTTCTTCATCTTCATGTTTGTTAGCATGTCTTTTACCTAGATTCTATTTTTTAGTCGCATGAATCACTACATGTTCAGATTATATTTTTATCTTCTAAAAAATCTCTGTTTTATCATGTTTCTCTGTTTAAACCATATCTTCTTTTGAAGCTTCTTTCATAAATTCTACCTGTCTATGCTTAGTCAAGTATATGTGAGCATGATTAGGGTTTTCAGTGGTCTTTTGACATGAGAAAAGCTCTGACTATGCCTTCTTTATGTCCAATTGATATACTGTGTTTTGGAAGCTGGAATTATAAGTCTTTTGATTGAAATTCAACAATATTCAATCTCTTCTCTGAGTTTTGTTTAAATGACAAATAACTCTCATTTCATGGCTATGTATGCAATATGTATGAAAAGGGATATGTTTGCTACAATTCTGTGTTAGCCGATTACTATTAATACCTAGTATGCTTAGGTGAAATTGGTTATAGCTGCAGTAGTGTAGTAATCTGAAAAGTGGTCAAAACTGAAAACATGCTTTAAATAGTTTAAAAATGGTTAAAATCGAAAACTAAAAAATAGGTTATAATTGAAAACAATACAAAGGAGGTCACAAGTGAAATAAGTAACAAAGAGTGGTCAGTCTTGTAACTGACCAACTCTGATAATTTTGAAAACACTGGCTAAGTGTTAAACAAGCTAAGTGTGTAATAAATTAACTCAAGTCTAATAGGCTATACTTGCAAGGTCTCAATTGGCCTGTGTTCACTAGTTGGCTAGACTTGCGAAGTATTTGTCAGCCTGTGTTCACTGTTTGGCCGAAATTGTAAGGCTAAGTCCAAACTTTGGACTGGCCAGACCTTAAACAATATATTTTGAATAATTAAGCAGGTTAGTCCTGCAAATTGACTTTAATTACATAAAATGAAACAAAAAGAGGTTAGAATTGAAATGAATTGAGGTTCAGACCTGGCCAAATCTTAAAGGATTCATTTGAAGTGGCCAGGAATTAAATAATAGCTGAAGATAGTATAACCCTAACCTGGGCATGGTCGGGTAAATAGTGAATGCCCTTAAGGGCATATAGGGAATAGAAAATGGCATAAGTATGGATTTAATAGAGCCTATAGGGACATTAAAGACATTTAGACATATGATTTCTGCAATATTGCACAAAACTAAGGGCACAATGGTCCTAAATAAAAAGGTAACTTAGTAAATAACTCTAACAAGTAGGGGAACACTAGTAAAAGCCCCAAAAAGGAATCAAATAGAACTTTCCAGCACATGCTGGAAGGCATTTCATAACAGAAATGGGGATTAAAGTGTAATAATTGGTAAAAGATGAGGGGAGGGAACTAGAATTATTTTCCAGCTTTCCCCCCCAAAATTTTCACCATATCTCACCTATAAATACCCCCATTTGAGCGTGTTTAAGGGCTGGATTTTGGAGATCAAAATTTGCAGAAAAATTTCATACATAGTATCGTAGATATAGCTGCCTGGGTTTTCTAATTGAAGTTCATACTTAAGGCTGTGGTGGATTTTCTGTTTTCTATTGGGTCTCTATTGCTTATTTCGTTGGGTATTTGCTTGGCTGCTGTGTTGAGATTCAATTGTTTGCTGGGATTCACTCTATCTATTGTTGCATTGCCTGTGGTGATTTTAACTGCTGTACTTGCTCCTTCCCTTAGAACTCATTGGATTCATTTTGCTGAATCAGGTACATATCTCTGTTCGAGCCATATAATTCGAAATCATTTAATGGAATGAAGAGCTTGGTTCAAGCTTAAAATCTCTTTGTCATTTATGTTTATGTTTTACATCATTTATAAAATCTCTTTGTCATTTATAGTTGAATTTGTAATTTATTAGGAGGTATTGTATATATGTAGCTCGTGAGAAGCACGAACAAATGAAACAATGTAATAAGTGTAGCAAGTAGAGATAATATAGTGGTAGTGGTCAAAATCACTTAGTTAAAATAGGCTGACAGTAAAATTAGTCCAATTAATCTCGAAGTAAGGCCTATAACACTAGATTCGTAACAATGATTTCAAGCAACCCATAGTATATAGTTTAATTTGATACCTGTTAGTTAGATTTAAACAAGTTTAATAGCGGCTATAACAACAAAAACGAAGCAGTAGCTTAGTTAAGAATGATTATTATAATATCAAACGAACCAGTCTCATAATAAACTGAGTAATAAAAAATATAATTAGTATTTGCAATGAGTTATAAGTCAGTGAATCATTTAGTATTAATCCCGTCTTACATTGTTAGATAATATCTTGCTGTTTAGACGGTAAATAACTTGGATCAGTAGCAAAATTAGTTATTGAAAAACAACGCAAAAAACAGTTTGTTAATCAGATCTTATGCATATTAGATAGTTTGTTGATTTGGAATTGGTACTATTAGTTTCTGTACAGTTGTTTCTCTTTATAAATAAACAATTTGAATTTATCCTCTTTGATTTCAAGTACTGTATATATTTTGAGTTTTTAGTTCTGTTTTTTCTTCGTTGTCTCGTTTAGTCTAGGCCTAATGAATAACACAGGCCCGGATCTGATTCGGATGTTAATCGGGCTGCTGAGTAAAGGCCTCAACATGATCTGGGTTTCTGAAACCCAGATGCATAGGTTAGTCTGATGAGGGCAAGCCCAAGAGTCCAGGCCCAGTATTAATAAAATGATTAAGGCCTGGATTTGTGTTCTGGAATTGCGATAATATTGAAAGATTAAGGAAAAACCAAGAGATAGAAAATATAGTTATATGATAAGTTGGACTATAAAATCGAGTGGATGAGCCTCGCATGGAAATAAAAATAGCGGGGCCCCATATAAACAAATAATGATATATAATAGATTCGGGAAGGTTGATAGCAAATTCCACAACCTTTCCTAAAGATTAAAAAGCCGTTAGACGATTGTTAGGCATGATTTAAAAAATATACTTTCCTTAATACGAGTGCGTACTTGGTGCGACTCAAATCATAAATCCCGGCGAAGCCAAAATATACTAAAGGTCACAGGCGTACTGGTTGCGGCGTGACTCGAAATACGTTTTTGCAACATCGCAATTCGTAAAATTATTAAAGCTTGAAACGTGTATACATTGTTAAAAGGCATATAGTAAGTCACATAAAATCGAGAACGACAGTTGAGCGACCGTGCTAAAACCACGGAATTCGGGAGTGCCTAACACCTTCTCCCGAGTTAACAGAATTCCTTATCCAGAATTTCTAGTTTTGCAGACTGTAATACAGAGTCAATTTACTCGGATTCGGGATTAATCGGTGACTTGGGACACCATTATTTTTCCAAGTGGCAACTCTAAAAATTAAACAAAATCCCGGACCGATTGTTCTTTATTTGGAAAAACTCCTTCCTCTTTGTTATTATATCCTTCCCGGGTATTTGAACATTAAGGTATACCATATTCTTTTAATCGGGAACTTTAAAAAGGGGTAGTAAAAAGGGAGGTGTGACACACCCACTTTCGCGTCATAGCTTTAATTTTATCATTGTAATTAGTTACTTGCGATGTTATTTACACTGTGTAATTGGTTTGACTAGATTCGGGCCACTCGGAGTCGGATACTCATGGCAAGAGAGTCGTTTCTTAGCGGTTTTGTACCGGAATTGAGGTAAGTGACTTGTATAACCTTGCGTGGGGGAACCTTCATCCCTATGATATTATGTGTTGATTTAAATGCCGTGTACGCGAGGTGACGGGCGTGTTCTTGCGCAGATTGTTGGAAAATCACCTTACTTGAACTGTTCAAATCATGTTATCATTGATATTTAACTGTTTTAGTGGTAAGACTTATTTAATGATAGTTAGAAAAACATGATTAGATAAGATTATTTGTCTAAGTGCCTACTTGTCTTAATTGAACTTCCTGGAACTTGTTGATACTAGATTGGTGTAAATTGTAGCTATGTATTTCATATTTCTTTGTGTTTTTCCTCTTATTGATTGTGTTTGTGTTTGTAAACTACGGGTTCAATTCCCGGAGATCCAAGGGCTGCGGGTTCAATTCCTGGAGACCCAGAGTTACTGAGATACGGTCTGCGGGTTCAATTCCCGGAGATCCTGAGATATTGAGATATGGACTGCGGGTTCAATTCCCGGAGATCTGAGGGTTGCGGGTTTGATTCTAGGAGACCCAGAGTTATTGAGATACGGACTGCAGGTTCAATTCCCGCAGATCCTGAGATATTGAGATACGGACTGCGGGTTCAATTCCCGAAGATCCGAGGGCTGCAGGTTCGATTCCCGGAGACGTAGAGATACTGATGTATGGACTGCGAGTTCAATTCTCGGAGATCCTGGACTTGTTGATTTGTATTTTTGTTGTGTTGGTTACTCTTTGTTAGCTTAATTGTAGACAGTTGCAGTATTTACTTTATTGTTGTTATTTCAGTATTGTTATTATTTGAACTGCTCGATATTATTATTATCATTATATTATTATTTCTCGGTAGGGCCTTGACCTTCCTCGTCACTACTCCATCGAGGTTAGGCTTGGCACTTACTGAGTACCGCCATGGTGTACTCATACTACTCTTCTGCACACTTTTGTTGTGCAGATCCAGGTACTTCAGATCAGGCGCACTACAAATGATTTAGCAGCACCGTTAGGAGACTCGAGGTATGATGTGCTACGTTCGCAGACCCGGAGGGTCTTCTTCTATTCTTATTAGTGATGTCAGCTATTTTTTTACTTCCGTTGTATGGACATTCTTGATGTATAGAGCCACAGTTGTACTCTCTCTATTAGTCTGCGTTACCCGTGAGTTTACGGGTCTTGGTAGTATGTTTTCTTCTGGTATTTGGCGAAGTGTATGTGCCGAGCGGCACTTATTACATTTCATTTACGTTATTCCGCTAGTATAATAACTTTTGTTCATAAGAGATCTACATTCCGCATCATGTTAGGCTTACCTAGTCGCGAAGACTGGTGCCGTCATGACAGGTTCACAATTGGTGAACTAGGGTCGTGACATGTTCGGTGTGCAAGTCACCTCAATACAGCATTATGATATGTAAATCCGGGGTTTTAAAACCTCAGGATGTCATTCAAAGTCATTACTCACCTCTAGCCGGCCGATAATCTAGCTCGCCAAACCTTTCCATCCCGAATCAACCTCCTCGTGCGTGGGATCAGAACAAAACCATAAGGGATACATCACAATAGGCCAATAAACCATAACCCAATCGAAAAGACTCGAAAAATATCACGAAGTTGGCAAAACTCGAGCCCCTATCCCACTTCTCGAAAAATTACGAAATTCACATCACCGGATTCGTTGTCTCGCCACGAGTCCGTACATATAAAATTCATCAGAATCAGAGTTCAAATGCCCCTTCAAATCATTAATTCAATCTCTCTTAAGTTTCAAGCCCTAACCTCCATTTTTAACTATTAATTCCTTGAATTTCAGTGTTTAATCCATGGTTTTACACTATATAAACATAATCCTAGTCCAATAGTTCATACCTGACGAAACCCCTTCGAATTCTCTCCAAAATCGCCCAAGAATCGCCTTAGCCGAAGTCCAAAATATTTTCCTTCTCTTTTAAATTAGTGAAACACAATTCACTTAACCTGCGGTCACCGCATATGCGCCCACTTGACCGCTTCTGCGGTCTAACTTAACTCACCAGGGACCGCTTATGTGGTCACAAACCGCTTCTGTAGTTGCCGCTAATACGGACCCACGTCCGCTTCTGCGGAACACCTGGTCCTTCAAGGACCACTTTTGCGACCACCTAGCCGCATTTATGGAACCGCTTATGCGGCCGCGTTTTCCGCAGATGTGAAAACAACAGAACCAACAAACCTCTTCCATGCAACAAACTCCAAATTCACCGTTTAACGACCCGAAATCACCCCGAGGTCCCTGGGACCTCAACCAAAAGCACATATATGATATATTACCTTATTCAAACTTGCCCGAGTCATCAAATCACTATAATTAACATCAAAATCATCAGATTTCACCAAATCAAGGCCTAAGTTCTTCAAGAACTTTCGAAATGCACTTTTGATCAAATCTAGACCAAACGATGTCCGAATGACCTAAAACTTTGCAGACATGTCCAAAATCACCTAACAAAGCTAGTGCAACTATCAGAATTCCATTTCGACCCTCGGATCAATATATCACCTATCAACCGGAATTCGCCAAAACTCAAACTTTGCCAATTCAAGGCTAATTCTACACTGGACCTCCAAATTCAATTCCGATCGCACTCCTAAGTCAAAAATCATCCCCCGAAGCTACCTGAACCACCGGAACTCAAATTCGAGCCCTCTAACTATATAATCAACTCCTGGTTGATATTTTCAAAACAAGCTTCCTTCTAAGAGGCTAAGTGCCTCATTTCTAACTAAAGCCAATCCAATTCTACCCGATCAACCCAAATACTGATAGAGCAACATAATATAGGGAAAATGAGATGGTAACTCACATGACGATGGGCCGGGTCATCACATCCTCCGCAACTAAAACAAACGCTCATCCTTGAGCGGGTCAAGAAACATACCTGGTGTCTCAAATAGGAGGGGATATCTACTCCGCATCTCCTGCTCGGTCTCTTAAGTAGCCTCCTCCACGGGCCAACCTTTCCATTGCACCTTCACTGAAGCTATATCCTTTAACCTCAACTTTCGATCTTGTCGACCCAAAATAGCCATCGGCTCCACATCATATGTCAAATCATCCTCCAATTGAACCGTGCTGAAGTCCAACACATGAGATGGGTCCCCAACATACTTCCAGAGCATAGATACATGAAATACTGGATGCACACTAGACAAGCTGGGTGGCAAAGCAAGCTCATAAGGCACCTCTCCAATTCTCCTAAGAATCTCAAAAGGCCCAATAAGCCTTGGGCTCAACTTCCCTTTCTTCCCGAACCGCATAACACCCTTCATAGGAGAAACCTTCAGCAAGACCTTCTCGTCCCCCATATGAGACACATCACGAACCTTCCAGTTCGTATAACTCTTCTAGCGTGACTATGCTGTACGATGCCTCTCCTTATCAGCTTCACCTTCTCTAAGGCATCCTGAACCATCTTAGTTCCCAATAATCTAGCCTCGCCGGGCTCGAACCATCCGATAGGAGATCTACATCGCCTACCATACAATACCTCATACGGGGCCATCTGAATGCTCGACTGATAGCTGTTGTTGTAGGAAAAATCTACGAGTGGCAAAAACTCATCCCATGAACCTCCAAAATAAATAACACAGGCACGCAACATGTCCTCCAATATTTGGATAGTGCGCTCGGACTGTACGTCCCTCTGAGGATGATAAGCTGTGCTCAACTCTACCTGCATACCCAACTCCAACTGAAATACCTCCAGAACACAACTTATTGCAGGACAGCATCACAAACTGCTTCTCTGGTCTCTGCTTATGCGGACCCACGTCCGCTTCTGCGGAACACCCAGGTCCATCAAGGACCGCTTTTGCGACCACCTAGCCGCATCTGCGGAACCGCTTATACGGCCTCTTTTTTGTAGATGCGGACCCGAATTTCCCCCCCGACATCGGGATCGTGATGGCGCCTACTCGTGGTAGCTAGGCAAGCCAATTCATTCAACAATATCCTGTTCATATCATCATTTTAATACTCATACTTAATAACAAGAAATAATTACTCAATTTGATAAATGCAGAAGTCTTTCTAAATAGAGATGAACGATAATAAGGTAAAACACTTATAAAATCCTCTACCCAAGATGTGGAGTCACCAACTCATGAACTACTATAGAATACTACACATAATGGTCTGAAAGAAAATAATAAACATCTGTCTGTCTCGGAACAATGAGACCACAACAACAAACATAAATAAATAGAAGAGACGCCGGGCCTGCGGACGCCTGCAATCTACCTCGGTCTCGAAATACTCAAAAAAAATCCTACAAGCACTCTACTGCTGCTGCTTCTCCTGCTCCTGCTCGAAACCTGGACCTGTGCAAAAATGTACAGAAGTGCAGTATCAGCACAATCCGACCCCATGTGCTGGTAAGTGCCTGGCCTATCCCGGCGAAGTAGTGAGAATCCTAGGACCAGACACTCACATAAACCTGTGCAGTTCTATATATGTACATACCACAAAATAACAGGATTATCAAGTAACAAAATTAACAACGAAGTATCATACTGGGGGAAACACAATCAACAACATATATTAAATCAGTAAAGAAAATCAGAGTATAATAAAACAGCTATCATCAAACAAGAAAATATCAAATAGTTGCACGGAATCACCCTTCGTGCTTTTACTCTCATCCTCACATCTATGGCACGGCATGATCCTTCGTGCATGGTTCAAATAACAACGGCACGGAATGTTCCTTCATGCATAATCAATATCACAAGGCACGACATGATCCTTCGTGCATAATCAATAACAAGGCACGGCATTACCCTTCGTTCATAATAAATAAAATAAGGCACGACATGATCCTTCGTGCATAATCAATAAAAAAAAGGCACGGCATTACCCTTCGTGCATAATCAATAAACAAGGCACAACATTACCCGTCGTGCATAATCAATAAACAAGGCACGTCATCACCCTTCGTGCATTATCACTCTTCCTCACCCAAATAACAATCACCGTTAAGGGCACAAGAATGAAAACAATTAACATGAACCGTCCCGGCAAGGGACACAATAATCATCACAGTAAAGTCCCCGCAAGGGAAACAATAATCAACTTCATAATAAAGTCCCGGCAAGGGAAAACAATGATCAACTTCACAACCCGACAAAGGTTCAAGATTATATCTTAAAAACATTCCACAATATATGTTAACAAACGATTCACGATCACGCTAAACGCCAGTGTATGGATGCTCCTCACCACAGCCCATACACCGCACTCGATCACATAGTAATTAGCACATTAATCCTATTCCCTCAAGCTAGGATAGATCAAACACTTACCTCTAAGCCTTGATGTCCAATTATCCTTCAACTATAGCTTTACCTCGAATTTCAGCCTTCAACTTGCTCGAATCTAATCACAATTGGTTCAATTACTTTAATAAGTACTATATAAATTGGTTTGGTTGCTTAAAAATGGTTTTCTCAAAGTTTAACCCAAAATTTCCTAAAACACCCCTGGTCCCACGTGGTCGGAACTCGGGGTTCGAACCAAAATTCGGTTACCCATTCCCTCACGAGTTCAATTATATGATTTGTTTTGAAATCGGACCTCAAATCGAGGTCTAATTCTCTAATTCATGAAAAACCTAGGTTCTACTCGAAAATAAGAATTTCCACCAATGAAACCTTGATTTCTCTTGAAAAACATGTTTAATGATGTTAGGAATTGAAAGAATTAAGTAAAAACTGACTTACAAGTGTTTTGGAGTGATTTTGCTCTTGGAGAACCGTGTGTGGTGTGTTGGGTTTTGAAAGAATGAAGAAAAGAGGTGTAAAATTCGTTTAAGTATTAGATTGCATAGCTGCAGTTATGGAAATTGCGAACATTTGTTCGCAATTGCGAACATAACAGATTTTTGACTGAGGCCCTCGCATTTGCTAGAAAACGTTCGCATTTGCGAACTCTGGCCCAAGCCTGCCATCATCGCATTTGCGAGATTTTGTTCGCATTTGCGAACTTAGGGTGATTTCTGAATTCATCGCATTTGCGAGGTTTTTCTCGCATTTGCGAGCCTAGGCATTTCCTACCATATTCGCATTTGCGAAGATTGGTACGCATTTGCGAACCAAGGCCAAGTCTGAGTCTTCTCGCAATTGCGAGTATTTCTTCGCAATTGCGAAGATACCGCCTGGGGGAAAATACCAGCTGTGTTATTTTTCAAAATCTGCTCTAACGGCCTATCAAATCTCTACCCGAGCCCTCGGGCTCCAAACCAAACATGCACACAACTTCAAAAACATATTACGAACTTGCTCGTGCGATCAAATAGCCAATATAACATCGTTTTTATCAAATCAATCCTCAAGTTCATGATTTCTTCCTTTAACTTCATAAACTTTCAAATTTGGAACTCAAGGTTCAAAAAACATCAAACGACATCCAAATGTCGTCAAACTTTGTAGAAAGTACTTATATAATATTTAAGACTTGTACCGGGCGTCAGAACCAAAATACGAGCCCGATACCATGGTCATTTAATCCATTTCCATTTAATAATTTCAGCAAAAATAATTTAACAAAAAAATTCATATCTTGGGCTCTAGGTCTCAGAATTCGACTCCGGACGCATGCCCGAGTCCCATATTTTCCTACGAACCTTCCGGGACTGTCCGATCTCAGATCCGGGTATGTTTACCAAAAATGTTGACCAAAGTCAACTATATCAATTTTCTTCAAATTTTTCATAGAATTCATATATTCTAGCACAAAATCTTTCCGGCTACATGCCGGACTATGCACGTAAATCGAGGCAACATAAAATAAGGTTTTCAAGGCCTCGAGAGCATGGGGCAAATGTGGAAAACAGGTGATGACCCTTTGGGTTGTCACAAGAACCAACAAACCTCTTCCATGCAACAAACTCCAAATTCACCGTTTAACAACCCAAAATCACACCGAGGCCCCCGGGACCTCAACCAAAAGCGCAGATATGATCTATTACCTTATTCAAACTTTATCGAGTCATCAAATCACTATATTTAACATCAAAATCATCAAATTTCACCAAATCAAGGCCTAAGTTCCTCAAGAACTTCCGAAATGCACTTTCGATCAAATCCCGACCAAACGATGTCTGAATGACATGGAAATTTGCACATATCCAAAATCATCTAACGAAGCTACTACAACTATCGGAATTCCATTCTAACCCTCAGATCAAAATCTCACCTATCAACCGAAATTCGCCAAAATTCAAACTTTGCCAATTCAAGCGTAATTCTACACCGGACCTCCAAATTCAATTCCGATCGCACTCCTAAGTCCCAAATCATCCCCCGAAGCTACTTGAACCACCGAAACTCACATACGAGCCCTCTAACTATATAGTCAACTTTTAGTTGACTTTTCCAAAACAAGCTTCCTTCTAAGAGGCTAAGTGCCTCATTTTCAACTAAAGCCAATCCAATTCTACCCGATCAACTTAAACACCGATATTGAAACTTAGAGCAACATAATATGAGGAAAACGGGACGGTAACTCATATGACGACAGGCTGGATCATTACATCATTAGTGCAATGGTAATGTAGTGCACTGTAGCTCGCAAGAGTCCCACATCGAAAATGAGAGGGGGAGTCCTGAGCTACATTAGTAGAGCTTGGACCTACATATGTAGACGTGTTTTGGGGGTAACTTAGTTCCTTGGATACAAATCCGTGCGGGTTAGGCCCAAAGCGGATAATATCTACACAGTGTTGGGTCGGGTCGCTGTAGTTGGTATCAGAGTCGACTCTCCACTGTACGATGGGTGGGTACCCACAACGAGGACGTTGTGTCCTTGTTGGTAGGGTGAGTGCAGTGGTAACGTAGTTCACTGTAGCTCGCAAGTATCCCACATCGAAAATGAGAGGGGGAATCCTGGGCTATATTAGTAGGGCTTGGACCTACATGTGTAGACGCGTTTTGGGGGTAACTTAGTTCCCTAGAAACAAAACTGTGCGGGCTAGGCCCAACGCGGATAATATCTACATAGTGTTGGGCTGGGTCGTTACAACAGAGTTCCAGTATAATATACTGAACAAAATTTTACTAAATTTAATAAACAAAAAATATAATCAACCCACACAGTAGGCGTCTACTATTCACACATAGCAGACGTCTCGTAAAATATACTGAAATGAAATAAAACTCAACTATATCATCTAGTATAACATACTAGAAGATAAACACTCACATGACAGACTTCCGATATAATATACTAGACAAAATTTTACAAAATTTAATAAACAAAACATAACTAATTTTTACAAGAACTGGAGAAATCTAAAATGCAGATGAAGCAAGAAAATACGTGAAAATTAACCTTAGTATAGACTAGATTTTTTTTTAAATACTTGTAAAAATAAATTACACAACAATTACAACATTACAACATAAAACTAATAACAGAGTGACAATATTACTTGAAATAAGACAAACTAATGAAGAGAGAAAAAATCGTAAAAGTAAAAATATAACACAATATTTAAACCTTAACGGTACGAAAATCAAAATTAAACCTAAAGAACCAACAATAACTGCGAAAATCCAAACACATTATCATAAGAACAAAACTCACCCATAATTTTGAAGAAAATGGGACCTAACCCAGACAAGATTAGAAGAAAAGTGCTCTCTCAAGAAAGAGAAATCCGTACACTGCCGTAAAAATAAAGAGAAAGACGATAAAAAGTAACTAAACAGTATGTTTAAAAAGGTCAAGGGTAATTATGTCATTTACCAATATATTTTAAGTTAATTAAAATGGCTAGAAATCAATTATATTTAGATTGGTGGCTATTTTTCGATAGCCAACCGTAAAACTAGCTACGCCATACAATTTTTAATCCGTTATATAGATAAATCCATCAGTCACATAATTAACATTTCACTAACTGAAACAGTAACAAAAATGACTTTTTATTTTTCTAACGTCAAATATTTTGAAATCAGGATAATTTGCTAATGTGACTCGTATTTGAAACCAGAAATAATATTGTGTAGTCACTTGCGAAGCCAAAAAATTTTACAAGAATATTCAGTATATATGTATACCTCTAAAACCTAATATTTTGTATACCTCTAAAACCTAATTTTTATATATATATTATAATTTTCGATGAAAGATCGATTGACCACCCTTTGAGATAATATAGTTTCGCCCCTGTGTAGAGTGATGCAAAAGATTTAGTGATATTCATGATTTAAATGTAAATGGTAACCCTACTTAATTTTTACTCTACATATGTCATAGGCTACGGTTTGACTTTATATAACCGCATTAATTAGGCTGTATTTGTCGCACTTTTTCTATGGTATTCCATCTTTTGTTTTCTTCCTTTTCCTTTTCGGGATATGTCGTCTTTTAGCTTTTTTTAATGGTCAAAATCATAAATTTATACATGAAAACCATTGAAAATTAAATACTTACATTATGAACTCATGATTTTAAAAATATAGTTGGATTACTAATGGACTCTAAATCTTTAACTCGCAACATTTAAATTCTAAATTCAACTATTTTCCTAGATTTATAACAAGCAAATGGCGGATGCATATGCCTTGACCACCACCATCCAAATCGGAACTTGTAAAAAAGATCGACAACAACAACAACATACATAACATTATCCCACACTAAGACAAGCAAATTATAAAATCCTCAGCTAAGTAACCAAAGTGCTACAACACTTCATTAATAAGTTAGAAGTCCAAAACGTCGAGCAGTTAAAACAAGATGAACAAGTAATAAGGCAAGTGGTAGATCCAATAATATGGATTCGCAGGTTCGACAAAACTCAGTAGTTGAGAGGTTGAACCATATATATATATATACGTGCCAAAAACAAAAGAAACCGTCATAAGCATTTCAGAACCTATTCTGTAATAAACTCAGAATCCACAACGTCTAAATTCTTCACCCGCCACTAAGTAATTAGGGCTGCCAAAACTCAGTGCTTGAGGAGTTGAACCATCATATTGTTCCATTTGAATTGCAGGCAAATTAGGAGCAGATTCTTGCTGCATTTGGATGCATAATATCTCTGTTTGGGCCATAGCCAGTTGCATTTCTAACTGTGAAACCTGATTTTGTAAATAAGAGATAGCACCTACACAACCATAAACAGGATCTCTCATTCTTGCATTTGCTTCGTACACTAAACTGTTTACTGCATCTGCTCTCTGCTGTATTGGAAGTTCCTGAATATAACATTAATCAACAAGGACAAATTAAAAATAATAAAAAAACATTATAGATTTTGCGAAAAATGAAGAAACTATTTGTGTCCTTTCTAAAAGAGTTCAAGTTCTAGGTCCATGATAGTATTAAAAGATATTTACACAATCAAATCACTTATAATTACGTAACTATAATTATGATAAACATTAATTAGAAAACTAATAAAATTGCCTTCTCTCGACCTTGAGGCCATAGCAAAATATGATACGAGAGATCCGGAACAAATTAAATGATAACTAACCTACTATAACAAATTAAAGTACACTGATCATAAATCTTTTTAAGTAGTATAGAAGTTAAATCCTTCTGAAAATAGTAATCCACTTTCTTCTAACACTTAAAATTGAGTTTTTAGTTCAGAGCTTAAATTTCTATGCATCAACTTAATGTTACATAGTAGCTGAGATCCTGGCTAAAATGGTAACTAACATGCTATTACAGATTAAACCAACCTGATAAGCCAAAAAACTTAAAGAAATTCAAATATAGGATTGTCAAATGGGCAAATTTGGTTGATTTTGGACGGGTCAAAATATGGATTGTTTAATTATCAAATAAGATTTTTTTTGGTATGATCATATATAACATATGCAACAAAAAAATTATTTTACCAAAATTACTCATGTATAATTTGGTCAAGATGGAATGAGTTCAACAAATGAGCGGCTCAATAACCAGCCCAACCTTGGACGGATTAAATGAGTTTGGACGCAAATTGACAAATACACACTGGTCAAGCTAGTTTTTCTTGGTTCTTTGGTAAATAACTTATTATGATAAATAGAGGGAGAAAAGAAAGGGAAACCTGTATCATCTTGCTAATATTGCTAGCACCAAAAACCTTGTGAACAATGGCAAACTTGTGAGGGTCATCTGGAGGGAAATAAGGAGCAAAGATGCAGTCTTTGGCACAACGACGCCTCAATAATTTGCAGGAAGCACAAGGAGAAGTTCCTCCTGATCCCATTTTAATTTGTGCCAAAAATAGACAACAAATTAAAAGAAACTTCTCTTTAATTAATGACAAGGAAGAAAGAGGAGATGTAGTAATTATAAATGGGACAAACTCTAGTTTGAAAGAGAATGAGTAGCACCTATTTATAATGCTTTTGTAAGGAGCTAGTTATTAGTCGTGTGTACAATTGATTGACAAATAAAATAAAAAGTTTAACTGCAAAATTTTCACCAAGATAATTCATAAAATAAAAATAATAATAAGCTCACGAGAGGGTTAGGGGATTCAATATTTAATATAGTATATATACATAAGGAAGTTGTTAATTTTATATACGCAGTGTAATTTTTGGGTAAACTTCAAACCCTTTCACCCAATAGCTCTACCATTGTTAGCTATTATCAGTAAATCTGATCTTATAAAGGTGAGTATTTATTTTTGTTTAACTTTTTTTTAATACTTAATAATAGAAAAGGTCTAGAGGTCATTCTAATTTGTGAATAACTCAAGGCATCATGTACGGTCAATGTAATATAATTATACTATCAAGTTAACTAAAATCATTTACTATTTGTATTAAATGGAAATTGGTTAGCTAAAAAATAAAAAAATAACTTGATGCAACATGCTAAATTACAGTACGAATGTAAATATTTTTTACACTAATAGTATCTGTAATTTAATCCATTGTTTAAAGGCCACAGGAAGATGTACTTAAAGACTAAATAAGACAAAGGGTAATAAATGCATGGGAGAACAACTAGGGTTAGGGTTTAGCAAAATGATGACTAACACGATGCAAAAACCCTAGTCCCAAGTGGGAGAAAGATAGTCTCGACGTGAATGTTTGTTGGCGGACATTCACATGGAATTAAACATGAACATTTGGTTAATGACTATGTTTTTCTCATCATTAATTTGATCAACGGTTCTTACCAGACGCGGACCCAGGATTTAAAGGTAGCGGGTGCACTGTAACAATACATTAACAATATTTATAAGCAGTTGGGTCACGGCGGAAATAATTACTCGATGGCTTTAGCTGGACTAATAACTAGTGGTTGCATATGAGCTTTGAAAATTAAGAAAGAAGTTTTTTTGTGTGGAGAGAGATAATTGTAGAAGAAGTTTTTGATGTAGAGATTTAATTAAAAGTAAAAAGGGGTGGGTATTGAAAAAAATTAAATCAAATACACTATAGTAGGGGCGTTGAAATTACCAAATGAGACCCAATCAAAAATATTAGTTTTATTGTTGAACCTGAGATTCGAACTTGGGTTATAAAAACGCCAACTACTCCACAAACCAACTAATCTACCCAACCTTTGTGATTGAGAGTGCAACATAATATATTTATAGGGATCCTTCTTGTATTAACTTATATATATATATATATATATATTACAATATTTTTACCGAGGCCAACGGGTGCCCGTGCCCCCACCCCAAGCGTAGGTCCGCCCCCGGTTCTTACACTTTTTGGATGAAAAATATAAGTTAAAAAAAAATTACCATGCAACTCAAAGTGAATGAGAGCATTTGACGCGACAGTAAACATTGTTGTGGTATGATCTAAAGGTCCCATTTCTAAACCTTGCGCATAAGAAAATTTTATTGCACTGAGCTGTTCTTTAGTGGACAATATATACGTAATTTTTTTTTTTTTTTTTTTTTATAATGATGGTGAAATTTTTTGAACGTAAACATTAATTGCCAGTACGTATTTTATATTAAACAATGTGGCTACCTTATCTTAAAGTTTAAGTCATTACAAATACAGATCATCAACATTTATTTATTTAATTATATCTTCAATATATAACATTAAGTTGGCATAAAAATTAAAAGATTCTTGCAGTATATGGATTCAAGAGAAAAAATCAAAATTAATCTTCACCTTATTGTAAATGTATATGTATCACGAGGTTTCTGAAATGATACTCCTAAATAAAAATTATTAATTTGAGGAACCCCTAATAAGTTTGATTCTCACATCTTGTGCATTAAATGATTTCCACATGATTCCAAACTTGTAATCTTCTATTCCGAGGAAAGAAGCTCTCTTTCCCTTGTAGACTCTAACTATATTATATATGCAATTTCTGTGTTCGCTGTTCCCTTTTTTTTTTTTTTTTGGTTTTCCACCCGGTGTCCGATATCTACATTGGAACCCGACTATATCCGGATTCGCGCAGCATAGGGCCCCTTGCGAGGGGAACCGCTTCCTACCAAGGATTTTTCCATACCCAGGGCTTGAACCCGAGACCTCTGATTAAGGGAAGTGCAGTCTCATCCACTGTACCACATCCTTTGGCGGTTGTTCGCTTTTCCCTCTTAGTTAGATAGTAAATAAGAATAGGGTCTCTTTCTAACCTATTCAAAAAGGGTATTGCTGTATATGTTACTTTGTGCTCGAACTCGATATACATGCAGTTGATTTGCTTTTTAACGTACCTCTATTTTCACAAGAATTTAATTTTTATACATTGATAAAGTAATTTTTTTTATATATTATCAGGGCATGCAGATCTAGTGAAAAAGCAATGGATCTAGTCAAGCTCAATAACTTTGACTTTATTCTATGTGTGTTAAAAAAATCCTACTAAAGTATAGTTCAAATATTTGATGTGATATGATAGAATTAAAATTTGAATCCATAAAGTTTATATATTTTCAGATCCATCTCGGAATTCTTATTAGTGTATTTTAAGCAGTTATAAACAATTATTTGTCGTTATATTCCATCTTAATACGATTATGTAAAAAAAAAACTATATGTATGTCAGATGTTTGCCCTAATTTTTCTTAACATTTTAGATTTATTTTTTATTTTTGAGGGAAGAGAAAAACATTTACTGTAAATTGGATTTTATTTTTTCTAAAATGAAAAAAAAAATACAAATTTGCTTTATTTGGCTAAGAGTATTCTTTTGGGCTTCTATAAGAGGATTTTTCCTTCGCACTTCACCACTTACTATATTAAATTATTATATTTGTTTTGGTATATTTCTATTTATTATCTTATTTAACTGTCTAAAGTGTATTTTGGTAATTATAATCACATGACATCTGATTATTTCAATCTCCACCTAACATTTTATACACCTTAATTAATCGTGAATAAGTTTCCACAAAAAGTTTTTTAAACAATGAAGTTACATTTTACCTCATAAAACGGTACTTTTCTGTTTCAGTTTCCAGTTAACAATTTTTTCAAACCCTACACTCCTTGGAAGAAGAGACGGTGGTAGTCGACAGGATCAGAACTTTGAAAACAGTTTTTATTCCATAATTAATGTGTTTTTTGTTTAATAACTTATGATTAAATTAAACTAAAGTATGCGTAAAAAACAGACATCTTCAGCGTCATAGAGAAAATAAAAAAAACATGCAAAACTCCAATGCAAACATTAAATGAGCCTTGTGATATGGAAGATTCGATTATTGGGAAATTGGATGTTTTGTCTTTTTTAACTCTTTCTTTTTTGGATTTAAATTAAATTCCAAAATGGTGGAGATTCAAACCATTCTAATCTTTGACAACATTGCTTCTATTCTTGGAGTTTTATATGGAAGATTTGATTATTGGGAAAATAGATGTTTTGTCTTTCTTTGATTCAAAGCAATCTAATCTTTGACAAAGAAAGTTTCTATTCTTGGAGTTTGAAGAGGCTTCGTGTTTTTTTCTTGGGTTCCCAAGACTTCGTGTTTTTTTTTACTAATAATTTTAGAATTTATCGAATATTTATTGATATCATAAAAATACTTATACATAATCTCAGTTCCAATTTAATTCAATAAATGGTTTCAGTTATTTTAAAATTACTAATTTCATTGATTATATATGTATAATAACCCTTCATACCTTTGAGTTTTATAACTAGATAGTGTGATTTGTATGAAGTTATGACAACATAAAAGGTATTCCCACTGATTCAGAATAACTGATTTTTTGATATTTTTCTTGTGGTCAAAACTAAGTTATTTTTTCAGATTTCAAGAAAGAAATAATTATTTTTTTCTATTTTGTCCATGGAGTAAATAGTGTTGAAATATGTGTTAGGAGTGTTTATACAAGATAGTAAAGGATAATATGGTTAGTTCTATTGCTTGCTAATGTTAAAAGGTGAAATTTTTAATCTGTGTAAAAATACCTAAAAAATTACTTATTCTGGATCGAAGGGTATGTATTTAAACAGTCAAGTAATTCGAAGTCTACTGCAGCGTAATTGCCTACACCAAGTATGAGTTGATAACTGAAATTCGGCTAAAAGTATAAGTATTTATATGCTTATCGTCTCGTATTTTACTCGAGTCTTGTGTGTTTTCTCAAACACTAGTTTAGTGTATGTGTGTCGCACGTGTGACTCGCATCAAGTAAATATATGTGCAAGAATGATATGTTTGACTACAGATGCTTCATCCCGATGATATATTTTTATTCTTATCAATTTGGCGATGATATATTTGTGATAATTTTCATATACACTAACCTTATGTTTTATTACATTTTCAATTGTTGTAATTTCAAGGGGGCAAAACTTTAGAAAATTAGAGTTTTCGAATAAGAAAAATGAATTTGAAGGAAAAAAAATTAGGATTATTCTTATCATTTGAATTCCATTTTATTCCCCTCTTTTGACTCTTCTACTTATTCTGATCTCAGAAAAGTTTATCCAATCAAAGTTGGCATGAGAGCACAATGTAAATAAATATCAAATATGTGAATAGAGCTACAGATGAACATATACTAAGCAGCATGGAGTTTAAATCAATAATTAAAGCTTAGATCATAAACTAATATGATTATGTCATCATGGCAATAAAATTTTCACAAGAACTATGAAACACATAGTACATTAAAAACAATCTAAAACAACAACAACAACAACAACAAAAATTCAATATAATTCCACAAGTCGGGTCTGCAGAAGGTAGTGTGTAAATAGATCTTACTTCGACCTAAAAAGTAAAAACACTATTTTCAATAGACCTTCGTATCAAAAAAGGATAAAAAGAAAGTTAAAAAAAATATTCATCAGATAAATAAATATCAAATATAATAGAAGAAAATTGTACTTTTATGTGAAAACCTATTCCAACAGAAATAAATAACTTTCAAAAGCCCATCCAACAATTAATAACTAACCATACGTGACGACCCAAAGGGTCATCACTTGTTTTCTTAATCATTTCGAGCTTCTGAAGCCTTGAAAATCTCATTTATAGTTGCCTCAATTTGCTTGCGCAGTCCGGGCGCGAAGCCGGAAATTTTTTATGTTGAAATATGTGAAATTTTTGAAGAATTTTGATATTAATATTGATATTGATATGGTTGACTTTGGTCAACATTTTTGGTAAACGGACCCGGACCTGTGATTTGACGGTATCAAAAAATCCGTAGAAAAATATGAAACTCGGGCGTATGCCTGGAATCGAAATCCGAGGTCTACAACCCCGGTAAAAGAATTTTTCTGTTAAGTTATTTTCTGAAAATATTTAAGGAAAATGAAACTGAAATTTGATTAAAAAGTAATAGTATCGGGCTCGTATTTTGGTTCTGATGCCCGGTACATGTCCTATATGTTGGTTAAGTGCCTCCTGTAAAGTTTGGTTGAAAACGGACGTCATTTGACGTGTTTCGGCCTTAAATTGGAAATTTTGGCAGTTATGAAATTTTGAAAGAATTCTTGAGTTTTAAGGCTCAATTCGGTTATTATGATGTTATTTTGGCGATTTGATCACGCGAGCAAGTTCGCTATGATATTTTTGGGTTAGTGTGCATATTTGATTTGGAGCCTCGAGGGCTCAGGAGTGTTTCAGAGGTAGTTCGGGGTGTTTTTAGACTTAGGAAACTGGCAGATTTTCTGCAATCTTTACACAGAGGTTTTCCTTTATGCGATCGCGGCCTCGTTCACGCGGTCGCACTGCCTTGGCCATTTCTTCTACGCGATCGCATCCCGTCTCACGTGATCACGTAGCTTCCTGTCCTTCCTCTATTCGATCGCTAGCCATTCCACGCGATCGCGTAGTGCAACGGACCACCCAGCAAATTCCTTCTACGTGATCGCAACACTGTCCATGCGATCGCGTAGACTTGAGAATTTACCTTCCGCGATCGCAACCTTGTTCACGCGATCGCGTAGAACAAAAATTCCGCCCAGTGAATTTAATCCCAAAACAGAATAGAATGTTTTCATCCCATTTCACAAACTCTCTCTTCTCCAATACCATTTCTTGGCGATTCTTAGGCGATTTTCATCAAACTTATTGGGTAAGTGATTCTTAACTCATTTTCTTCATTTTCCATCAATATTATTTGAATTCCTAGGCCTAAATATGTATAAATGGGTAGAAAGATTAGAGAAATGAGTATAGTTAGGGTTTTCAAAGAATTTGCGATCTAGACCTCGTTTTGGGGTCGAACTTAAGAATAAATTGTATATTTGAACTCGTGGATGATTGGGTGAATTTATTTTGTATATTCCGGGCAGAATGTTATAAAAATTATATTTAGCCATATGAACTAGTTTTGTTAAGTAGAATTGATGATATTAAATCAATTGTGTATAGATACGATTGGATTGGAGCCAAATTTGAAAGGAAAATGTATTGCTACGGATTGAATTGTTCGTAAACTTTCGAGGTAAGTGTTTGTTCTATCCTAGCTTGAGGGAATAAGAATTGAGTTTATGTGTTAATTGTTATGTGTGGAGTCCGACGTATAGGCATGGTGACGAGTATCTATACGTTGGGGGTCGAGCATGACCGTGAGTCTTAAATGGATTAAATTCCTATTAATCCTATGTGATTATATGAAAGGAAATGATTATTCGTGTCACACCGGTAACATACATACATTGTTGATTAGTTATTATTTATTGGTTTTATACCGATAATATAAATGTTGTTGAATTACAAAATTATTGGTTTTTTACACCGGTAATATAAATGTTGTTGAAATTGAAGATTATTGGTTTAATACTGATAATACATTTATATACATATTGTTGATCAGAGATTATTGGTTCAATGCCGATAATATATATTAACGAATTGGGATAATGTGGCACGCCGACCACTTATATATTAAAGAATTGGGATCGTGTGGCACGCCGACACTTATATATTAAAGAAATGGGATTGTGTGGCACGCCGACCACTTATATAATAAGAAAATATGATCGTGTGGCACGCCGACCACAAAGATATTGATTGTTGGCATTGGCCATAGTTGCCGGTAGCCTATTTTGTACTGTTATTGGCCATAGATGCCGGTGACTTATCGCGAGGGTCGGAGTGCACGCTGCACTACTAACAGATAATAATTATTGATATTGGCCACAATAGCCGGTAATATATTATGTATGGTTTTGTTAAATAAAAGAAAGGATTGATAGTAAAAAAAGAGAACGAGAGGTTGTACTCCTGTAAGTGGATGATGTGAGTTTGAAAACAGAATTGTATTCCATTATCCATATTATTTTATGATATAATATTTTGCTGTTGTACCAGGGTATGTTCTTTTCCTTATAAATGTTCACTATTGTATATTGTTGTTTGTTGGTATCGATATATATATATATATATATATATATATATATATATATATATATATATATATATATATATTTTAATCGTTGCTTTATGTGGGTGTCTGGTCCTAGCCTTGTCACTATTTCGCCGGGATAGGCAAGGCACTTACCAGCACATGGGATCGGTTGTGCTGATACTACACTCTGCGCTCTTTTTGCGCAGATACAGGTTACGGACAACAGCAGTGGCAGTAGCAAGATTGTGGGTATTTCGACTACTGAGACTTCAAGGTAGACTTGCAGGCATCCGCACGACCCGTTGTCTCCTCTATTTTTATTTTTCATTATGTTATCTCACGTATTTGAGATAAACAGTTTATATTTCTTTCAGACAGTTATGTGTATTTTTCTTAGAAGTTCGTGAGTATTGTGACACCAGTCTTGGATAGTGTATCATGTTTGGGTTTTCTGTATCGTATCTGGTAAAATTTGCTAAGTCTTCAGCTAAATTTATCATACCGCTGAAATTACATGATTTTATTGAAAGTCTTAAAAAGAGAGTTGTAACTAATGGAAATGTAAGTAAGAATTGGCTTGCCTAGCTTCCACTAGTGGGTGCCACCATGACTCTCGATGGTGGGAAATCCGGGTCGTGACAAGTTGGTATCAGAGCTCTAGGTTGCACAGGTCTCACAACTCACGAACAACCTTAGTAGGGTCTGAGACGTCTGTATTTATCCCCTAGAGGCTACAAAGTTAGGAAAATTTTTCCCTTTATTCTTTCCTGTCGTGCGACTTTGGTCCTTCAAATGCTAATTGAAATTCTAATTTGTTCTTCCGCATATGGCAAGAACACGCGCTTCCTCATCTACTGACCAGCAGCCCGTGGCCCCAGCAGTAGTAGCTCCCGTTAGGGACAGAGGCCGAAGCCGAGGCCGTCCTAGAGGCCGAGGTAGGGGCAGAGCTCAACCCCAAGTAGCAACACAAGTAGCAGAACCTCAGGTTCATATCTAGGAGGAGGTTCCTACCCCAGCAGTTCCAATAGGCCCAGCTCAGGTCCCAGGAGGGGTTATGTTTACACCGGATCTTCAGGATGCCATAGTCCGGATAGCAGGTTTTATGGACAGTGTCACCAGAGTAGGTTTACTGCCAGTAGCACCAGCCACTTATCAGGCTGGAGGAGGTAATCAGACTCCTGCTACACGCACTCCGGAGCCAGTAATTCCCCAGGCTCGGGTTCCTGTGATTCAGCCAGCTGAGGCAGTTCAGCTTGTTATAATGACTCAGGCTAGTGATGGTGCAGCTATGTCTGTTGACGCGTTATGGAGGTTGGACAGGTTTACCAAGCTGTTCACTACCACCTACAGTGGCACTCATTCAGAGGATCCCCAGGACTTCCTATATAGCTACCACGAGGTTCTCCGAACTATGGGCATTGTGGAGACTAATGGTGTTGATTTTGCCACTTTTCCATTATCTTGTTCCGCCAAGACTTGGTGGAGAGATTATTGTCTATCTAGGCCATCAGGATCACCATCCTTGACTTGGGGCCAATTTGCATAATTATTCTTGGAAAAGTTCCTTCCAGCAACTCAGAGGGAGGCTTTGCGCAGGCAATTTGAGCATATTCATTAGGGTTCTATGTCTGTCACACAGTACGAGACTAGGTTTATTGACCTGACTCGTCATGCCATTGTCATACTTCCCACAGATAAATAAAGGGTGAGAAGATTTATTGATGGCTTGAGTCAGCCAATTCGTCTCCTGATGGCTATGAGAGCAGGGACGGAAATCACTTTTCAGGAGATGGCCAATGCAGCCTGTAGGATCGAGTGGCTCTGTCATAGGGAGCAGATTATGGGTTAGATAAGAGACCCCGTAATTCAGGCAGATTCAGTGGTACCTCGTCTGGAGGTAGAGATTCTCATGGTAGAGGCCATCCTCCTAGGCCTTATCAGTCAGCTCTTCAGGTTTCTCACGATGCTTCCAGTGGTTGTAATCCTCAGCCATATTGTTCTGATCAGCAGCCTATCAACGCACCTCCACTCCGTTATTCTCAACAGCATATGGCTTGATATACGTGTGGCGACCTTAGGCACATTGGAAGGTATTGCCCTCGAGCTTCTGACAGCTCTCAGCAGCAGGGTTCTCGTGCTATGGTTCAGGCCCCGATTCCCCCACAGCCTGCCCAGCCAGCTAGAGGCGGGGGTAGAGGACATAGAGGTGGAGGCAGAGGCCATAGAGGTAGAGCCCAGACCGATAGAGGTAGTGACCAGCCAACAGCTGATCATTCTAGAGATACTGCTCAGGTTGGTGGGGCCCAGCCTCGATGTTATGCACTTCCTTCCAGACCAAAGGCTGAGTCCTCTGATGCCGTTATTACAGGTATTATTTTGCTTTGTGATAGAGAGGCATCAGCATTATTTGACCCTGGGTCTACATATTCGTATGTGTCTTCATATTTTGCACATACTTGGTTCAGCCTAGTGATCCACTGGGTGTTCCTGTTCATGTGTCTTCACCAGTAGGCGATTCTATTGTGGTTGATCGAGTTTATCGGTCATGTATTGTAGTGATTGAGGGTCTAGAGACCCGTGCTGATTTATTACTCCTAAATATGGTGGACTTAGATATTATATTAGGCATGGACTGGCTATCTCCATATCATGCTATTTTAGATTGCCATGCCAAAACTGTGACCTTAGATGTACCGAATTTTCCTCGTATAGAGTGGAAAGGAATTTTTGGTCACATTAGCCACAATGTTATTTCTTATGTTAAGGCTCGGCGTTTGGTTGAAAACGGGTGTTTGGCTTATTTAGCCTATGTCGTTGATTCCAGTGCTGAGGTTCCTTCTATTGACTATATGCCCGTGGTTCGCGAATTTCCTGAAGTGTTTCCTTTAGACCTACCGGGTATGCCACTCGACAGGGATATTGATTTTTGCATTGACTTGGCTCCAGGCACTTAGCCCATTTCTATTCCCCCATATCGTATGGCTCCGCCAGAGTTAAAAGAATTGAAGGAGCAGTTGCCGGATTTACTTGAAAAGGGTTTTATTAGACCTATTATTTCGCCGTGGGGTGCGCCGGTATTATTTGTAAAGAAGAAAGATGGTTCAATGAGAATGTGCGTTGACTATCGGCAATTGAACAAGGTGACTATCAAAAATAAATATCCACTCTCGCGAATTGATGATTTATTTGATCAGCTTCAGTGTGCCAAGTTATTTTCGAAGATAGATAAGAGATCTGACTATCATCAGCTGAAGATTAGGACATCTGATGTCCCTAAGACAGTATTCCACACACGATACGAACATTATGAATTTCTGGTCATGTCTTTTGGGTTGACAAATGCCCCAGCAGCTTTTATGGAATTGATGAACCATATGTTTTGGCCTTATTTAGACTTGTTTGTAATAGTCTTCATTGATGACATATTAATATATTCCCGCAGTCAGGAGGAGCATGCACAACATCTCAGAGTGGTTTTGCAGACTCTGAAAAATAGCCAACTATATGCAAAATTTTCAAAGTGTGAATTTTGGCTAAGTTCAGTTGCATTCTTGGGTCATATTATGACGGCAGCAGGTATTCAGGTTGATCCAAAGAAGATTGAGGCAGCCAAGAACTGGCCTAGACCGACATCAGCCACAGAGATTCGGAGTTTCTTGGGATTAGCAGGTTATTATCGGCGATTCGTGGAGGGATTTTCATCTATTGCAACCCCACTGACTAGATTGACGCATAAAGGTGTTCAGTTTGAATGGTCAGATGAATGTGAAACGAGCTTTCAGAAGCTCAAGATAGCCTTGACCACAGCACCGGTATTGATTTTACCCACAGGTACGGGACCTTATACTGTTTATTGTGATGCTTCTCGTATTAGTCTTGGTGCAGTGTTGATGCAGGATGGCAAGGTTATTGCCTATGCTTCGAGGCAACTGAAAATTCATGAAAAAAACTATCCAGTTCATGATCTGGAATTGGCGGCGATTGTTCCCACATTGAAGATCTTGAGGCATTATTTGTATGGTATGGCATGTGAAGTATACACCGATCATAAGAGTCTTCAATATTTGTTTAAACAAAAAGAGTTGAATTTGAGGCAGAGAATGTGGTTAGAATTGCTGAAAGATTATGATGTCACCATTCTATATCATCCGGGAAAGGCAAACGTGGTGGCTGACACTTTGAGTAGGAAGTCAGCCAGTATGGGCAGTCTTGCTTATATTCTAGTAAATCAGAGGCCGCTTGAGTTGGATGTTCAGTCCTTAGCCAACCGATTTGTGAGGTTGGATATTTCTGAGCCTAGTCGAGTGCTAGCTTGCACGGTCGCTCGCTCTTCATTATTGGAGCGTATCCGCGATCAACAATATAATGATTCTTAGTATTTTCAATCATTCAGATACTTGTGAATTTGATTAGTATTATCATGAGTGGCTAAGAACCATTAATTTTGAGGCGGCGATTAGCCAAAAATATTGTTGTTTGACGCTAACTTCTCCTTAAATACAGTTTGCTATTATATAGTTATTTCTTCGATTCTATGCTTAATGAATGATTGTCTTGACCGTTACTATCAAGTATCTGGATTATGCTCAATAAAGCCATGTTTAGATTAGAGAAGATTTGAAGAGAGCATAATTATCTCCAAGATTAGAGGGTAGATTTGTGGTTAGGATAGAATTATATCTAGTCACCATGCTTAGCTGAATGCCTCGATCTTAATATGTTTTTGGTAGACTAATTTCATAAAAATATAGATGTTAATCTATCTTGTGCAGGCGCGTAGTAATTTTTTTTGGTGGCAGGGCCCTAACATACAACCAAAAAAGAGTACAAAAATATGAAGGGGACCTATCTTATCACCTCGCACAAAGGAAGCAACACTACCCCTATTACTAACTATTTACGTCCCTTAGGAATTAAATACAAAGTAAAAGTGCATTGTGCAGTTTGGCATATATACCATTGCATATACAATAATCTACCAATCAACAAACAACTCTTCACAAAAAAGTATTCTTCCTATGTTTATGCCTTAGTGACACCATGTGGATGTAATCTAGTTTGTAAGGTCCAAGTGCAAAAGTAGGAAGATCATGATGGGAGAAAATAAGAAGTTCTTCATCATCAATGCTCCATTTTGCTAATGCATTCGCATTTTGATTAGCTTCTCTATAACAATGGCGACTAGCACAATTGAGTTGACCGACAATGTATTGAATCCGTCTGATAATGCCTTGCATTTGCCAAGAAGGTTTTGATTTACCATTGATCAATTCAACCAAAAGCTGGAAATCACACTCCAGTATAATGTTGTTGCAACCATTGCAACTACACCATCCCACCACCACTAAGGCTACACTAGCTTCAACCATGTTGCTATTTGTTCTTCCAATTGAAGAAGCAAATGCCATAGTTAGCTTACCACTATGATCTCTACATATGCCACAAATACCTAAAAAAAATTCTGCATCTTTGCTTCCATCGGTATTAATCTTAAGTCAATATTCAGGAGGTTTATGCCATTTAACAACTACTTTGATACCATACTCAGTCAAAAGTTAATAATGACATCATCAAAAGGTAATTTCCTTTTCAACATTCTACATAGCAGAAAGACATTTGAATAGGTAATTGCTTATGCTAAATTTTCTTCAAGAAGATACAAGAGTCTTTTCTTTGTCTAACTCTATCCCAAGTTGAAGATGTAGTAAAGTTACCAATACTATTAGGCATCCAAACTGGTATATCACAACAACTTTGGTTCCCTATGCCAATAGATCGAATTTGTTCTGTAAAGACATATCTAACATCCTGGACCCCTCTGATGTCTTGTCTATGAATGATTTAAGCCACAACACCCATTTCAGACCAATTGTCCCACCAAAAACTACTATTTCCAATATTAATTTTCTAGAGTAGTTATTCCTCCACCTTATCTCTTAGTTTGATCAAGTTCTTCCATGCATGAGATTGAGAAGTATGAGCAGGAACAGATACTGGATGATTAGAACAATATTTGGCCATTAAGAAAATTGACCATAAGGATTTGCAGGTTCTAAACCTCCACCACCCCTTCATAGTCAGTCTTTCACTAACATCCAAAATACTTCAAAACCCTAACCCTCCCTCCTCCTTAGGATAACATAGATTGGACCATGAACTCCAGTGATATTTTTGCTTACCTTCATCCGATCCCCAGAAAAAACTAGCCATATAAGTCTCAAGTTGTTTAAACACTGTTTTTGGCGCCTAGTAATTTAAAAGAATACTATGAGCATATTCAATTCGGTAAATTAGCAATCATAAGTAAATTGCATAAAAGGGAAATTAACTAGAATTGTAACCAATATGTAGGATTGATAAATCGATCACAACCCTGAAATATTTATCTCTATTTAAAAAAAAAATATCAACCAATTTTTTGTTGTGTTAGTTAGATATTTGTTCTAATTGTTTGTCATATTTAATAATAAACAACTCAACTAATTGCTTGAATTGATTTGATAAGAATTCTAATTGAAATAGTAGGTAGTTAACAACAAGTCTCGATGAATTTGATACTCTATCAATCATTATGTTACTTGTTAAATACCTGTACTTATATATGCATTTGGAAGCAACAATAACCCAACAAATTAAGTGAGTAATAGCTTTGAAACAATCAAAGTTGTTGCATTGAATTGAACACCTTAAAGTAATACTACACGGAATTGGCTAAAGAATGACTATTGTGGGGTATGGTGCATGAGATGGTGGAGATTCGTTTTTGGGTTTAAGCTACTTAGAGCTTAAAATAGGATGAATAAGAAATGGAGAAAAAAATAAATTTTTTATTTTCCTTCCTTGATAAAGAGATATTTTTCATATTGAAGGAGGAAAAGAATTTTGATGGATATATATACAATTGTTATTCTTCTTGCTCTTAAATAATTAATAAGAAGCCTAGCGACATCATCGCTCGCGACTCGGATTCGGATTCGGATAATTCGAAATTAGCCATTTTTAACGGTAAATTAATAAATTTTCCTTCGCGTTTTGATTTTCCATTTTATTTTGCGTAAATAGCCATTTACGTAATGACCTTTTAACGTGAACAGTCATAACAGATATTCTGAAGAGTTGTTGTGATGACCTGACCCGTCGTCTCATATGTTTCTTCCCCATTTCTCCCATATTATGTCGCCTTATATGTCAATATCATCATTTGAGTTGATCGGGTAGAATTGAATTGATTTTAGTTGAAAATAAGGCACTTAGCCTCTTAGAATGAAGCATATTTTGGAAAAGTCAACCGAAAGTTGACTATATAGTTAGAGGGCTCGGATGTGAATTCTGGTATTTTGGTTAGCTTCGGGGGATATTTTGTGACTTAGGAGTGCGATCAGAATTGATTTTGGAGGATCGGTGTAGAATTAGGCTTGAATTGGCGAAGTTAGCATTTTGGCAATATCCGATTAATAGGTGAGATTTTGATACGAGAGTCGAAATGGAATTTTGAGAGTTTCAGTAGCTTAGTTAGGTGATTCTGGATATGTCTGCGAATGTTTAGGTCATTCGGACGTTGTTTGGTCGGATTTTTGATTGAATGCGCATTGCGGAGGTTTTCATGAAAACTAGGATTGAATCCGATGTGATTTAATGGTTTTAGCGTTGTTTGACATGTTTTGAGGATTAGAACAAGTTTGAATAAGGCTTTAGGATGTGTTGGTATTTTTGGTTAAGGTCCCGAGGGGCCCAGGGGTGATTTCAGATGGTTAACGAGAGTTTGAAAGTATTTGTTGCAGTCAGAGTTTTTCAGCCTTCTGGTATTTCCGCATCTGTGGAAAAGGAGCCGCATAAGCAGTTCTGCAGATGTTGTGGTGTAAATCGCAGAAGCGATCAGGAGTGGCCCAGGGGATCTCCGCATAAGTGGAGGATTTTGCATTTTTGCGGGGCCATGTAAGCAAAAATTAGACCGCAGAAGCGGTCAAGGAAAAACCACATAAGCTGTATTTGGATCGTAGAAGCGGTCCTAGGAGTTTTAAGTTAGATCGCGTAAGAGGTCAAATTATCGCGAAAGCGATACCACGGGTGTTGTTAGTGGACCGCATAAGTGGAAAAAGGACTGGTGTTATAGTGAACAGTGTTCACGAACATGGAAAAGACGCAAATATTTTGGACTTCGACTAAAGCGGGTTTTGGGCGATTTAAAAGAGGATTCGAAGGGGTTTCATCAGATATAAATATTTGGACTCGGATTATATTATTATGGTGTAAAAACATGAATTAATTACAAAATTTCAAGGAATTAAAGGGTAAAGATGGAGGTTAGGGCTTGAAACCTAAAAGGGTTTGAATTGATGATTTGAGGGGTCAAATAGACTCCGATTCTTGTGTATTTTATATGTACGGACTCATGGCGAGATGAAAATTCCGGAAATGTGAATTTCATAATTTTTTGAGAAGTGGGACCGGGGCTCAGGTTTTGCCAACATCGTATTTTTGGGTATTTTTTGAGTTCTTTCAATTGGGTTATGTTCTATTAGATTATAACATATTCCTTGTGGTTTTAGTTAGATTCTACGCGCATGGAGGCCAATTTCGAGGGGCAAAGGCATGCGAGCTAGAGATTTTACCAGTTCGAGGTGAGTAATACTTGTAAATGATATCTTGAGGGTTTGAAACCCCGGATTTGCACACCATAATGTTGTATTGTGGTGACTTGCATGACAGGTATGAGCGTGGGGTAGAGCACCATTGGGGATTGTGACTTGGTCCATCTCAGTTGTTGATTTTTACTGGTAATTGACTGAAACTTGCTAGATGCTATCTTGAATTAGGCCTATTGCCGTATTTTGGGCTTCGTGCCAGATATTGAACCCTGTAGGGGTTATTATCACTATTTTCATGACACTTAGCATATTAAATAATTTTAGTCCTGAGTTAAACACTATTTTGAAATGTGCAGTCATATTGCTAAAGTTTAAAGACTTAAATCGCATTTTTCTGATGATTAAGTTAAAAGTTATTACTTGACACTGCCCAAGTGTCTCATTTGCACGTTCTGGATTGAGGATGGATCAAGTTTCACACTGCAGCGATGCTATGATGATATTGTGCTTGGGCTATAGGAGCTCCTCCGGAGTTTGTACACACCCCTAGTGAGTGCGGGTACAAAAATAGATCGGGTTGTGCGCCATAGCGGTCATGTGCATTGCATTGCATTCATGCATTGGTCCTTATTTGTACTACGTGGCATGACATTCAGCACTTTTATATCATTGGAATCCGTGTTGTTTTCTTGCACTGTGTACCAAATACCGTGGTGTTATTTGTTAATAGAGTATTGTGCCCGAGGGGCTAACTTACGTGTGGACATGCACTGTGTGATGACGCATTCAAATGCTTGACTGTTGAAAAGGGATATTTTCAAAAGAGGTTTTTATACTGAGCCAGACATTTTCTAAATGATTTTCACGATTTTACTGTTTCAAAAAGGGTTGTACTGTCCTATATAGCATGATGGAGTGCTCTTACGTGATTTCTAGCCTCTCAGCATTATTTACTCTTATTACCACTGAGTTGGAAGTACTCACTTTACTCCCTGCATCATGTGTGCAGATTCAGGTGTTTCGGGAGTATAGTCGAGCTATCTGCTGCTTTCAGAGCTTCTCAGTAGTTGTCGAGGTAGCTGCCTGACGTCCACAGGACCCGACTCCTCCCCTATTTCTTTATCATTTCCGTATTTTAGAACATCTGTATTATTGAGGATTGTTATTTCGTGTTATTAGAGGATCTAAACTCATGACCCCAGGTCTTTAGGACTGTTATTGATATTATCAAAATTCTCAGTATTACTTATATCTATCTGTTAAATCATTAAGCCTAGATATTTGTTATAAATAGTTAATTAACTAGTATAGAGCTGCATGCTTGGGTTGAGAGAATGTTAAATGGTCAGACTTACCTAGCAATTTAGTTGGATGTCATCACGACCGGGATTGGGGTCGTGACAATTGCACCTTTTCGTTTAAACTCAACATATTGGCTATAAATAGCAGATCATTCCCTCATATTTTCCTTACGAAAATTCTGATTTCTCATTCTTCTTTCTGCATTGTTTTTAAAGAAAAGAAAATAGTAAGTGTGACTTACTACTGTTTTTTGCCTTCGTTGTCGCTGGGCTTTGAAGTACCGCTACACCAGTGAGGTTTTCCTTTCTATTCTGGGAGGAAATAATTCTAAACCTTGGGTACTAGAAGGGGATTAAGTTCCTTAAGGGAAACCTATGAATTTAGTTTAAATTTGTTCTTCCACATTTATGGTTTTACATTGTTTCTATTTTCTGAATATATTTTCGAGTACAGAATACTAACATCTTTCACAGAGCAGAGGCGGATCTAACTTTCATATATCGAGTTCAACTGAATTCATAACTTTCAATACAAAGTATAGTTTTTTGCATAAAATTCACTAAAATTGCAACAAATTATTGATCCGAACCCATAATTTTAAAAATAGGTTGTTACACGGATAATGTTTTATCTAATAATATTTTTATTAACAGCATTACTTTTTGTTTATTCCATAAATAGCCTCTCTTTTTTACAAGTATAGCAGGTTTCAAATATTATGCGTAGATTAAACTATAAACGGACTTCACAAATTGTGGGATTAATATCCCACTTTTAAGAAATATGTTTCGATTCTAATTATTTATTTCATAAATATAATTTTTTTTTTCTTCTCACTGGATTCTTTCAAAAATACCCCTATATCCCCATTCTGGAAGGAGTCTTCTCCTCTTTTCCACACTTTTGTGGTATATATATACTGTGTATTTTTGTAATAAGATTTGGTGCTTTAACTTAAATTATATGTATTTTAAATTTATATATTTTAATTCACATTTTAAATACACATTATATCATTATTATACATTGTATAAAAATTATTCCATTATTATGCAATTTACATAACATACAGTTTAAATGTATATAGTATGTATTTTACATTTAAATATTTTAATTCAGATTTTAAATTCACATTATATTATTGTTATACATTGTATAAAAAATATTCCATTATTATGCAATAACATTCATTTTAAGTTTATATTTCCTTAAAATTACATTAAAATATACATTATATCATGTATTTATGTAAAGACATTCATTTAGATATGCAATACTGGATAATGCATATAAATTTTGACAAGGAATACAAATTTAGACAACTATTTCAAACGTATAGTAATAAATTAAAATCGTTAATTTGCGCACACACACATATTAAAGAAGATGGAACCAAGCCCTACCCCTCCAATCTTCTTGATCTCCAACCCACCTCCACCGGAACACCTACAACTTCCTGGCTAGAACTGGCCCCACGGACAAGCCCGGAACTACGATTTTCAACTGGGAGAACAACTAGTCACCCTCATCATCCAGAATCTAGCACACCTAGCAAGGGTCGCAGCAGAGGCATTAAACAAGGGCTTGGGGATGCTTGGAGCCCAAATGTGGTAGTCAGCGATGGAACAGGTTCACCCAACGAATCTAAATGACGAAGTGTCAATCCAGAAGAGGATTCACCAGATCTTCAACAGCCTACCGTTCTTTCCAAAACTCACAGTGGAGGACCCATATGCCACACAACACTTCAAGGCATTTCAACCAAAAGGAACTCAGAAAGCTTCACCTTCTCAGCAGGAGAAAAAATCACTGATACAAATGGAGCAAACACCATTGGGGAACATAGAAAAGTAAATCTCAACAGCACTAGAGATATTGAAGAACAACGACACGCCACTGGAATAAGGAGGAATACCAACCGAAGAACTAGTGAGAGTGGACTCACTATGGCTGGAGACAGTGAGCGGTGGAATTCAGTGTCGACCACAGCGAAACCCTAATCCTACTGTGCCCCAAGACCCTAGTCCAGTGCAGAATAAACCTCTCAACTCGCATGAGTCAAGGTACTCTCAAACCACTCCTTACCCTAACCCCAGTGATGGGATCCCAACAGTCTCAGCACCAGGGAAAGACTGTGATGCACTCCCAGGGCAGGGAAACAATATCTTCGAGCTCATGCCCTACAACACTGAACCCTCTAATGAATTTCATCATATGGAATGTTAGAGGGGCAAACGGTTTGGAGTTCAGAAGGCATTGCTTTGAGATGGTTAAGCTCTATAAGCCAATGAAGTTGGTCCTGCTATATACAAAAATGGAAGACCACAAAAAGCTTACTGAGGAGCTTCAATTTGATATGCATGTCCAATTCCCTGCCATTGGTTTTTCTGGAGGTATTGTTATCATGTGGAAGGAAACAACAGTCCAAGTGGACGAGATTGCTTTCAACTCCTAAGGCATTCATGCCATGGTAAAGGTACTCCCATCAAACCCACCTTGGTTAATGTCTGCTATTTGTGCTAGCAATGTTGTAGAAAATAGACAAATACTTTGGGATAAATTGGTCGACATCTCCGAGAATCATCTGGGAAGATGGTTTGTGGGGGGTGACTTCAATAAAGTCCTCAAAGCTGAAGAAAAATTTGGGTGGAACCCAATCAAAACCCACAGAACCAACTCTTTCTGGAACTGTATTAATAACTTTCACCTAATTAACCTGGGGTTTAAAGGTAGCAAGTATACTTGGTCTAACAAGAGGTACAAAACTAGAACTAGCCTCATATTAGAAAGAATTGATAGGTGCCTTGCCAATAACCATTGGGTAAATTAGTACCCTGAAGCCAACATCACACACTTACCTAGGACTCAATCAGACCACTGCTCTATGCTTGTTAGTCTTACTCTCCCAAGTCCTACTCCCATAAACAAGCCCTTCAGGTTTGAATCCATGTGATGTAGTCACCCTATGTTCTACAATTTGGTAAAAGACTCCTTCAGCCCCAACTCTACCTTAATCCCTTCCACAACCCTCTTTAAAGTTGATGCAACTAGTTGGAATTGGAATACCTTTGGTAATATCTTCCACAAAAAGAGGAGACTCATGGCCAGGATTGCAGGAATCCAAAGATCAGTCAATTACCCAACAAGTCCAGCTCTTCAAAATCTAGAAACAGGCCTCATTTCTGAGCTTAACTTAATTCTAAAAAATGAGGAAGATTTTTGGAAGCTGAAATCCAGAATTAAATGGCTCTCAGAAGGAGATGCCAACACTACATTCTTTCATGCATCTACCCTGAACAGAAGGAGAAGAAATAAGATCATATCTCTCCAAAATGATAATGGTCAGTGGATTTTTGAAGAATGAGAAATCCACCAGGCTATCTCCCAATTTTGCATGCAGCTATACACTTCCTTACTCTACCAATCCAAAGCTGCAATCTCACTAACACAAGTCCAAGGGCCAACCCTCTCTCAGGCTCAATAGACAATCTTAGGAATAGCCCTTAGGGATAGTGAAATCACGAATGGCATCTTTTCCCTCAAGCCCTTCAAAGCACCTAGGCCTGATGGTCTTCACCCTTTTTTATACTAGAAATATTGGGACATAGTGGGTAAGGATGTGATCTCTTTCTGTAATAACTGCTTCAATACATCCACTATGGACCCAAGAATGAATGAAACTCTACTTTAACTCATTCCTAAGTTCCCCAATGCCTCATAGCTTAGGAATTTTTGACTTATAGGCTTATGAAACACTGTCTACAAGACAGTAACAAAGATCATAGTCAATAGGATCAAGCCCTTCCTTCCAAGCATCATTGGTCTCAGTCAGGCAAGCTTTTTGTCAAACAGGAGAGCCTCTGACAGTGCCATCATAGTCCAGGAATATATCTCCCATTTTGGTAAAATGAGAGGCAAAGCTAGCAACATAATGTTAAAAATTGACATGGAGAAAGCTTTTGACAGGATTGAATGGTCCTTTATCAAGGAAACTCTTCACGTGTTTAAATTTCCAACTAACATCATCAACCTCATATGTTAGTACTTCCACCATTTCTGTAATTGTCAATGGTGGGAAAACTGAACCATTCATGCCCATTAGAGGCATTAGGCAAGGGGACCCTCTCTCCCCATACATCTTCATTATGTGCATGCAAAGGCTGTCAAGAGCCATAGACAGCAATGTCTCAAATAGAGAATGGTAGCCAATCAGCATCAACAGAAATGGACCCAAGATTTCACACCTTTTCTTTGTTGATGACTTAACCCTCTTTGCTAAAGCAAACTTGGCCAAAAGCAACACAATACTCAATACTCTCACTTCCTTCAATGTTACATCTGGCCAAAAAATAAACCTTGTCAAATCAAAGGGTTGTTTCCGCAAAAACTACCAGCCTCATCATATGGAAATCATTTCTAACTCCCTTTCCATCAAAGCTTCATCAACTTTTGGCAAATATAGTGTGATGACTTGGCCCGTCGTCACGAGAATTACCACTCCGTTACCCCTTCATTTATATATTTCATGTTTATATATCTTTTTAGAGTATATCAGGTGAGTTAGGAGTGATTCTGATTGAAAATGAGGCATATAGCCTTTTGAAATGAAGCTTGTTTATGAAAAGTCAACTTGGAGTTGACTATGTGGTTAGAGTGCTTGGAATCGAATTCTGATAATTTGGTTAGTTTCGGGAGGTGATATTTGACTTAGAGGAGCGATTGGAATCGAATTTGGAGGCCCGGTGTAGAAATAGGCTTGAATTGGCTAAGTTGGAATTCTGGCGGAATCTGATCGATAGGTGAGATTTTGATCCGGGAGTCAGAATGGAATTATGATAATTGCAGTACTTTATTAGGTGATTTTTGATATGTCTACAAATTTTTAGGTGATTCGGACATCATTTGGTCGGGTTTTTGATTGGATGTTATTTTCGGAAGTTCTAGTTGAAACTTAGGCTTCAATTCGCCTTGATTTGATGATTTCCATGTTTAAGGGTGTGTATGATTGGAACAAGTTTGTATCATATTTTGGAGTAGGTTGGTGGTTTTCGTTGGGGTCCCGAGGGCCTCGGGGTGAATCCGGGGGTCCAAACAGACCATTTCTTATTAAACAGGAACAGTAGAATTGCTGTCATAATTGCAGAGCGACTTTGCTCTCTATGATCGCATGAGGAGCCATGCGATCGCGTAGAAGGATTTTGTGAGGCGGTGGAATTGTTCTCAGCGATCGCATAGCTTTAGCTGCGATCGCATAGTGAACGGAAGCGAAGCACTGCGATCGCGGGGCCCAGGACGCGATCGCATACAGGTTCTTGGGGGCGTATATATTTTATACTATGCGATTGCATAGTGATGACTGCGATCGCATAGAGTATTTTAGAGCCTAGGCAAATTACTTCATCGTGATCGCATGCCAAGGGCTACGATCGCATAGTGTTAAATACCTGACAAAAGGGTTAAAAACCAAAACATTTCAGTCGCGAACTTACACTATATTTCCTCCATTTTTGAGTTCCTTGAGAGCTAAGTAACGGGAGTTGAAGGGTATTTCATCGGGAAGACATTGGAGGTAAGTTTTATGGTCTAAATACACGATTTTATCTTAGAATCTTCAATTATTTCACTGAAAATGGAAGGATTAATGGGGGATTTTTGCTCTAAGACTAGGTTATGGTAAATCATCGATTTGAATGGGCAAATGAAGTCCGATTTCGATAAACTTTATATGTATGGACTCGTGTTGAGATAAGGATTCCGAAAATTTAACTTTTGTAATTTTTCAAGAAGCGTGCCAAAAGTCGGGTTTTGGCAACTTTGTAATTTTTGGTGTAATTCGAGTTGTTTCGATTTGGTAATGTCCCTTTAGCCTATTTTGATGTATTTCTATTGATTTTGATCAGATTCTACACCTGTGGAGGCCGATTCTCGTGGCAAGGGCATTGCGGACTAGTCTTCGGGCGAGTCGAGGGTGAGTAATGGGTGTGGGTGATGACCAGCGGGTTCGAAACCCCGATATATCACTATGTGATGCTGTATTGAGGCGAGACATGTACTCTCCTGTGAGTGCGGGGTCGAATGTGATTGGGGACTATGTCTTAGTCCGACCTGTTGATACTATACTGTGTTTTTGGCTATTATTGAGCCGGTGAACCTCATACTTGGATGGATGTGGATATCTTTGGGCTATGAGCCAGTTATTGGGATCCTGCGAGGATCGTTGTTATTGTTTCTATGATATTGATATGCTATTTTGATACTAGTCCTGAGCTATTACTGTCTAAAATGGTTTTCCAAACTCTGGAATTTCTGAAACACTTTTTTTACTGAAAATGATAAAAAGAGATTTCAAATCTGAGCCTGTGAGGCTGCATTACATTATAGTTGACTGGTAGTGGATCAGGTTACATGCCGCAGCGTATCATGATATTGTGCTTGGGCTGTAGGAGCCCCTCCGGAGTCTGAACCCCCACAGTGAGCACGGGTACCCAAATGGATCGGGCTATGTGCCATAGCGGTCATATTCATGCATTGCATTGCATTTAGCTATACCTGTTATTCTGATAGCTGATATTTCTGGTTCTGATACTACGGGTTCGGATATTGCTTATGTTGATAACTGATACAGAATATTGTGTATAGCTTTACTTAGTGTTGTATTGGGTTTTTCTTACCTTCGATGTCTTACCCCTGCTTATTACCACTGAATTGGAAGTACTCAAACTACTACCTGCGCAGATCCAGGTACATCGCAGCAGAGCTGATTCTATAGTTGCTCCGGAGTTGCATTGGACAGTCGAGTTAGCTGCCAGTGTCCGCAGGACCTGACTCTCCAGTTTATCCTTATTTTTGTTTAGTCTATTGCACACTTGTGCACAGTTGTATACACTATCACAGCTTATAAATTCTGGTAGAGGCTCATGACTTGTGACTCTTGATCCGTTGGGAGGTTATACTAGTTTGGGATGTCTAATCCAAGTATGTGGGATATTTTCTTTATTATTTTATCACTGTTTATGGTTAAAAGGAGTTAAGTGTGAGCTGATAGCTCCGTGTTTCAGTTGATTGGTCGGGCTGGCCTAGCAGTGTGCTGGGCGCCATCAGGATCGGGTTTTGGGGTCGTGACATATAGGCTTCCCCATTTTTCACAAAAGGCCCACTCGTAATGATTTTTAATTTATTATTGACACTATTCACTCAAAAATGGCAGGATGAAAATCAGGCATGCTTAACATGACTGGCAGAACTACTCTGGCAAAGGTCTCTTTAAATTCAATTCCAAACCATGTCATGCAATACATCAAGTTGCTAATGAAAACTTATAAGCAAATTGACAAGGTGCAGAGGAACTTCATCTGGGGCACCACTACAAACAAAAAGAAAATGCACCTTGTCTCCTAGGACATAGTCACTAAGCCCAAAGACAAAGGAGGTCTAGGAATTCAGAAAGCTGAACTTAAAACTAAAGCTCTCCACTCAGGGCTGCCTGGAGACTGTTCCAAAAATCCTCTTCCATCTGGGCCTCCACCCTCACTGCAAAACACTGCAATTGGAGAAACCCACCAAAAAAGGCAAAGACCCACACTTGGGATTGTATCTTGAAAGGATGGAAAACATGCATGAAAGCAAAAAGATGGGTTATTTACATTGGAAACAAAGTTAACTTCTTGAGGATCCTTGGATTAATAACCTTCCTCCCATAAGATCCTTAATCCAGGGTCCCCTAACCAGAGAAGACATGGCAAAAACAGTGGCAAATATCCACCAAAATGGGATTTGGGATCTATCAATTCTATCAATTACCATCCTCAAAAATGTGGAAAACTCAATCCATAACACTTTTATCCCTCACAATCCAGTCAAGGAAGATAAAATGATTTGGGGTGCAACACCAAATGGCCTATATTCCACAAAGTCAGCATACCTCCTCCTAGAGCAAGACCAAGAAGTTAGGACACACAACTTTACTTGAATTTGGAAGCTAAGAGTACCCAAAAAAAATCCAATCCTTCTTCTGGTTACTCTTCCATGGAAAATTACCAACTGGGACATACCTCAATCATCTGGGAATCCTCCAAAACCCAACATGCCAACAATGCAACGATCCACAAGAATCTTCTGCCCATATCTTCTTTGAATGCCCCAATGCTCAAACTTTATGGAATGACATTATCTCAAAAACCAAGAAAGATCCTAACATCTCAAATCCAATCTTCAGTTCCACTCAATGGCCAACTACATGGGCAGAAAAAATACAACAACATAATCCCATGGTATGAACTAATACCTGTCTGTTTTTGGAAAATATGGTTAACAAGGAACAACAACATCTTCAACAACAAAAAATATAAAGTTGACTCAAAGTGCACAATAGAAAAAGCTACTGAATTTGTTGTGCTAGTGCTCAAAACAGAAACAACAAATAAGGAAACAATCCAGGTAAAATGGCAACCACCTGCAGCCAATTCATTCAAACTGAACTGCGATGGAGCTGCAATGGGCAACCCAGGCAGAGGAGGCCTAGGAGGGATGTTTAGGGACGCAAGAGGAACTGGGTTCTGGGGTTCATAGGCTCAGTCCAATATACCACAAACATACAAGCAGAGCTGTTAGCCATTCTCAAAGGACTGCAACTAGCGGAGGAAAAAAATCTAACACCACTGGAAATAAACACAAACTCAACAGAGGTAATTACAATGTTAACTAATGGTAACCTCTATTTGAATCTATCATTTATGAATGCGGGTCAATCGTCCAAAGATTAGGCGGCATGGTGGTGACGCATGTGTACAGAGAGACCAACCAAGTAGCTGACCTCATGGCAAAAGAAGGAACAACAATGACCATTTTTGAAGATATTTTTGTAACATTAGTTCCTCCGGTGTTTGTCAACAATGTGTTTTGGGCAGACATCATAGGAACTTTGTTTAAAAGAAACATTATGGTCTGTAATAGTAATAGTACAATAATGGGAAACGTTGGTCAAACGTACCCAACTACAAAGAATGTTTTTGTTAACCCTGACGCGCATTTTTAGCCCTAATTAAGTAATATAAATATGCACCTTTGAACCAAAAAAAACAAGAAGCAACTAGACGGGATTAGTTTGCTTGATTGGGGTGAGCGAGATTTGCGGATACTGTTTCTTGCTTGTTGCTAATTTTGTCACTATTTTATTGCTCCTTTTGTTATTAAGTAATTGTGCTAGGATAGTGTATTTAATTCTTAAATATTGCTCGTTTATGAAACTGTCTCGAAATTGAGATAATTATGAGTTCAATAGTAAAAACTTTAAAGATTAAATGTATAGCCTTTAAATCCTGAATCCACGGAGATCTTGGTGATTATAATAGATGCTTTTTGATAAAGAGCATTTTATCTCCTTTACCGAATTCGTCCTACGTAAATATGAAATAATTGTGTCAGTAAATTTCGAATAGTTAAATACAAAAAAAGAAAGAAACATTTAATTTGGTGAAGAATATGAACTGGCGAAAGGCTCAAGTGCATAGTCACGTGATTGCATGGGTAGGCCCGAAGCTAGTTTGTTGCTGCAAATATACTCTTCTTTTGTTGTTTAGAATTAATTATAGATTCCCTGGGAAAAATATTTTATTTTTGAAGACTTATCGTCAATGATTCAATATGCTAGGTTTATAGTGCCAAGATCAAAGGTTGAGTAACAAGGAGGGTGGTATGAATTTGTCTTATTTAACAGAAATTATAAATTCCAATATGTTACAGATGCAATTAATACCCCTAGTAAGTGCAGCCATTTGATTCTACTGCCTTGCCAAAATTGATATACCTTCTAAAAATTTTGGAGACTAGATAAGCCTTTCAACACTTTTGGTAGAAGCACCTACAATAAATACTCGGCATGCCTCTAGAGGTGCTTTGGTTTAATTAAAAACGTTGGTTATCGGTGAAGAAGTTAGAAATTTCACTAATGAACATCAAAATATAAAAAAGAAAACACATAAAGAAGTTAAAGAGAATCAACATATAATATATACAAGGGGCAACTAGCGGGGATGTGCACAGATAGTCACTAACGGCTCATGTCTTTATTTTAAAGCCAGCGTTTTAAATGTCTTTAGTTTTTAGCCACTGGTTTAATAAACTTTAACTGGCCGGGCGAAAATACCCTTATGCTCATGTCCTTAACTTCAAGACTTCAGGACTACATGTCCTTAACTTTTAAACTTGAATCTCTAAGTTTAGGACTTCAGAACTACATGTCCTTAACTTTTGAACTTGGAACTCTAAGTTCAGGACTTCAGGACTACATGTCCTTAACTTTTGAACTTGGAACTCTAAGTTCAGGACTTCAAGGTTACATGTCCTTAACTTTTGAACTTGGAACTCAAATTTCAAGACCAAGCGTCCTTAACTTTTGAACTTGTAAGTCAAACTCCTTAACTTTTGAACTTGTAACTGTAAGTTAAGTACTACTTGTCCTTAACTTTTGAACGTGTAACTGTAAGTTAAGGACTATCTATCCTTAACTTTGAACTTTGCATGTCCTTAAGTTTTGAACTTGAAACAATAATTTAAGGACTGTTGTCCTTAAGTTTTAAACTTGAAGGACTGCATGTCCTTAAGTTTTGAACTTGAAACTATAAGTTAAGGACTGTCTGTCATTAACTTTTGAACCTGAAACTCAAAGTTAAGGACAGAAAGTCCTTAACTTACAGTTATAGAAAACCAACCACCAAATTATAATATCAAAATCCCCTTTACACTTTTAACTGCATTAATTATAGAAGTAGTTTAAACATTTATTTCGCATGTTTAACACGTAAGTATATACAGGGTACACGTAAGCATATTACTTTATTTGTAATGTAACTGAATTTGAAAGCAGTTGAACATGGGGTTTAATAGTCAAGTTAATAAGGATTTCAGAACATGGCAAGAGACTTGGATTGCGGGTTTGCTGTGGGAATGAGAGAATAGGGGCGATGTGCACAGTAAAGCAACGCGAAAGAGAGAAAGAAATGGTAAAATTATCTTTTTTTCTATTAGTAGTGACTATTTTTACTGAGCATTATAATTAGTGGATAAAATTTAAAGACACCTTTAATTAGTGGCTACTACACGCTATTTTTACGCAACTAGCATGCTACGGGTTTGGCCGAACCCAATAACTTTGATCGAAACTCTGTATTTGTCTAAAGAAATCCATTAAAAATATATAAATTATTAACGTAGAATCGAGTAACTTAAAAAGACTATAATTTTGAACCCATTAGCTTTAAATCCTGACTCCGCCTCTATATATATAAATAATTTTTAACCTAGCTACATAGTAATTTTTCGATGAAGATGTATCAATTAGCCTAAGGTGACTCCGTCACTCCACACTATAGTACTCAATTCAAGTGCACTCCAATGATTAAACTAGTCCATCGAGGAGGACTACGATGGCAATGGGCGGGTTGAAATAAAATTAGGCGGATAAAAAATGGCTGAACTAATAAATGAGTTATTGCCCAACTCTATCCAAATATTTTCTTGGGCTGAAATGGATTGGGTCAAGATGGGCTAATCAGTTAGTTATAGCTCAACCTGCGCAACTTGACTCATTATTTTTAGTAAAAATAAAAATAGCACGGGACGCCCTATTTGGTCGCCCTTTTAACATGTACCCAATTTTTAAACGACTTCAACCCCTTTCTTCTCCTCTTCTCCTCCTCCTCCTCGTCCTCCTCCTCCTCTTCTTCTATTAACAACTGAAAGGCACTATGATTAATTCTCTAATACTACCACCATTCCATATGTTTGACCAATTAGGCTCAAACTTCCCAGCCTTACCTTCAAACCCAGCACTTAATTAGCTAATTGGGCAGATCTGTATGCTCTTTATAAAGGCAATTTGATGACCGAAAACCACCTCTCCCACCGTTTTTTTGAGTCTATTGCTACTAATTTTGTTGCGATTCTGATTCTAGTATCGCTTTACCTTCAATGATTTCACTTCGCATTTCATAGTCAGTCAATACAGTTGACCCTTTTGTATGAACTGGCATCTTCTGAAAGTATTTAGTATTTCACCCTCTTTGAGCCATAGACACCTAAATTTTTGCCTTCATAAACACTTCGTGTGCCTTTGCTAGTTGCTGATTTCTGCAAGTTTAGTGAACTGGGTTTTTGCTCTTATGATTGAGGCTTCCCCTGTTATGTTTGTTGTGCTAGGTGTAAATATGCTAAAACTTCAGCTTTAGAGCTGAAATTCGCCAGTTACAAACAAAAACTTCGTCAGTTACAAAACAAAAACTTCTACTCTAAAGCTGAAGTTCGCTAGTTACAAAACAAAAACTTCAGCTTTAGAGCTGAAGTTCGCCAGTTACAAAAATAATAACTTCAGCTCTAGAGCTAAAGTTCGCCAGTTACAAAACAAAAACTTCAGCTCTAGAGCTAAAATTCGAAGCTACAAAACAAAAACTTCTAGTTACAAAACAAAAACTTCAGCTCTAGAGCTGAAGTCCGCTAGTTACAAAAACAAAAACAAGTACGCCAGTTACAAAACAAAAACTTCAGCTCTAGCGCTGAAGTTCGTCAGTTACAAAAACAAAAACTTCAGTCCTGTCTACTAGAATACTGAAGTTTTGCGTGATTGTCTTTGCTATTTCAGCCTCCTATGCTGAAGTTACGCGAAAACATGGATACGCTTACAAATATTTTTTGCAAAGCAAATACAAGTTAAAATGTGACCCAAAAAGCGGGTATAGATGCAAATGCCCCTTGTTTTTACTATATGGATATCCTTCTGTTATGGCCAAAGCCATTACTTCCAACAATCTGCATGGAGCCAACAGCTCGAGGGGACAATGACAAATCCTCAATTTCATCTGGTCTCCATTGTGTCATGAACGGCAACAACAACAGCTACCCAGTATAGTCTCACATGGTGAGGTCTGGGGAGGGTAATATGTACGCAAGCCTTACCCCTACCTGGCAGGGCAGAGAGGCTGTTTTCAATCGACCCTCGGCGAAAGATCGAGAAAAGGAAAAAAACAAAAACAAAACAAAAAGAACTGCTAGTTATTATTTTTTTCTTGTAAGACAACAAATGCCATGAGAAATCTTTACTCTTCATATCTATTCTCTTTTATTTTGAATTTTTTTTGTAAGACAGCATCAAACGCACTAGGTCATAGTTGGGCTCTATCATGGGTAAATTTGGGATAGTGATTTTTCATGGGTTACTTTGGGCATAGCCCAAATCAAGTATCAACAAAATCACTCTAGCCCAAACCCATTAATACTTGGGCAGGTTATATGGGCTTGGGTCAATTTTGCCACCCCTGGAGGACCAACACAGTGACCGAGTCACCCTTTTACAAGAAGTGTCATTCCCTTCATTGAAAACCTTCAATATGCATAGTCTCCCATTAACAGGTTTTTCCTTAGTAAGCTAGCTTACACCGCTTGAATATAAGGCGACATAAACATCAATTTGGGATGAAAAGTAAAGTTTTAGACCTCTAAAACTCCATGCCCCTGACCCAAACTCACATACAAGTTGAGTTGTGATAATAGACTGACTCTGCTTACATAAGATCCTGTGTGCGCCATTGATAATCTGAAAGAGGTGGTCAAAAAGTCTAAACAATATCATCCTTCTTGTGTTTGTGACACATCTAATGGTCAAGCAAAACTAACTCGGTTAAAACCAATTGTTTTCTTCTGCTGCATCCAATATATTTCTCATTCAGTGATGCCCTATATGTTACAGAAAATAAAAAAAACATAAGAAAATACTAAACTCCATCTAGGAAACACAGGTAGCTGTTATCATAAGATGATTAAGTGACCTTTCAATGGAGACTGTAGGTGTTAAACAAGTTAGTAAGCTTTTCATGGTTGTACATTTGAACAATGAAGAATTTAAGTCGTCTCAAAAATGTCATACAGATTTTTAGTGGCAAAATATTGTCTTACCACAGACACCTTGAAATAACACAATACAGAAACAAACGCTGAGTGTTGTTTGAAGCTGTTCTCTTCTTACCTCATCTTTTAGCTCATACTCCAGAACACCATCCAATTGCCCAAAGAGCACCAAAGATATGACTTGTCCACGAGCTTCTCTTTTGTTAAAGAAAATAAAAAATAAATGTTGGTGGTGTCTAGGCCAGCTTGCTCACAAACTTTTCACCCTTCCAACAATGACTGTAATATCATCGAGCTTTCCTCCTGTTCAAGGTTCCAGGAAAAAATCTTGTCAAGCACGTCTCAAGAACATAGCAGGAAGAAGAGGCTCGAAAAACATTTGTGCTAGTTAGTCATGCCTGTTAACTTCATTCCAAAAAGTTTCTTCCACCATGGAACATCAAATCCCTGCTAGTCAAAGGGGCGAAATAAATAAATATCATCTTATATATACCGTGATTGACATTGCTTTTGAGGACAATCTATATCCTAAATCAGATTGAAACTTTACCCTTGCTCTAGCCTCGAGTGAATAGGGGGAGTCAAATTTAATATCCACAGAATGGTTCTTCGCCAATTCAGCCAATGCCTTTGCTAACATTGATACCAAACCACTAAGAATACCACAGAAATGAGGTCACTGGTTCTGAGCAGAATTTAGATAAAGCAGAAAACAAGTACCAGCATTAGAGACATCATCATGTGTGGTCATAACTGAAATGATCTCCTGATCGAAAACATTATCAAAGAGGCCATCTGAGCCCATTATAATTGTGTCTCCCTCTTTCAAATCCACACTGCTAACCTGTAAAAAAACATACTCAGAGAGACGGAACAGAGAGCATTGCTTACTTTTTTTTTTTTTTATTTGCACCGGGTGTCCGAGTCTCTAAGAGCCCCGACTAATCCCGGGGTGCACAGGCCCTCGGCAAGGAGTTTTCCGCAAGTGCACCACGGTTAATTCAGGTTTTACCCAGTCCGATGGCCCTCAAGAAATTGTTTGCACCCAGTGGGTTTCGAACTTGAGACCTTGAAAGGGAGCAAACCCCAAGGCTCAAGTCAATTGCCCTGAGGGTTGAGCATTGCTTACTCTAAGAGTCAAATATAACATCACGAAATTTCTATGGTGTAGCAGCAGAAACCTAGAAGGATATTGAAGTGTAATATGATTCACCATATATAACTTTCCATACTATGGCATCAAGGTACGTTTGAGTAACAGCCTCTGAGCTCAACTGGTATGGGCAGTCAAAATAATGTTCTTGTGGGAAAGTGGAGAAAATCATCTGACCTACATCCGAATAGGCAACAATGATATCACATGCATTTGAAAATTTAGAAAATTAAAGGTGCAAAAGAAAAGTATGAGCCTGTACCTTTACGAACAATCCGTAGTCCACAATCCCCAACACTGGCTATCTTCAAAATTCCATTCTCGAACATAGCGACAATTCTATGTGCCAGATAAAAAGCCACAGCCAGTGATGATAAATCATTTTCCTCAGTCTGGATGCTATCAATGTTGAAAAACAAAAGCTCTGAAGATAAAGAAACTTACACCGTAGCTGAACCAATAGATGACGTAGCAGCATGTGCTCCCTTTACGAGAATCTGAGGATCATATTTGACCTGCCATTTTAGGTAAACCAGAATTGTCTTAATAACTACGAATTCATAACAACCTACTAAAAGCTAAGTTGATTGTTTATACGGAAACACAGGTCATTATAATGTGACACAATGATGAAACTAACTTAAAATTAGGATGGTTTGTCTCTACAACATTGGTACCTCCTCCTCATTCACCACCAAAGAAGAAACATTAGCCACCAATTCCCTGGAGAACAATGCAGGATCCACATTCTTTTCAGCCCAACTGCCAACTCCGACCATATCAAAATATAGTCAGATGGAGAGAATGCAAATCGAGATGTATAGTAATTTAAGTTCTGCATTAACTGATATGAGGAGCTAAATTTGTTGATTTCCGAGTGTAAGCTACATAACAGTCAGAAGCATAATGATGCCTCATTTGCTGACAAGGTTAGCCCTGGGAGTTTGTTGATATCCTTTCATCCCATAACCCTGTCTGGAGAACTCCATGTATGCAAAAGTTTTGTATATGATGAGAACTCCATGTATGCACAAGTTTTGTATATGTGTGTAATTCTAAAAAGTGCGGGATGAAATTTCAATCTCCACTGATATATACCACTCAGAATTTGAAATAATAATCTTTGGGAAGCCGGATCCCCTCCTTCCAATTTATGGTTTTCCTACTCCAATCAAGTTGTAATTTCAATCTCGATATGTAGAACAGGAACATAATGGAATTATTTAAAAGATTCACCTTAAGGAATACTGTATGATAACATTTATTCTTATATATCATATAGAGCACATACGATCTGGAGTGACTTATTTTGTCAATCATGTATCAATCAAAAGACTAACACATGAAAGCGCACGTCAAATAAAACACAAGAGGAAAACAAAGGCAAACAAATAGCATGTTGCAATTGTTCATGCCATGTGATAGAAGATACGAAACATCTTAAAGGTTGGCTTCTGCCATTCAATGGTTCTGTAAAGTTTATGGCCACATCTGAGGAAAAATATTGCCTTGTCACATCACCTAAACTCCTTATTCATGATCATGGAAGAAATGAGAGCATGATTTCAGGTGTCTTGAATGGAGGGCACTATGCAGACATATCAAGAAACTAGTAAACTTAAATGCTTTAGGCAACGTGTCTATGAGATGATCCTAGGAATACGACATGCCTCCCAAACCCTTCCTAAGGAAGAAAAAAGAAAGTGTGGTATCACTAAGCAGGGAAGATGCTCCAAAGGCAGAGCTTGAGATTCAATATCTTTCAAATAAGATAATAGCTCAAACTTGCAGAGTGAAGAGATAATTTTCCTTAAGGTGATCGAGGTCTTAGTATGAACCTTTCCCCATTTTTCCCCCTTTACTCCTGCCACCTCCTTAAGAAACTAAAGAAGGAACATAAGAAAATAACTTGAGAGTGGTCCTGCACTTGGTGACAGCAGCTCATTTCCTAATTAGTTCGCGATTGTGGCATAGATGTACAGGTAACTGATATATTGATTTTATTGTTAAGGGACACTAAATACCATGTTATATTTTCTTATCGCTTCCTAAGATGAAAGTTTACACTTGCGTTTACCTCTTATAAGTTGCAGCTTCTACTAATCCTGTTGATTTAATTTAGCAGTAGCATGTAGTTATAGGGATCACCAAATAGGAGTGTGTTAAGTCCTAATACTCGAGAACGGCAACTAGAAATAAGTCCAGAATACCAGAACGTTAACTGTCCCATGTCTAACTTTTACTAAGAACAAATTCAAACTAATATGTTTACAAAGTTCTTACTCCTTTTGTCCAAAAAGAATGACGGGTTTGGAGTATCAAAGTTAAAACATATAATTTTTGCATAAAATTCCCTACTGCTGCCTCCTGCAGTACCAGATTTCTGACTCATAAATCACAATTTTTACAATTGAAGTACTTGAAATTATGATAAAAAGTTACAGTCAAAGTCTACTTTCAAATAATAGCAGTGCCATATAAAATGAGATAGAGGAAGTATGTCCCTTCACCTTCGGGGACATTTGATAAAATCAACAAACAAAACAACTATGCTTTAATGGAAGGAAAAAGGCCATCTTCAAAAGAGAATGCAATAAAGCATCTCACCCAGAGACACCATCAGCTACAGCAATCACTCTCCCATTATCACTGCTCACAAAGAATGCATCTTCTCCACCTTTCTCAACCTTCAAAACATAAACATTCAACACAGCCCATGGTGGTTGGTAGATGTAGAGTTAACTGTTAACGCAATACTCCCTTTGTTTCACTTTATATAAGACATTTCCATTTTTAGCACGTTTAAGAAAAAAGACACATTTCTATATTTGAAAAATGAAAACTCTTTAACCACAAACTTCCGGTGTTACACACTTATAGCCATAGAAATGTACACCCGTTTTAAGATTACAAGTTATTAGGTTACTTTTCATGCCAAAAGTAATTATTTTCCTCCTTAAACTCCATCCAGAAAATCGTAGTAATATGAAATGAAAGGGAGGAAGTAGTAGTATTGAATTCACAGGTGGATGCAGCCTCATTTACTGGGTTCAACTTTCGGCAGGAAATATAAATATATGTAGAAAATAGTAAAATTCGACAAATATTAAATATTGTATCCATATTTTCAGAAGTCCGATGAATTCCAAGGTAAGAACTTAAAAGTTGAACCACCTAAACATAATTCTGAATTAGCCTCAGCTAGTGATATCGCCAAATAGAGAGAAAGTTATAGAACTAAAAGAGCGATTTTAAAAGATTAATATGCATTACTACTTGCCTTGTTTGGATGTGGAATTAGGTAAGTTCCAACACATAATGACACCTCTTGCCTGCAAATAACAAATTATACACCATAACCATCAATTCTTCGAGACAACAAGATACGAACTAAGATAAATATACATTTTTTTCTAAAGAGTTTATGTTCTACCCACTGACGAGATAAAATATATATACACTAAGGCCACTTAAAAGCTAATAGCAGATAACTCAATTTAATAGCATAAATTGATAGCTTCGAATAATTGTTCAGTAACGCGCTATAACAGGTTAAATTACACTGATGGCGTAAAAAATCTATTACAGTAAATTTATCTTTAACTAAAATCATTTCTAAAGAATTTAACTAGCATATAATTTAAGCCAAAGGCAGTAATTGTACCCGACTTGCTACCAAAAACTACATTCGCTACTGAAATACATAAGATTACAGGTTCAGTAAGCAAAATATTGAAATAATTTTAAGCTTTTTTCTTATTTACCGAGTAGGAGCAGAATCCGATGAAGCACAAGGAAGAAAGCTCGGCTTCTTTGTGACAGAAATTGAGCTAAATTTTTGAGAATTAATTGAATTAGCTGAATAGAGGAAGTGGTGAGGACGAGAAGAAGGCCTGAAAATGGAAATCGTCATTTTTCCCGCTTTCTCCAAGCTCTATACTGTGACAACTTTAGGCTAACAGTTAAAAAATCGCACAGCTCGGATTTCGCCGGGATGTGGGTACGTCATTTGGCCACGTCACGGGGTGCTTTCTGCTTTGTGCGTTGTTGTGTTGTACTCCAGTATTATTATTTGGGTGGATTTAACTTAATTACATGACATATACAACTTTACAAATTAGTATTAATTTTTTATTAGGAATTAGTTTCTCTTTCTCTCCTTCTTTGTTCTTTCCCCAATTTTTCTTTCTTCGTTATTTTGTCCTTTTATCCTCTCTTTTTTATTAATGAATTTCAATTATTTTAATATTAGAGTTTTGATTTAGCAATTTCTCTTTATGTTGCACAATTAGTACTCGAATTAAAATTATAAATCAATAAATTATGAAAATGTTTGATTCTCATCATTGACAACCATTAAAAAGTTTAAAGCTTTAAATTCGAATTTGAGTTTTCAAAAATTAATGTTTGTTTGGATTGGGTGTTGTTTCAAATAATTGTGAATATTTTAAAGTTTATATCTCAAATTTAGGATATTTGGTGAAGATTAGACTTGATTTTGGCTGAATTTTAGATTGAACCTCAAAGAAAAAGAAGAAGAACAAGAACACATGACATATAATATATTTACGAAATTGTATTAAAGTTTTATGCAAATTGTGTGTGTGTGTGTGTGTGTGTATATATATATATATATATATATATATATATATATATATATATATATATATATATATATATATATATATATATATATATATATAATTTAAATAGTATAAGAAAGTTGAAAAATAGTTGTATAATATATAAATTGTTGTATGAAATTTGATTTTAAGATATATACTATCTTGATTGGAATTTCATAAAGAAAGAAGAACACGCCTCATACAAAATATATACAAATCATATACAAAATACATAGAAAAGACATATTGTATATACAACAACAACTACCCAATAAAATCCTACCGGGTGGGGTCTGGGGATGGTAATATATACGCAGACCTTACCCCTACTCCATAGAGCAGATTCAGAAAGACGGACATATTGTATACAATTGTATGGAAATTATATTTGAATTATATGATATTGCATAAGTCAAAATAGCACGGTATAGCCAATTTTCGCACTGGCCAATCAAAAATAGCCAGTGTTTACCAAGTCAATGAAAAATAGCCATGATAACAACACGATAGGGGATTCAAGAACTACTAAAGAAAAATAAGAAAATCAAGAAACGTGTGGAAGCTAAAAGAAAATAAAGAAACGAAAAAGGCAGAAATTAAAGATAAATTGAATTCAAGAAAGTGTTTCTTGAATTCAAGAAGTCTATTTTTGCAGTTGAATCCTAACAACAACAACAATTAGCTAACAACGAACTAATCGCCTTTGGTAGAGAATTAAAAATAAGAGATAGATTGTGAAACCTGGCCCTTCAGAATAACAAGAACAACAATAAGCTTAAACTTATCACCTTTCTTGAATACCTAGAAGTGATCTAAGATTTTGAAAATGGTTTAATCTTACCACCTTAAGTTGAATCTTCAAGGTTGAAGAATAAATCCAAGAGTAGCCACACACAAGAGAGCAAGAAAATCTCACAATATTTATTGATAATAATATGAATAATCTACCTAAAAACAAAAAAAGATACCCCTTTATATATATGGGTCACGAAATTAAGGTTAAGAAAAGGAAATAAAGTCCTAAATTACTTTGGACAACAAGTCCAACTAACTTAGGAAAAGGAAAGTACTAAGAAACAAAAACCAAGTCAATCTTGCAAAGTAATTCCAATAATCTTAGGAAAACGAAAATGTAACCTTAACTAACTAGGAAAGAAATAAAAATAGTCTCATAATATATGGAAATAAGTCCCAAATCAATCTTGGATAGAATCTTGAAAATCTTGGAAATCTTAAAGGAAATTTACAAGCAACATGACACCAACTTGCACTCAACATGTAGCATGACTATTGTACCATTATTGGACATCAAGTAAGTCTTTTTTATGCTATAGAAACGTGACTTTGTATAAGACTTCATGGGCTGCAAGTTTGGGCATATTTTAGGTGCTAAATTGGTCCAACAGGGCCTAATTTGGACCTTCTTCAGATTGGACCTTCTTTAGAGGACATTCTTGTGATCTAAGCTACCTCTTATTGGACATGAATTTGGGCCATAAAATAATTATAACACCTAGGTAAATCATATCCTTTATCCTTAAGCTCTTCCTCCCAACTAATAACTTCTTTGATCGTTCCTGAAGTCCAAGTCCAATGACCTTGTGTTGCAACTTTTTAACTTGAGATCTTGTTAAAGGCCCTTTTTGAGATTTCAAAGCTTCATACTTGTCCTTGAATAGATTTGAGCTTCCTAGGATGCTATCTTTCCCCTCTTCTTGAAGAAACTTTGTCCTCGAATTTTGACTTGCAAGAAAATGAAGACATGCACTAGTAAATGACATCCACTAATCTAAAAAAATGGTAAAAATAAAACAAGATAGTGACCATGTGTCCGCTTAAATCAATTAAGCCTAATACGTGTAAATACTCCTTTATAAAGTATATGGACATCATCATCCCAATAAAATTTATGCCTACTTAGATTTGTCCCATAAAAACCTCTCTTAAGGTAGTCAAAAAATATGCATGATAATAAAATTACAAAAGATTGATCATGTATCCATTTAAAATAAGTATCTCTGCTGTATGTATCAAATAATACACATTTATGATATCGCAAAGTATCAATTACAAATTTCATGGATTCTTCTACATGTAAGCTATTAAAAGAAGCATGTAACTTCACAAGAAAGTTGGAAGAACTCATAATTCCCAAACTAAAAGGTTCAATACATTCAAGCTCATGAATATAATTCTCTCCAATAATATGCCCAACATCAATAGATTCTAAATAATTGCTTAGACTATCATAGAAAGAGTCATAGATAGGTTCATGGAAATGTATTTGATCACTAGTATCACAACAAACATGCATATTCTCATTACTTGTAGAAAATACTTTTACCAGCTCACAATTAACATGGCTTAAAGAATGACTTCCCATCACACAACAAAAATCATGTTCTAGCAATTTATCATATGAAAGCTCATTAGACACTTGAATAAGAGAAGAAGGAATATTTAAATCATTCGCAAGCCTATTCTCACAAATTTCATATCTCTTTCTACCAAGTTGGAATTCATAGGCACCTACGTAGAACTCAATTTCAAAGATAAGCAAATTACTCTTGCACTTGACCTTAGATATTACTGTTAATGACTTGATATGCCTCAAAACATCATCACCCACAAAAGTTGTGAAGTCACCAACATAACAATTAAGAGTATAGTTTATTATCTCCAAAAATACCTTAGGTGTTCTAGAAAGGACAAGAATGCGAATAAACCAATTATACATACCAAACTTGGACTTATTTAATAATGGAACAACATCACCTTGTATTCTTTTTTGCAATGATTCCAGCTTAGCAATGACTTTATGGAACTCCGTATCATAGACCAAGCTTTTATCTTCCACCATCCAACAATAATTGATTTTTCCAAATTCATGTTGGAATCCAATAGGATCCTTTGCCACCATCGCTTTCGCCTCACCTATCCTTTTAGAAGATCTTTCAACATGTGGCTGCACAAAAATACAAGAACTAAAATAAGAAATAGTTAATAGCTTAAGAAGTAAATAACATGTTGTCTTATTTACACTCTCTTTGGCTTTTACCTCAAGACTAACTTTTTCATCACCCTTAGCCTCTTTTCTCTCACTATAGTTTTCTTATTTTCCATCTCTCAAATCATCTTTCTCTCTCTCTACCTCAAAGCCTTTTTCTATCTCATGGCCTTCTCTTTTTTCTTTCCTCTCAAGCTCACTCTTTTCCTTCCTTGACATCACACTCTCTTTACTCAACACCTCTCTTTTTTCCTCTCTTGGGATGTCAACATGCACTCTTTTACTCCTCTCATTCTTTTCTCTCTCATATTTTTTCATATTCTCTCTAGTAATCTTTTCATCTTCATGAATTTGTGAGGGAGTCAAAGGTCTAAGAATGAGTTTCTTTCCGTTAACCTCAAAAGAGTATTTATTTTTGTCCATGTTATATGAAGCTTTTCTAGAGACATACCATGGTTTTTCCAACAAGACATGATAATTATTGATGGAAATCACATCACACCAGATCGTATCCTCATACCTTCCAATTGAGAATAGTAAGACTCTCTTATCTACTCTTACTCCTCCAAACATGTAGGGTTCAATATGCTCAATATAATGCAAGTTCAATTTCTCAATCATATAAGTGTTAATTGAGTTATAGCCAAACTCTTTATCTATTCTAAGGGCACAAATATCAGACATCGCTTTAGCTATTGTTTGAAAATAATTTTACCATTGTCTTTCTTAGGTTCAACATGTTGTAAGTTTGACCTTTCAAATTGTTAAGTCAAAACTTGCCTCATTTCTTCATAACAACCTGTTTGAAACATCTTGAACAGAGATTAAAAGAAATATGTATAACTAATATTTGGCTTTTTCCTTCTAATATTTTCACCTCTTTTAGTTGGCGATTGAGGTATAGATGTACAGTTCATTCAGCATTGCCAGCAGCCGGTAGTACTCCACCTCTTTTAGTAAATAAATTTCAAATATTGTATAAAAACGAAAAAATCCCTTATTAATTCTCGTTTAGTATTATTATTACAGCACTAGCAAAATTGGTATAAAATTTCACATTATAATGTTTGAATATTGATGGATTGCACAAGAATTTTATTTTTTGAATGTTTCTAGCCCCTTTATCTATAAACATATTAGTAAATATTAGTATAAATTGCTTAGCACCCAAGCACCAGTGGTCTAGTGGTAGAATAGTACCCTGCCACGGTACAGACCCGGGTTCGATTCCCGGCTGGTGCACATCTTTTTCTTTTTGCAGTGCAGTACACAGAAACGACCAGAGCTGCCATTACACGCTTGAATATAATAGCGAATTTTGATAATCACCAGCCGCTGCTTGTATGAACTAAACCTTTGAACCAGAATTTAAAAACAATTGAACTTTGAGTTAAAAGAATGTCTTTCTCTTTTGGCGTTATGGTGTAAACTGGAAAATGCAACTTAAGTAGATAACATGATAGAACCGCTAGCTCTCTCATTTTCGTGCTTTACATTAGCAAAATAAAATTTTGATTACCTAACGCCCCCCCCCCCCCCCCTCCCCCCAAAAAAAAAACAAAAACGGGTTCTGTTTTGGCTTCAAGCTCATTATGCTACTGACAGTGTATTCATTATCCATTCTCTTGACGATGCCAGCAATAACCTGAAACATTGGTATTGAAATCAAGCACTTGGAGAAGTAATCCTTTTGATATTTTAAAAAGAAATATTGCGAAACTATATCTAGATTTATTTTCACACCATTATATTAATAAGTCATGATTATAGTAATTATTTTAAATATATTTATAATAGAAAATTAATTTAATTTTGAATTTAATTGTGATAAAATAAATCTGATTATTGAATGCTCATGAGTGGATAGACGTTACTTGTGGAAAGAATAATTGTGCATTTGACAGCCTTAATGGCTTTGAGTTTTGACGTTTTTGTATTTGAACGTTTGGTAAGCTTTAAAAAGCCTTCATGGATAAGACAATTTTCTTATCAGATTGTGCATTTCTTTTGCACTTTATACTTCTTTGTTTTTACATCTTGAGGAGTGAAAAAAGTTAAAAAAAAATTCCTTTTTCCTTTGTGTTGGATTTTCTTCTCATAAATCTTTGTTGTTTTTGTTCCTAATTATAATAGATGAGTATGCAAATATACGTGGTCGACAAGTAATATAGGATTGTAAGTCCAGATATCGTACCCACATGGACTTGTAATTAACTGTCAACTAAACTAAACCAAACAATTAATCTATTCAAGCGATTCCTAAAGTATAAATATTTAACTAAAATTAATCTAGCATGGTAAACTAAGAAATAAAGGAAACAAATTGGTGAATTATAGAGACTAATTCAATGTGAGTGAATATTCTAGAGCTATGGGTTGGCTAACAATTCCGTTGAGTTTTCTTCCTAAATTGTCTAATTAATTTATCTAGTTTATTGATTGACGGGGTTAATATTGCTCATAGCCTTCTCCCGAAGTACAACCCGCATATTCAAGCTAACCTAACGCCTATATTCCCATGGAATTAGAATTAACAAGAACACATTTATAATTCCCGTATAATAACTAATCAAGGCGATTAGGTATATCCCTATCCTAACCGCAAATCTGCTCCCCTTAAGAGTTAAGAACTTGCTCTACTCAATCTTATAAACAATTTAGAATTCCCTCTCCCGAGTTCAATCCAAGATTCATAGATAGTATTCAATTGGTGATCAAGCAATCAAATAATTAAACGCAAGATTGAATAAATAAACCAATATGATAAAAATAATAAGAACAATTCAAGCTTCAAACCACAACGTTCATGTAGCACCCAAAACTCTAGAACTAAGAAACTATTAAATTGAAGGAAGAGAAGAGAAGAAAAACTAGTTAGAAGCCTCCTCCAAGCGTGGTGTGTGTTCCTCCACATGAATTCCCCTCCAAAATATGTTCGATATCACCAAAATGGCGTCCTCCCATTTTTATATACCAAGTAGGTTTGGGCCCAAACAATTATACCTTCTTCAATGTGAAAAAGGACACTTTTCCCGGGCCAGACGCGCGACTTCGCGCGCCCTTCGCACCCTCTTCGCACACCTTTCTGCCTCGGCTTGTAATACGTGCAAACATGTGCGCAAACTCGCATATACTTCTCGCTAGAGCTCGTTTTTTACCCTGTTCAGTTCCGAATTTGGAATAACATAAAACACGAAAGTTGTAGCCCTTTGATTTAGATTTCCAATAATATATTGTGGAGCCCAAATGGAGATCTGAGCGAAACGTTATATCTATTTTACTAGACATTGTACAATCTGCCTACTGGATTCTTCGTTCACTTTAATTATCATCCGTTGGCCCCCAAATACGATCCCAGCTTAATTCCTTAAACTTTTACTCAAATTTCAATGCTCCAAATCACTCGAATACATTCAACAACATCTATATAGCTCGAAATCACCCCTACAAGGCATAAGACACACCATTAGTGCAAAACACTAGCGATTAAAGCTCAAACTCAATTAAAGTGCTGTAAATTAGAGTGTAATAACCGACTAAAATACGTAATTATAGCCTATCAACACCCCACACTTAAATCACTGCTCGTCCTTGATCAATCAAACTACACTTTTTATAGATACAATATTTTTATATAATTCTCCTAACTCATCATACCAAGAATATTTACAATAGACTAAGCACAAAAGTATAACATCTTCACCTCAAGATTTGACTCACAAGTACCACGCATTATTCGCAACTCACCTACTTGCTCAAACTTAGAGGTCACTGACATTATCTTTCCTTCATGAATCAAGTGCCCTCACATAACAAACGAGAGTTTTTCCACACAATAAATTTAAGAACACCCTAACTTTAGATTGAAAGAATTCACTCACTCTCAGAAATAACATTCATATGCCACAAAAGATGCACCATAAGCTTACCCATAGTGTGCTACTCCACTAATAGAGCTCATTCAATATAAGATCTATTAGGACTTTATTTGGTTATAGTGTTGGCTACGAGACATGTAGGATACCTTTAGATATAAGAGTGACTACACCTCTCTAAGCACTTTAATACATACATTTTAACATTTAAACCACACACTTATATCAAAGCAAAACTCCACCTCACATCAATGTAAATAACCCCATTCTTCTTTAAGCAAACTTACATCAAGAGCCACCACTTATCTTTTTTCACAATAATCCAACTACTTTTTTTTTCTTTTTCAATTCAAGTGGCTCTTACTTTTTCAAAATAGTGCACCTTTCTCCTTATTCAATTTGTTCCACTCAAAAGCCAAATCAACCACCCCACACTTTAACTTTTACAAAGTTCATAACAATTCAAGTACTCACGAGAGGTGAAAAAGTTCAAATAGATGGTTAACTCAAATAAATGAGTAAGGCTTGTAATGTGGTTGTCAAAGAAACAGGATTGCAGGCTCAAAGGGGTTAACTATGATACATAACAATATGGCTCAAAAAAGAAATGCCAATATCGCTTCCAAGACTAAACAAAATTACTATTTCGCTTTGCAAACACACGGGGTAAGTTCTAGATATCAAATGTAATGCACAGAATAACCCAAACTCTTACACACACATGGCATATAACTCACTCAGGATTGAATTCATTAAGACACTCTTAGTCAAAGAAGTTAAGCAAAGTTAATATCATACAATTTAAGGTACTTATACAAGAGTCAAAAATTGAGCCTAAGCGTCACAACCAAAGTACTCACTATTCTCAAGGCATAACAATTAAAGAGATATTGCTTCAATTCAAAGCACAACACCATATCTCCTACCCCTCCCCCCCCCCAGAAAAAAAACTACCTACACCCAGTTCAAATAAAACCCTTGGAAAAGAATTGTGGCCCGAAAAAACCAAGGGAAGTTACTACACTACCTAAAACAAAACAAAAATCTTTTTGGTATTTTGTTTAGACTTCCTTCCCTCAAGAAAACTGTCTAGGAGATCCATTGTCGGGAAAAGTCAACAAAAAAAATTGTTTTCGTTTTTCCTAAAAAAATTATTCAATTAAACTAACAAAACAAAAATAACATAGAAAGTTCCTCGGACAATCTCCTCATCCCACACTTCAAATTGTGCAATGTCCTTAATGCACACTATAAGTAATAAGGGGGTAAAAGAGACTCCCTGGTAGGCCAAATAGTGAAGAATTAGTAGCTCATAGGATACTTCGACTGTCACGACCCAAACTCGGTCATGATGGCGCCCAACACTAAAGCTAGGCAAGTCAGACCAACAACTGTTTCCAAATAGAAAACCCGTCTCAAAAGGATAAATTTCAAGAAAAATATAAGAATTAATAATAATGCTATAATAATAATAGTCGAATCAAATACTGAGAAGCGCGAACATCGAAAATAGCACTCCTAAAAGATCTGGGGTCACGAGTCTAGAGCCTCTAAGCAAAGCTACATAGTAATAGAAATACTGAATAAAATACTCAAGTCTGGGAATGTATATAGAAATAACTGAAATAAAGAGAGAAGCTAGGTTTTGCGAACGCCGGCAGCTACCTCAGCAACTCGAATATACTCGGTAGTAAGCTGGAATGCTCGTCTAACCCACCTGTGTACATGGATCTGCACACAAAGGTGCAGGGAGTATGAGTGAGTACTAAGTACTCAGTGAGTAAAAAGTATATAAAATAGCTGAAAGCAGGAAATCCACAGAATACCATAGAGCAAAGCTAAAACTACGGTCCGATACCTACCACGAAGTAACAACAACAGCAAACCACAAATATCACTGGTAACTTACAAACAAGAATGCAATGCAATGCACATGACTTCTACAGCGCGTAGCCCGATCCGTTTAACATCGACGACACTCACTGGGGTGTGTACAGACTCCGGAGGGGCTCCTTCAAGCCCAAGCATAATATTCATATCATCTGCTGCGGCGTGCAGCCTGATCCATACTCAGTCCACAACATGCATATGAGTCACACAACAGTTCAATTTTTATTTCCAGGTTCTAGTTCATTAACAATGAAAAATACTTTAATTTTATTTAATTTTTCAAGAACAGGTGCCTTAGCATTTCATAATAGTGATTTCAAGCCAGTACTGAGGTCAATGATTTTACAAATCATGCTATCACATAGATATCTATTCCCTAAGGATACTATAGGTCGGCACAAGGCGCCGAACATGGCTTATAGCCAACATATATACTTATCACAGTGTGCGTTTCAACCGCCAATATAATAGTATTCATATTGGGGATGGACCAAGTCTTAATATAACCAATCCCGCACCTGCCATGGGGTGCGAGCCACGCCCTAATAGCGTCACAATGTGCTAAGCCGGGGTTTCAAACCCTCAGGCTACCATATACACTAACTAGTCACCTCTAACCGGCCGTAGACTCGTCCGCGATACCTTTCCCTTCGAATTTGCCGCATCGTACGTCGAGTCCAGTCAAAACTACAGCAATTACATAAATATGGGTCAAAGAAACATAACCCAATAAAGATTACTTGAAAAACGCAATAATATACGAAGTTGGTAAAACCCGAGCCCCGGGACCACTTCTCAAAAAATTCGAAAAATCATACCAATGGATTCCTCATCTCGCCACGAGTCCGTGCATATAAAATTTATCGAAATCGGAGTTCGAATGGCCTTTCAAAATCCAAAAAGTCGTTTTCAAAATTTAGGCCCTAAATCTTCATAATTTCTACCCAATTTCATGAATTTTGGTGTTGATTCTAGCATAAAATCATGTTTTTGAGTCAAGAAACTTACCTCCAGCGATTACCCATTGATTTCTCTCTTCAAAACTCTCAAAACCCTCCCTTGACGAAGTAAAAGTGGTGTAAAAATAATGGGGTTCGCGTCTGATGTTTATAATTTAACTGTTCTGCCCAGCCATTTTGCCTTACGCAATCGCATCCCCTAATCACGCGATCGCATAGAACAAAGTTCCAGGCGATTGATTATTACCTTACGTGATCGCTGTAGTACTTACGCGATCGCAGAGAAATAAACTCCATCTCTACGCGATCGCACTACTCCTCACGTGATCGCACTGAATGCTCCGCCAGAACTACGCGATCGTAGGAAGGTCCACACGATCGCACTAAATTGATCCGCAAGGCCTACACAATCGCAGGTAGGTCCACGCGATCGCAGAGAGAAAGCTGTTGCTCTGCAATTTCTGCTGCAACTTTTAAGTTAAAACCCTCCTGTTGGGCATCCGAAATCATCCCGAGACCCCCGGGACCTCAACCAAAAGCACAGATATGTCACATTAATTCATTCAAACTTGCTCGTAACATAAACACACCATCATAAACATCAAAATCACCAAATTCTTACGGATTCAAGCCTAAGTTTCATTAAAACTTCCGAAACTAACATTTGATCTAAAACCCAACCTAAACACCTCCGAATGATCTAAACTTTTGCACGCATATCCAAAATAACCTACGGAGCTACTACAACTCTTGGAATTTCATTCCGAGCCCCGGATCAAAATCTCGCCTACCATCCCGAATTCACCAAAATTCAATCTTAGCCAATTCAAGCCTAAATCTACACCGGACCTCCGAATTCGATTCTGATTGCTCTTCTAAGTCATAAATCATCCCCCAAAACTAGTCGAATTATCAGAATTCCATTCCGAGCTGTTTAACTCATCGGTCAACATCTGGTTGATTTTTCCAAACTAACCTTCCCATAAAGAGGTTTATTGCCTTATTTCTAACCGGATTATACCCGATTTACTTCTAACTCTCCAAACACATATAAATTAACATATTAAAGTATAAAATAAAGAAAATGGAGCGGTAACTCCTGTAACGACAGATCGGGTCATTGCACAGACTTCTCCCAGGTATGATCCTTTTTGTGGGTACCTCACACTTAGTTTCAACCCCCTGATCTCTTTTGCACATGCCTATTTTCTTTGAACCCATGCTCGTAGTCCTACAAAATACAAAAATAATACTACCAAAAAAATAACTCAATAAAATAAACAAATGAGAAGAAAAAAATAGAATTGGGTTGCTGTGACGACCCAAAGGGTCATCACTTATTTTATTAATCATTTCGAGCTTTTGAGGCCTTGAAAACCTCATTCCATGTTGCCTCGATTTACGTGCACGATTCGAGCATGTAGCCGGAAAGATTTTTTGATAGAAAATATGAATTCTATGAGAAATTTGGATAAAAATGATATTAATACTGATATGGTTTACTTCGGTCAACATTTTTGGTAAACAGACCCGCACCCGAGATTGGATGGTCCTGAAAGGTCCGTAGGAAAATATGTGACTTGGACATGCGTCTGGAGTCGAATTCTGAGGCCTAGAGCCCAAGTTATGAATTTTTCTATGAAATTGTTTTTGATATAATTGTTAAAGGAAAATGAATTAATTGACCTTGGTATCGGGCTCGTATTTTGGTTCCGACGCCCGGTACAAGTCTTAAATATTATATATGTGATTTATGTAAAGTTTGGTGACATTTGGATGTCGTTTGATATGTTTTGGACCTTGAGTTCCAAGTTTGAAGGTTTTGAAAACCAAAAGTATGAAAATCATGAACTTGAGGCTTGATTTGATGAAAACGATGTGTTATTGGCGATGTGATTGCATGAACAAGTTCATAATGTGTTTTTGATGTTGTGTACATGTTTGGTTTGGAGCTCGGGGGGCTCGGGTAAAGATTTGATAGGCCGTTGGATTAAATTCTGAATTTTTGCACTGCTGGTTTTTCACCCGGCTGTTGGCTTCGCAATTGCGAAGCATTTCTCGCAATTGCGAAGGGGGCAGATCAAGGCACGACTCGCAAATGCGAACCCTGCTCGCAAATGCGAAGCCCCTCATGCCCAGCCTTGTTCGCATTTGCGAACAATTGTTCGCAAATGCGAACATCCCCTTGTCCTGCCTATGTTCGCAAATGCGAACATTCCCAAATCCAGCCTTGTTCGCAAATGCGAACAATCCCCTTTACTGCCCGTGTTCGCAAATGCGAACCACTGTTCGCAAATGCGAACATTCCCCTTTCCTGCTAGTGTTCGCAAATGCGAACAAATGTTCGCAAATGCGAACTTCCCAGCCTTAGCTTATTTTTTAAACTCCAGAAATTGGTCGGTGTTCACAATTGCGAACCCATGTTCGCAAATGCGAACACGGAGACCTGTAAAACACGATTTTCAGTTCATTTCTTCACTTTTTACAAACCAAAAACACCCATTTGCGATTCTTCACGGATTCTTTCTTCTTCAAAACAATTGTAAGTCACTTTTTACTTAATTCTTTCAATTCCTAACATCATTAAACATGTTTTTCAATAGAAATCAAAGGTTTTCATGGTAGAATTTCTTGTTTTTGATAGAATATAGGGTTTTTCATAAATTGAGAAATTGGACCTCGAATTGAGGTCCAATTTTGAAACAAATCATATACATGAACTCGTGGGGGGATGGGTAACCGGATTTTGGTCCGAACCCCGAGTTCCGACCATGTGGGCCCGGGGTCGAAATTCACTATTCCGGGCAGAATGTTGTAAACGTTGTAATTGGTCTTAGGAATTAGTTTGTTGAGTAGTATTGATGATATTAAATCAATTGTGTATAGATACGATTGGATTGGAGCCAAATTTGAAAGAAAAAGACATTGCCACGGATTGAATTGTTCATAAACATTCGAGGTAAGTGTTTGTTCTATCCTAGCTTGAGGGAATAGGATTATGTGCTATGTGTTATGTGATCGAGTGCGGTGTATAGGTTGTGGTGATGAGCATCCATACACTGGCGTCTAGTATGACCGTGAGTCGTTGATAATGCTTATTGTGAGACATAATTGCAGATGAATTGTTGAACCTTTGCCGGGTTGTAGAATTGTTATTGTTCTCCCTTGTCGGGACTTGTTGTGAAGATGATTATTGATTGCCCTTGTTGGGACGGTTTATGAATTACTGTTTCATTCTTTGCCCTTAACTGTGATTGTTATTTGGGCGAGGAAGAGTGATAATGCACGAAGGGTGATGCCGTGCCTTGATTTATTATTTATGCACGAAGGTTAATGCCGTGCCATGTTTTATTAGTTATGCACGAAGGTTAATGCCGTGCCATGTTTTATTGATTATGCACGAAGGATCATGCCGTGCCCTGTTATTGAACCATGTACGAAGGATCATGCCGTACTATGGATGCGAGGATGAGAGTAAAAACACGAATGGTGATGTCGTGTACTTTATTTGCTTATTTGGTGAGGATGAGAGTAAAAGCACGAAGGGTGATGCCGTGCAATTGTTTGCTATTCCTTGACTTGATATTACATGTGTTTCCATTATACTTTGTTTTCCATGTGAACTTATTAACTGTTGTTAATTGTTGAATTCTTTGAGATATTCCTTATTGTGTTATACTTGATTATTTCTCGTTATCTTGTGGTATACATATATATATATATAGAACTGCACAGGTTTATGGGGGTGTACGGTCCTAGGCTTGTCACTACTTCGCCGGGATAGGCCAGGCACTTACCAGCACATGGGGTCGGTTGTGCTGATACTGCACTTCTGTGCATTTTTGCACAGGTCCAGGTTACGATCAGGAGCAGCAGCAGTAAATCGATTGCGTGGAAGTTGATTACATTTGAGACCGAGGTAGCTTGCAGACGTCCGCAAGCCCGACGTCTCTCTCTTTACTTATGTTACTAGCTGTAGTCTCTTTGTTCCGAGACAAACAGAATTATGTTATATTTCTTTCAAACTTTTATGTGTAGTATTCAATAGTAGTTCGTGAGTTAGTGACTCCACGTCTTGGGTAGAGGATTTCAGTATGATTTTCACCTTGTAATTAGTTATTTCTATTTTGATAAAGTATTCCGCACTTATTTAATTAAGGTTATGGTTTATTGTTAAATAAATTATTAAATTGTATTAAAAACAGGATGGAATGAATACAGTGGCTTGCCTAGCTACTACGAGTAGGCGCCATCACGATCCCGATGTTGGGGGAAAATTCGGGTCGTGACAAGTTGGTATCAAAGCTCTAGGTTACATAGGTCTCACCACTCACGAACAAGCTTAGTAGAGTTTGAGAGGTAGGTACGGAGACGTCCGTACTTGTCCTCCACAGTCTATTGAGTTAGGAAAGAGTCTCTCATTTGTTCTTTCTTGTCGTGCGACTTGTTCCTCAATAACTGATTGAATTTCTATTCCTGTCCTTTCGCGGATGGTGAGGACACGCGCTTCTTCGTCCGGCCGACCGGCAGCCCGAGCCCCGAGCGGCTCCCGTGAGGGCGGGGATCGAGGCCGTATCGAGGCCGTAGTAGGGGTAGAGCTCGGCCCCGAGCGGCTACTCCGGAGGTGGAGCCTCGTATGGAGATTGACGAGGAGGTTCCGGTCCCAGCGGCTCTAGTGGGCCCAGCTCAGGTCCCGAGAGAGGCTTTATTTACCCCGAATCTTCGGGATGCTTTGGTCGGAATAGCGGGATTTATGGACAACATTGCCGGAGCGGGCTTATTATCGGTTGCACCAGCCGCTTCTCGAGTCGGAGGAGGGGCCCGGACTCCTATTGCTCGTACTCCGAGCCGGTAGCTCCTCGGCCTCGAGCACCGGTGGTTCGAGCCAGCTGTGGCCACTCAGTCGAGTACCACGGCTCATGCCGGTGATGGAGCGGCCATGACTTTTGATTCTTTATGGAGACTTGATCGGTTCTCCAAGCTATTTATCACTACCTTCAGCGGTGCCACATCAGAGGATCCTCAGGACTTCTTATTCAGTTGCCATGAGATTCTCAAGACTATGGGGATCGTGGAGACAAATGGAGTTGACTTCTGTACATTCAGACTTGCAGGATCCGCCAAGACTTGGTGGAGAGATTATTGCTTGACTCGACCAGCAGGGTCCCCAGCTTTATCATGGGATCAGTTTGCGGAGCTATTTATGGAGAAGTTTCTCCCTGCTACTCAGTGGGATGTACTTCGGAGGCAGTTTGAGCGCCTCCATCAGGGCTCTATGACAGTTACACAGTATGAGACGAGATTTGTCGATTTGGCTCGTCATGTAGTGGTGATACTTCCCACGGAGCGGGAGAGGGTCCGCAGGTTTATAGATGGGCTTAATCAGCCAATTAGACTCCAGATGGCCATGGGCGTGGGGAGTGACATATCATTTTAGGAGGCAGCTAATGCAGCACGCCGAGTTGAGATGGCTCTTGCTCGGGGAGGCGGTTATTCTTCGGACAAGAGGCCTCGTCATTCGGGCGAGGTTTAGTGGTTCTTCCTCCGGTGGCGAGAGAATCCTTTGATAGAGGCCGGTCTTCCGAGCCTTTTCATTCCGCCCTTCGAGCTTCACGGGGTGGACCGGGTGATCGTGGTTTTCGGGGGCATTATCCGGACCGGCCTCCTATTAATGCTCGGCCTCTTCGGAGTGTTCGTGGAGGCTATTCGGGTCGTCGGGGCCAGCAACCCTATCGGTCTAAGAGTTGCAACGGTTGTGGTGACCCAAGGTCATTTTATCGGGTATTGCCCTCGAGCGACGGACAACACTCAGCAGCGGGTCCTCGTCCTATGATTCGGGCCCCGGCTGACCCTCAGCCGCCCAGCCAGCCAGAGGTAGGGGTAGAGATTATAGAGGTGGAGGTCGAGACCGTAGAGGTGGAGACCGTCCGGCCAAAGGTAGAGGTCAACCAATTGATGGTCGTCCTAGAGACGCAGCTCAAAGGGGAGGTGCAGATCCCCGATTCTATGCTTTACCAGCTAGGCCAGAGGCAGAGGCATCAGATGCCGTGATTACAGGTACTATTCTTGTGTGTGGCAGAGGTGCTTCAGTATTATTTGACCCTGGATCTACATATTCCTATGTGTCTTCCTACTTTGCACCGTATTTGGCCGTGCCCAGCTATGCTCTGGATATTCCAGTTTATGTGGCTACACCAGTGGGTGACTCCATTGTAGTCGACCGAGTGCATCGTTCGTGCGTAGTTATATTTGGGGATCTTGAGACCCGTGTTGATCTGTTGTTTTTGGATATGGTGGATTTTGATGTCATATTGGGGATGGACTGGTTGTCCCCATACCATGCTATTCTAGATTGTCATGCTAAGACTGTGACCTTAGCCTTGCCAGAATCACCCCGACTAGAGTGGAAAGGTACCTCAAGCCACTCCGTTCGCACTGTTATTTCCTATGTTAAGGCTCGACGCATGGTCGAGAAGGGGTGTCTAGCTTATCTGGCTTATGTTCGTGATTCCAGCGCAGAAGTTCCTTCCATTGAGTCGGTCCCTATTGCACGGGAGTTTTCGGAGGTTTTTCCTTCAGACCTGCCGGGCATGCCACCCGACAGGGATATTGATTTCTGTATTGATCTGGCACCGGGCACTCGGCCCATCTCTATTCCACCCTATCGTATGGCCCCGCCGGAGCTAAAAGAGTTGAAAGATCAGTTGCAGGACCTTCTTGAGAAGGGCTTTATCAGGCCCAGTGTTTCCCCCTGGGGAGCACCTGTATTATTTGTAAAGAAGAAAGATGGCTCGATGCGGATGTGTATTGATTAACGGCAATTAAACAAAGTGACAATAAAGAATAAGTATCCACTGCCGAGGATTGATGATTTGTTTGACCAGCTCCAGGGAGCGAGGGTATTCTCTAAGATAGACTTGAGGTCAGGCTACCATCAGCTGAAGATCAGGGCGGCTGACATTCCTAAGACAGCCTTTCGCTCTAGATATGGGCATTATGAGTTCTTGGTCATGTCCTTCGGGTTGACCAATGCCCCAGCAACATTCATGGAGTTGATGAATCGGGTATTTAGGCCTTACTTAGATCTGTTCGTGATAGTCTTCATAGATGACATCCTGGTGTACTCCCGCAGCCAGGAAGAGCACGAGCAACACCTCAAAGTGGTTCTTCAGATTCTGAAGGATAATTAGCTATATGCCAAATTTTCAAAATGTGAGTTCTGGTTGAGTTCAATGGCATTTCTGGGCCACATTGTATCAGTGGAAGGTATTCAGGTGGAGCCAAAGAAGATTGAGGCAGTCCAGGATTGGCCTCGACCAGCTTTAGTGACTGAGATCTGGAGTTTCTTTGGATTAGCAGGTTATTACCGTCGATTTGTAGAGGGGTTTTCTTCTATTACGGCCCCGATGACCAGGTTGACCTAGAAGGGTGCCCAGTTCCAGTTGTCATATGAGTGTGAGGCGAGCTTTCAGAAGCTCAAGACAGCCTTGACTACGGCACCAGTGTTGATACTACCTACAGGTGCAGGGCTTTATACAGTTTATTGTGACGCATCTCGTACAGGGCTTGGAGTGGTATTGATGTAGGATTGTAAGGTTATCGCTTATGCTTCGAGGCAGTTAAAAATACATGAGAAGAATTATCCAGTTCATGATCTTGAGTTAGCAGCAGTGGTTCATGCCTTAAAGATCTGGAAGCATTATCTATATGGTGTGACATGTGAGGTGTACACCGATCACAAAAGCCTACAATACTTGTTCAAGCAAAAGGAGTTGAATCTACGCCAGCAGAGATGGTTAGAGTTGCTAAAAGACTATGATGTTACTATCTTATATCACCCAGGTAAGGCCAATGTGGTGGCCGATATATTGAGTAGAAAGTATGCCAGCATGGGTAGTCTTGCATACATTCCGGTCAGTGAGAGACCATTAGCTCTAGATGTCCAGGCCTTAGCCAACCGGTTCGTGAGATTAGACATTTCTGAGCCTAGCAGAGTGTTAGCCTGCACGGTCGCTCGTTCTTCTTTATTTGAGCGTATCCGTGAGAGGCAATTTGATGATCCTCATTTGCGTGAGTTGAGAGATACAGTACAGCGGGGAGTGTGAGCACGTGATTTTTGCCCTATACGAGAATTACTCCCAAAAAAAAAATTCAAAATATAACTTTCGTGTTGTTGGCAATGTTTATGGATTTATGATACTTTTTCTCTTATTGTTTGCATTTGTGTGTCCTTGTCTATTTGTTTAAATAAGTGAAAATACAAAATATATTGCATTTGTATATAAGATTCAGGTTCACAATTAAGAGTAATCAAGTTTGTTTTACGACAACGAAAAAATCACAAAATATGTACTTCTACATTTTAGCATTTAATGGCCTAATTGTGCGATTTTATTGATTAATTAGGTGTGATAATTATTATTAGAAGTTAATAGGTTAATCTAGTTTTGTAATTTAATTTAGGATTTTTAAACTTTTAGTTTTGGTAAAGAAATGAGAAAGAAATCAATAAAGAAGAAAAAAAATCGGAATTGGGCCAAATTCACCCAAACCCAATCAAATACACTTGAAACCGCCCCAGTCCAGCCCTCAATTAACCTGACCCACTTCATCATAGATCGATCCGGTCTCGTAACCCATCCAAACGGTGCCGTCTCTCTTAAGTGAGAGATCCAGGCCATCGATTTTGCTTGATCGGACGGTCGAGATTAAATCACCCCTTTCATATATAAGCCTAATATCCTACCCAGCCCCCCCTAAGCCAAACCCTCACCGATCTCTCTCTAACATAGAGACCCCTGTAACGCCACCATACTCCGCCGCCCTCCGCCTACCGAAAATCGCCTCACGGCGGTTCCGGTAGGCCAAACCTCCCCAAATTAACACCATGGATTCTCCCAAGCCCCCTCTACACGGATCTGGCAGTGGTTAGTTTTGAATGTTGCTCGAACACTTCGAATATCAATTCGAAGTTCGCCGGAACTTGAACATTCATCCCAAACCACTTCAAATTCACGCCAATCACTCCTCACACCTCCCTCACACCCCTACTAACCCTGGCTTAGCTCGAATCTCACCAAAAATGTTAAAGCCCTAAAGTCGAGCCTCAAGAACCCTAGAACCTAAAATTAGGGATTTCGCCGAGTCAACAGTATTTGAAGGCAATAGACCTTAATTGGAGTATTTTTCGTTTGAAAAACACTTCAATTAAAGTCCGTTTACTTCAAAAGAGTGCAAACTCGAAGCCTTTGGAGCCGAGTCCGTCCAATTTTGATCCCTTTTCTTGAGGTATCTCATTTTTCATTTTCTTCTTCTGTTTTATTGTTGTGTTCGTCGTATTGATTTAGTTGTTCGTTTGTGATTGATTTTAAGCTTCTCTGCTTCTACCTCGAAAGGCCTTTATTTGGTCATTCTTATTTCTGTTGTATGTCAGAGTGTATTAAGATATAGAAATGCGAATTGGTTGTAATCGATACTCAAGTAGCTAAATTCTGCATTTTATGTTTTGTTTGCCTGGGCATTTCGAATCACTGAGTCAAGGATTGATTGTTGTTGTTTATATGAGTCATACGAATATTGTCGATTAGTTTCGTAGGTCTCGTTTATTAGCATTTTTATGGCAGAAATTGAATACACACGGAACCACTGTTGGATTGTGCCTATTTGTGATTAGGGATTGTTTGGTTATAGCTGCAAGATGATTTGAATCAGGAGATTAGTATTTTAGGATTAAATGTCCTGCACAGCCTAGTGGAGCCTGCTGTTACAGCAGGGCACTCCACCAGGTTTGCACTTAGCATTTAAGTTAATTTAAGCCCACACTTAAATAAGACTTAGTGGCTAACACAGAGAATATAATGGGCTGGCAGAGAAGAGGATGGGCAGAGTGGGTCTTCTGATTATTGTACCTAAGAATTTCATTGGTTTTTCAACTATAAGTATAAGGTTGAACAGAATAGAGAGGGACCTTCTTTTTCTTTCGAAAATAGCATACATTAGAGAGGGAATTTTAAAAGGGGGAGCATTCTGAAATACAGAGAGTAGAGTTAGGACATACAGGAGGGTCTCTAGCTTGAGTTGAAGTTTCAGTTAATTCTAAAGCTGAAAGATAGTTGGCATTCTCTGTTTTCTGTTACATACTCGGATTTAAGTAATAGGCAGAATTTTTTGGGGTATTGGAATGTTTGTTTGAAGTCAATTGTGGTTCAATCATTTGGGTACACAAGTCCCCTGGGGTATTTCAGAAGTATAGGGGTCTGTTTGATTTGGAAGTCTTTGATGTTGGTCTCTTTGAAGTAGTGGAGTCTTTGGCCATTGATTTCTCTCTTTGGAGTTTGTTTGCTGGGACATTTTGGTTGCTGTGTGGTTACTGCTATACTGTTGATTGCCACACTGTTGTCACTGCTCACTCTTCCTTCTTTTTCCATATTCCAGGTACACATCCTTGTCATTGTAGCTTCTTGGTTCGAAAAGGAAATGAAGCCTGAAGCTCCCTTTTAAATCTGTTGAATACATGTAGTTGTCCAAAGTTCTTGTGTTTGTATGAGTACATGTAATTAAATCTATCATACTGGTTTGGGTTGTAAAAAATGCATTTAGATCCAAAACACACTGTCATTGGACATGTATAGGAACTTGAGGTATTCCTGCTGTATCTATGCTTAAATTTTCTCTATTCATGGTGTGCGATTTCCAAATCTGTTAATACTAGATCTTATGTTAAAATTGAGATTAGCTATCTGTTTAAGTAGAAAGTTTAAGGTGATTTGAACACCCGTGAGGAATGATATCTTGAACTTGCAAAAAATATGTGACAGTGGCTCTTTTAGGATTCTTTGAATTCAAAGTAAGTTTTTTCCATATAATTGCCCACCATAGTCTCGAATCTACTCACTTAGTTAACTAATCGTATGTTTACTCGAATTGGTTATAGTTGAGTAGGATTTTGTCACATTGTAGAAATTGGTGCGTTATTATTCAACTGAACGACGTAATTAGATTAAAGGAATCGGGGGTGCATTTCATGTGACCCGACTCCAATTTTGAATAAGATTAAATAAAGCGTGTCAGGAACCACATGTGCATTTCATGTAGTGTGGCTTGCAACATGTTTTAAATAATTTTGAATCAACTCCTAAATAAATATAGTGGGAGGTAGTTCGCTTTAAATTAGAATTAGAGGTGTGCCTCGCCTAACAAGTTATATAAATCGCGGGGCCCTCATAAATGTACATGTAAAAATATTTAGATTTCGAGATGTGCCGTTTCTTAGCGAATTTCATGGCCTTCTCAAAAGTGTAAATAAGTAATCGCTCTAGGCTCGTATTTCAAAAATTTTACCTTCTTAAATACGGGTGTACATTTCATGCGGCCCAAATCCAAATCTCAAAATGTTGAATAAGAATGTGTCAAGGATCCGGGTGCATTTCATGTGACGTGATTCGAAACATATTTTTAGGCAACATTCTCTTTCGTAAATAATAATAATAATAATAAAAGCGGTAAAGGGATATTAATTTGCATTGAATATATAACTGTAAAAATCAGATAAATAAGCCGAATATGACAGTTAAGCGACCGTGCTAGAACCACGGAATTCGGGAATGCCTAACACCTTCTCCCGGGTTAACATAATTCCTTATCCGGATTTTTGGTTCGCGGACCGTTAAATAGAGTCAAACCTTTCCTCAATTCGGGTTTCAAACCGGTGACTTGGGACACCATAAATCTCCCAAGTGGCGACTCCGAATCTCTCAATAAATGAATCCCGTTTCGATTGTCCTTTAATTGGAAAAACTCCTACGCGCTCTCGCGAGTAAGCGTAAAAAGGAGGTGTGACAGCTCTGGCGACTCTGCTGGGGACTTTTTGTTAGAATTCGAGCTCGGAATAATTGTTGTATTTGGCTTATTTATTATCTGATTTTATTACATGTTTGTATTAATGTGCTAAATATGGTTTTTACTGCTTTGATATTTTGTGAGCTGTACATATAAATTGTGCCGAAACCAATCTCCTCTCTGAGTCTTCTAAATCATGAAGAAGGGTGCACTTCGTGTGACTTCTTTTCTGTATAGTGTCTAAGTCCCACTTTAGAACGAGGTTTGGATAAGTTGCAAAACCGGTGAAGCTTCTGTATTCCCGGGTTGCTGCCTCCTCCTCGGCTCGAGTTGTCCGCTCGGGTAAGCCAGGTCTAGAACAATAAACCCAGGTTTTTGAACCTAGAATAACAAAGCTTCATGCCGGATCCCTAGTAGGAACGTTTATTTGCATCATGTTGCATTTGGCTTAGGGGACTCAACACAGGGGTTGGATCCGTCTAGGACAGGTGACCTGAAATGAAAAGACTATCCTGCTGCATCCTGTTTGTCTTACGCATTTATCTGTTATAGACTTGCATGCTGACCGGCTTTAGATAAGGAAAATTAAAAAAAAAATTAGTTTACTTGTCTTTTTTTAGTAAAATGAATAAATAAATAATGTAGTTTGTTTCATTAAAACCGAACTACGTGGATTTGATTCTCATTGGATGTGAGATACGTAGGCAACCTTTATCAGGTCCAACTTCACCTTTTGAAAAATAGCCAAAATATCAAATGTGTACTAAATAAGTCGGTGACGCTGTTTTCAAAAATAGCCGAATGTTCCCGAAAGGGACGCCGGAAGGCTGATTTCATATAAACGGCCACCTTTGGGTCAATTTTTGATTTCGATCAATTTACCCCCACAGCCTTAAAAAATCTTCGTCCCCGAGACGTTGAAAGGCCGTGATTGAAAACTGATTTTTTTTATTTTTAGCAAAACAAAGTTGTTTTTCTTATTTAAAACACCTTAATAAATGTGCAGGATGAGCACGAATCAGAATAAGTCATTTTCAATCTTTAGCGAGGTCCCTCAGCAGCTCCATATGTGGTGGAACGATTTGGAAGACAATAGCAAAAAGATAGTGGAGAGAATTTTGGGAGGTTTGGTTAATCTGTTGAATATCAAGCCAAGGAAAGACATCATCGAGGCACTGATATCTTTTTGGGATCCGACCAGCAGTGTGTTCCGTTTTGTCGACTTTGAACTGACACCCACGCTAGAGGAGATTGCGGGCTATGCAGGACTAAATGGGAAATTAAGAGGGCAATACCTGCTCTCACCAAGACCGGTATCTCCACATGGGTTTCTGGATTTGCTAAGCATTAGTCGGAAGGTGAAAAATGATGATTTGCTAGAAGGATGTTGTGATCTCCAATTCTTATACCAACGGTACGGCACTCCTCGGGGTTTTGAAGAGTCAAACCTTGGACTAACTCACGCAGGGAATAGAACCAAGTGGGAGGCCAGACGAACTCTAGCATTCATAACGACATTCTTGGGGATTGTGATTTGTCCACGCGAAGATAGGAAAATAGAGATAAGTCTGGTAGGAATAGCCGACGTTGCAATCAAAAAGGCTACCAGCACGGTAGTCCATTTGGTTTTGTCCGAAATCTATCGAGCCTTGACTGTATGCCGAGAAAGGGGCAATTTCTTCCAAGGATGCAATCTGTTACTCCAATTGTGGATGCAAGAACACCTCCATCACCGGACACAATACATGAACCATGGGTTGATTGGGAAAAATTGTATCAGGGGTTTTGAAGAACGGATGATAGGCATTGTATTCCCTGAAGGCGTCGAGGCATGGCTTGCACGACTAAGCTCAATAGAAGCCGATCAGGTTGAATGGGCGTTCGGGTGGTTACCCGATATTGAAGTAATATATATGGCAGCCGAAGAGTGTTATATTCTTCCGATGGGGATCCGCAGTGTCCAACCATATGTTCCTCATCGTGTATTACGTCAACTAGGAAGGTTTCGGGTTATTCCTACCGATCAAGATCTGAGGAAGTACGCCATTGAGTTAAGCCCAGGAGTCGTATTCCCCGAAGAGAAGATTAGAAAGCTGTGGCATGAATGTAGATTCCTTGAGCCTAAAACCATGGTTCGGGAACTAGCTAAGGGTGAGGTGGATCCAAAGTACAATGTGTGGTTCGGGAAAAGATTTCAGATTCGTCGGAAATGTTCTAAAAGAGCCCATGTCCAACAGTTCACGGAAGATTCACGGGAGCAATGGAATTGGCTAGCAAAGGAGGAAGGGTACAGGACGAAGATTGGTAGGATAGAACAGCAGGTCCGGGACCTTCAATTCGAGAAGAATATGCAAGTTACCGCCGACGAAGGAGATAAAAAGAAGTTGGCGCAAGAAAATGACTTTTTGAGAGCTCAAATCCAACAAATGAAAAGGGATGCTGACAGACAATTGAGGAGTCGGTCAGACGAAAAATTGATAAGGAGTTTAAAAAATCAAGTCACAGATTTCCAAAAAGAATTAGAAGAGTCAAAGGCCCAAACAATGAGGATCCGTACTAGCTGGAAAAGGGAGGCACATCAGCAGGCACTTCATATAAAGCAAGTGGAAAAAGATTATACTGAGGTCATCACCAATCTAAGAGAAGCAAATGTTATCCTCAAGGAACGGGTCTTCAAACAAGCCGGGGATGCCAGGGCAGACCTCGACCGTTGCCACAATTTGATGGCCCGACTGCAAGAACAAGTGGATAGGCTCTTAGATCAGGGTCACCAACAATGCTCGAAGATTGGGGGCGAAGAACCAGTGGATAGAACAACTACTCAAAGAAAGGGACATGATCAAAGACAGAATTGGAGAGATCGGGCATTATGTCACCATGAAGTGTTTGGCTTGTGAACAAATGCCCCGCGCCGCCCTCTTTGCTTCGATTATGGACTATGTTCATCGGATCATGAGAGAGTTAAGGAGACTGCACAGGGACCTCACACCAAGACCCGCGGCAAGGCCGGACGTTGCCTCGCGGGCCCCCAGGGGTTTAAGAGCATTAGGCTATTGATTAAAAGATGTATTTTTCTACTTTTGTGGACATTTTCAGTGTTTTATGTTTTGTTGAGTCAAGCATTTTTTTTTTCGTTGTTGATTATTGTAAGACATGTTTTTTTATTATTATGAGGATTCCAGAATTTCGCCACAATCTTGTTACCAGAACTACGCTCGGTCTGATTCACGCGGGGACGTGATCCGTAGGCAATCCACATAAGGTTCGACCGTCATTTTAAAAAAAAAAGTGCTAAATGCAAGCGAGGGCTTCAAAGTTAATTGAAAAGAGAAAAGTTGGAATGACGCATGTGGTAAATGCATATAGAAAGGGTTAACTGGTTAGGTGCATTGCATCCAACGTGCTACAACATATCTGTTAAACTCAGTAAGCTAACAAGTTTGTTGCGTTTCCAGAAAAGTTTAGCAGTTGATTTGACAGAATATACTGGCCAGCCACCATTACCGTACTAGATCTAAAGGGCCAATTCCAGCAAGCATGTCTAGTTCCGGTAAAAGTCTCGAGGAAGAGAAATCGGAGATGCAAATCATGAAAGAGGAGGTAGAACGGTTGAGACATCAGATAACAGAGATGCACCTAGCCTGGGCTAGGGGACAGTCCTCGCCAAACCTCCCTACTCTCGCCTCAGCTCCAGAACATCCGCCCATCGATCCTTCGACAAGCGCCCCGATCTATCCATACTTTCAGGGGGAAAACCCATATGCCACCCACACTCCACCAGCCAAACCAAATCCTCCTCCAGTCACCCCTGGTTTTGTGGCACCTCCACCTGCTACTCTACAAAGGCCGTCCGGCGAGCCGCATGTTCAGATCCATGACAACTCTTACTATCCTCCAGAGCCTACTTTTAGGGCTTCTGAACCGCAATCACACACCCCTCAGTGGGATGATCCGGCAGAACCGGAAAAGCACTTCAAAAATTCGGAACATGAGGAAGTTATTAGAAAAGTTAAAAGCCTGGAGCAGTCCTTCAGGAATATGCACGGTTTGGGCAACCAGGTCGGTGTCGCTTACAAGGATCTGTGTCCATTCCCAGATGTCCAGTTGTCGGCCGGGTTCAAAATGCCCAAGTTTGACCTATACGAGGGGCATGGTGATCATGTAGCCCACCTTCGAGGATTTTGTAGCAAAATGCGAGGAGCCGGAGGATGGGACGAGATTCTGATAGCTTACTTTGGTCAGAGTCTGGGAGGATCTGCGCTGGAGTGGTACACTAGACAGGATCCCAGTAGATGGTTTACGTGGGATGATTTGGCTCAAGCATTTATTGGCCAGTTCCAGTACAATCTTGAAATAGTCCCCGACCGCTTATCATTGCTAAAATTAGAGAAGAAACCCGCTGAAAGTTTCAGAGAATTTGGTTTCCGCTGGAGGGAACAAGCAGCAAGGGTAGATCCGCCTATGAGAGAGAACGAGATGGTGGATTACTTCTTGCAGACACTGGAGCCAACCTATTTCGGACATCTGGTGACGTCCGTGGGTAAGTCATTCACTGAGGTGATAAAAATGGGGGCTATGATCGAGGAAGGCTTGAAAGCCAACAAGATTATGAGCTATTCAGCGTTGAAAGCCACCACCCAAGCTATTCAAAGTGGTACCGGAGGAGTGCTTGGGAAAAAGAGGAAAGAAGAAGTCACGGCAGTCGAGTCCGGAACATGGTTCAGAAACAGAGGCCCCACACCCCAGTATAACCCGCCACAACCTCACCACCAAAATTACTTCCACAATCCATATAACCACCCGCAACACTACTATCCAGCACTGATCCCCATTTTACTGTCCATCACGCTCAGTCATATTCCGCACCTCCCGTCCAGGCACCATGGCGTGCACCAAATCCATAGAACAATTACCCACCCGCAAGAGCGTATAGAAATCCCACGGGTGCGGGCTTTCGCCCAAACCAAGCATTCAAGGGCGACATGGCGCCAAGGCCAAAGACTTTCACTCTCTTGGGGGAGTCCTACACCAGTCTGTTCCACCGTTTGAAGCAAGTAGGGTTGCTAAATCCGGTTGAAGCTAAGCTACCAAACCCTCTTCCAAAGAATCTGGACCATTCAGTAAATTGTGCATACTGCTCGGGATGTCCGGGACACGACACGGAAAAGTGTTGGAGGTTGAAAACAGCCATCCAGGAGCTCATCGACACTCGCAGGATTGAGGTCCAGACTCCAACAGAGCCCAACATCAACCAAAATCCACTTCCAACTCATCATGAGACCAACATGATCGAGTTGGTACGGGTAGAAGAAGGAAAGGAGAAAACCTCTCAGACCGTAATAATGATCAAGTCTAGTGGGGTAGGAATGAGAAAGGGACCAAGCTTTGATGAGTCGCCCATTTGCAAGAAGGACGTACAAAGGGGGTTGGAAGCAGAAAAGGGAAGTGTGAACGAAGTACCGGTGAGGCCGGGGGAAGCAAAAATAGTTGTACCAGGGGTAGCAACCAAGCCCGTCTTGACGGTAGCAGGCGTCCGAATGGATCCTTTCATCATCAAGCCAGCAATACAGTTGCCAATAACTGATAGCAGAGCTATTCCATGGAATTATGATCGGATTACGACAACTTACAAAGGAAAGGAAGTGAAAGAGGAAGTTTGCGAAGCGCAAGGTTTGACCCGCTCGGGGAGATGTTTTGCCCCTGCGGAATTGAGGAAGATCACTCCGGCAACATTGAAAAAGCCGGTAATTGACGAAGAGGCAGAAGAATTCCTGAAAAAGATGAAGCTGCATGACTATTCTGTGTTAGAGTAGTTGAAGAAGACTCCTGCGCAAATATCATTTCTATCCTTGCTGATACATTCTGAAGAACACCGGCAAGCTTTGATGAAAGTTTTGAATGAGGCCCACGTGCCTGATAAAATCTCGGTGAGTCATTTGGAGAAGATCACCAATAGGATCTTCGAAGCGAATCGGATCACCTTCACCGATGATGAGTTGCCCGAGGAAGGCACCGAGCACAACAAGGCTTTATATCTTACGGTAAAGTGTGAGGAGTCGGTGGTTACCAAAGTCCTCGTCGATAATGGGTCCAGTGCTAACATCTGTCCTCTCTCTACACTGGACAAGTTGAAAGTGGACATTGGCAGGATACGCAAGAACAACATATGTGTTCGAGGGTTTGATGGAGGAGGCAAGGCGTCGGTCGGGGACATAGTGTTAATCTTGACAATTGGGCCGGTGGAGTTCACCATGGAATTCCAGGTGCTGGACATGGTAGTGTCATATAACCTTCTGATAGGGCGACCGTGGATCCATGCCGCAAGAGTAGTTCCATCCAGCCTGTACCAACTCGTCAAGTTTGAGTGGGACCAACATGAGATCGTCGTCCATGGAGAGAATGATCTACAACCAGGCACCATCGTCCCCTTTGTTGAGACGGAAGAAGATGTTGGGCCATGGGTATACCAGATCTGCGATGTGGTATCCGCCAACCGAGTTCCGGAAGGGGAATGCATTCCCAATGACAGAATCATTACTGCCGACGTCATGGTGGCTCATGAAATGTTGAGACACGGTTTCATACCCGGCAAAGGTCTAGGTGCATCTCTACAAGGAATCATACAACCGGTATCGGTGGTCGAAAACGTGGGAACCTTCGGCTTGGGATTCAAGCCAACATCAGAGGACATCCAGCGAGCCAAGAGGAATAAGCAGAAGACATGGGTGCTCCCGAAGCCTGTTCCACGCCTTTCCCGATCTTTTGTCAAGTCCGGAGTAAGAGGACATCCGACGACAAAGGTTCCCGGTCCTATGGTTAGGCCAGACGAAGAGTTCTTAAGATAGTTCGAGGACCTATTTGCAGATGTATGCATGCTCAAGGATGGCGAAGGATCCAGCCATACCGAGATACAGTTTGTGGGATCGAGAGCAAAATTGAATAATTGGAAGGCTACTCCTCTCCCTGTCCGGAAGGAGTCTTGGTAGTTTGTTTTGGATTGTTTTCTTTCGAAATTTTGTGTTGGGGGTTGTCCCTGAAGTAAAATCCGTTTGTTTTAATTCATTTTGATTTGAGTTTCGCAAGTTTGTTTTTCCTTGTACTGTTCCCATTAATGAAATTTTTGTTCCCCTCGTGTCTAATTTTGTTTATTTTCCTTCTTTTTACTTTTCTGAGCAGCTTTCTTTCAACTGATCTTAATGATATGGCGTGCTTAAAGATTAATCAACCCAGTCTAGAAAGTCAATCGGGTTTGGAAATAATCACGCATGAAATAAGAAGTGACGAGAGTGAATCGGAATACGGCGATGATGAAGCCGTAGAAGAAATCGGTGAAGAATTGAGTCACTTCGAGGAAAAACCCAAACCAAATCTAAATGATACCGAGGCCGTTAATCTGGGGAGCACAGATGACGTCAAAGAAACCAGCATAAGCGTCCATATTGAACCAAACCCGAGAGAAGAGTTGATCAAAACACTCATGGAGTTTAAAGACATTTTCGCATGGTCGTACGACGACATGCCAGGACTCAGCACTGATCTAGTGGTTCATAAATTACCCACTGATCCGGCATATCCTCCCGTCAAGCAAAAACTGCGGAAATTCAAGACGGAGATGAGTGTAAAGATCAAGGAGGAAGTGACCAAGCAGTTGCAGGCGAAAGTCATTCGTGTCACTCGATACCCTGAATTGTTGGCTAACGTAGTACCGGTGCCAAAGAAAGACGGAAAGATCAGAGTATGCGTGGACTACCGCAATCTCAACAAGGCGAGTCCTAAAGATAATTTCCCGCTTCCCAATATCCATATCCTGATTGATAACTGCGCCGGACGTGAAATCGGATCCTTTGTGGATTGCTACGCGGGATATCATCAGATCTTGATGGATGAAGAGGACACAGAAAAGACGGTTTTTATCACACCGTGGGGGACTTATTGCTACCGGGTGATGCCGTTCGGTTTGAAGAACGCAGGGGCAACATACATGAGAGTGATGACTACGGTATTCCATGACATGATACACAAGGAAATTGAAGTGTACGTGGATGATGTGATCGTAAAATCTAGACGTCAAGAAGACCACATTGCCGACCTCAGGAAGTTCTTTCAAAGGCTTCGAAGATATGATATCAAGCTCAATCCGGCCAAATGCGCATTCGGAGTTCCATCAGGAAAGTTGCTAGGATTCATCGTCAGCCGACGGGGCATTGAGTTGGACCCATCCAAAATCAAGTCCATTCAAGAGCTACCCCCGCCAAAGAATAAAACAGAGGTGATGAGTCTGTTGGGAAGGTTAAATTACATCAGTAGGTTTATTGCTCAGCTTACAGCAACCTGTGAACCCATATTCCGTCTGTTGAAGAAAGACGCTGCGATAGAATGGACGACAGAATGTCAGGAAGCGTTTGACCAAATCAAAGGGTATCTGTCAAACCCACCCGTACTAGTTCCGCCTGAACCGGGTAGACCCCTGATTCTCTATCTAACGGTCTTGGAGAATTCGTTCGGCTGCGTGCTGGGGCAGCACGATCTTACTGGCAGAAAGGAACGGGCCATTTACTACCTCAGTAAGAAATTCACGGTCCACGAGGTCAAGTACACTCATCTGGAAAAGACATGTTGCGCTTTGACTTGGGTAGCCCAAAAGCTAAAACATTATTTGTCTTCTTACACCACTTACCTCATTTCACGCTTGGATCCGTTGAAGTATATTTTCCAGAAACCTATGCCTACAGGGAGGTTAGCAAAATGGCAAATATTACTTACAGAGTTTGACATCATATATGTGACAAGGACAGCTATGAAAGCTCAAGCCCTAGCCGATCACTTAGCTGAGAATCCTGTCGACGACGGATACGAACCTTTGAGGACGTATTTTTCGGACGAAGAAGTATTGCAAATTGATGGGTTTGAATTAACTGAGGATTCGGGGTGGAAGCTTTTCTTCGACGGAGCGGCGAACGCAAAAGGAGTCGGAATAGGGGTCGTGCTCATCCCTGAAACAGGACATTATTATCCTGTTACTGCTCAACTACGTTTTCATTGTACCAATAATATGGCTGAGTACGAGGCATGTATCTTGGGATTGCGATTAGCGGTGGACATGGATGTATAGGACGTCTTGGTCTTGGGGGACTCGGACCTTCTGGTACATCAGATTCAGGGAGAATGGGAAACCAGAGATTTAAAGCTTATCCCGTATCGTCGGTGTTTGCATGATCTGACCAAACGCTTTCGATCAGTAGAATTCAGGCACATCCCAAGGATGCATAATGAGGTTGCAGACGCGCTCTGGCTACTTTAGCGTCAATGCTACATCACCCGGACAAGGTTCGTGTCGATCCGTTACATATTCAGGTCTAGAACCAGCATGCTTATTGCAATATGATAGAGGAAGAGATGGATGGCGAGCCATGGTTTCATGACGTCAAAGAATACCTCAGGTTAGGGATATACCCGGAGCAAGCGACTGGAGATCAAAGGAGAGCTATTCAGCGATTGGCAAACGGATTTTTCCTTAGTGGAGGGGTACTGTACAAAAGAACCCCAGATTTGGGACTGTTGAGATGTATAGATGCAAGTCAAGCCACGACAGTGATGACAGATGTACACTCCGGAGTTTGTGGGCCACACATGAGCGGGTATGTATTGGCCAAGAAGATTCTTCGAGCAGGATACTACTGGCTCACTATGGAGCGTGATTGTATAAGTTTCGTGCGAAGATGCCATCAATGTCAGATACACGGAGATTTGATTCATTCTCCGCCAACCGAGTTGCATACAATGTCAACACCGTGGCCGTTTGTTGCATGGGGTATGGATGTTATTGGACCTATAGAACCTGCGGCTTCCAATGGTCATAGGTTCATTCTGGTAACGATCGACTATTTTACCAAGTGGGTGGAGGCCAAAACCTTCAAATCAGTGACCAAGAAGGCGGTGGTGGACTTCGTACATTCTCACATCATCTGCAGGTTTGGAATTCCAAAGATAATCATCACAGATAACGGTGCAAATCTTAACAGCGGATTGATGAAATAGGTATGTTAACAGTTCAAGATTACACACCGGAATTCCACACCATATCGTCCCAAAGCAAATGGTGCGGTTGAGGCAGCAAACAAGAATATAAAGAAGATATTGAGGAAGATGGTAGAAGGGTCTAGGCAGTGGCATGAAAAGTTACCATTTGCGCTGTTGGGTTATCGCACTACCGTCCGGACTTCGGTAGGTGCAACTCCTTACTTGTTGGTGTACGGGACCGAAGCAGTAATACCAGCAGAAGTTGAAATCCCATCCCTCCGAATTGTCGCTGAAGCTGAGATTGACGATGATGAGTGGGTCAAAACCCGATTGGAGCAATTGAGCTTGATCGGTGAAAAGAGATTGACAGCAGTATGTCATGGCCAGCTATATCAAAAAAGAATGGCGAGAGCATACAACAAGAAGGTACATCCCAGGAAATTTGAAGTGGGACAACATGTGCTGAAGAGAGTTCTACCACATCAGGCCGAAGCAAAAGGCAAGTTCGCTCCAAATTGGCAGGGGCCATTTGTTGTAACGAGAGTATTATCTAACGGCGCTCTATGTCTAACTGATATTGAAGGAAGGTGCACCGATATGGCTATCAATTCCGACGCAGTCAAGAGATATTACGTGTAATTCTTTAATGTGTTTGTCAACATTTGGTTTCGTTTGTGTGTATTTTGGCATTTTTCGGAGAATGAAATGACAGAGGCAATTTTTCTACTACCCAAACACTTTAACCTTTGTTTTCCCCTTTGAGCCTTAATTATTCTTTCATATACCCTCTTTTGGAATCCTCACGGAAGATGTATAACAAAATAGGAAAAAAAAAACAAAGAAAAAACACAAGAAAAAGTGAACTACGTTTGACCTGATTCCTCAAGAAGGATACGTAGGCGCCACACGGCTCGGTCATAATAAAATAAAAATCAAAGATTCCCCAAGCAACAAAACTGGGGCAGAAGTCATTGTTTCGTTTAAAAAGATGGTATGGATTCTGAAAGTTGTAATGAGCTAACCGTTGAGGTGAAACCCCTTTTCTCTAGCCTCGTACACTGACACCGCATTAATGACCAAAAAGACCTCTCGATCAGTGTTTGAGAAATGCCAAGTCACGCGAATGAAAGCCCAAGAAGTACACTCCGATCCTCGACTGAGTCCAGGATGTGCAAGCTAAAAAATGGATAGCCACTCAGAGGGAGTTCCGTTGGATAATACCCCAGCCTGGAGAGAAAGCAAAATGAGAGAGTCTTAACGGTGAAAACCCTCGCGGGCACCTTAAGGCGAAGAAGCTAAGAGAAATAAAATGAGAGAGTCTTACGGTGAAAACCTTCACAGGCACCCTAAGGCGAGGGGAGGTCGAGAGAAATGAGAGAATCTCATCAGTGAAAACCCTTTTGAGGGCACTATGAGGTGACAAGGCGAGATGGTCACAAGGTGTCTGTATGAGACAAGGCCGGGACATTCGTTGCTTCTAGCAAAACGCAGCCATCAGAAAGTGATTGACACAAATAGACTGGGTAGATTAATCTCAAAGGCACGGCATAACCATTGGATCAGTCACACATTCAGATAAGTTTTTCCCATTTTGAGTTCAGAAAAGTTTTCCCTTTCTTTTGTCGTTCGCGGTCAACATTCTTTTTCTTTTCTTTAGTCTTCGAAAATTGATTTTTTTTCAAAGCTTACTACCAAGTCTCCCAAAGCGGTACAATGAAATTGAATAGGCGTAGAACGAGGCAATAAGGCAAAAGTCATCCCGATATTAAGATTGGAACGACAGGTTGATTGGAAGGTTCACAGGAATTATGGAGTGTGATGGACACATGTTACACACCCGGAAGATAACTTCTCACAGCAGATCATCGACTAAAAGGGTCGGACTACACTAAAGTTGGAATAAAAGGAGAGATGAGAGATCATCTATGGGAAGAGCGCCATCCCCAGCAAGTATCAACGTCGTCCCCAAAAGTTCGAGGAAGGCAAAGCAGCTAAAAGAGAAAAGGAAAGGGCCCCAGCAAGAGTGGCATGACCACTCACTGCGTTTTTGAAACTAACAATTTTTTTTTGATTTAAAGCAGGAAAAGAGGGTTCGTCGGAGGAAATGCATGCCACATAGAAGGTTATCAAACTGGGGCAGAAAATTTTCTCCCATAGCGAAAATTTTCTTGAAAGCGAATACCCAGTGGATAAGGATAGAAAGCAACACAAGATGTTGGGAAGAAGGAAAATACCAGCTTCGAGCAGAGTAGTTTTGAAAGGCGCCAGACAACACGAGGAAATGATCTTCGAGACTAGTATCGTTCCCGGCAGTTCTTGGAGAAATGAAACACTGATTTCGATACTTTCCCCAGCAGCATTATCCCCGGCAGATAAGTAAACAATTCTAAAGATGTCCCCAGCAGTCATGGGGGAAGGCAACACGACCCAGGAGGAAAGCAGTTCCGAAACAAGGTAATTTAGGAGAAATGATAGTTCTAGAGTCGATGCAGCAAGAATGAAATGGTACAAGAAGCAAAGGAAGGCGATTTAGTTTTGAAGTTCTGAGTTGGAAGTCAGGGAGCCCGCCTGAAGAATGGATTGGCGATTTAGTTTTGAAGTTATGAGTTGAAGTCAGGGAGCCCTCCTGAAGAGCGATTTATTTTGAAGTTGTAGTTGAAGTCAGGGAGCCCGCCTGAAGAATGGAATGGCGATTTATTTTGAAGTTGTAGTTGAAGTCAGGAAGCCCGCCTGAAGAATGGATTGGCGATTTAGTTTTGAAGTTATGAGTTGAAGTCAGGGAGCTCGCCTGAAGAATGGAATGGCAATTTATTTCGAAGTTGTAGTTGAAGTCAGGAAGCCCGCCAGAAGAATGGAATGGCGATTTATTTTGAAGTTGTAGTTGAAGTCAGGGAGCCCGCCTGAAGAATGGATTGGCGATTTAGTTTTGAAGTTGTAGTTGAAGTCAGGGAGCCCGCCTGAAGAATAGAGTGGCGATTTATTTTCGAAAGTTGTTATGGAAGTCAGGGAGCCCGCCTGAAGAATGGATTGGCGATTTAGTTTTGAAGTTATGAGTTGAAGTCAGGGAGCCCGCCTGAAGAATCGAATGGCGATTTATTTTGAAGTTGTAGTTGAAGTCAGGGAGCCCGCCTGAAGAATGGAATGGCGATTTATTTTGAAGTTGTAGTTGAAGTCAGGAAGCCCGCCTGAAGAATGGATTGGCGATTTATTTTGAAGTTGTAGTTGAAGTCAGGGAGCCCGCCTGAAGAATGGAATGGTGATTTATTTTGAAGTTGTAGTGAAGTCAGGGAGCCCGCCTGAAGAATGGATTGGCGATTTAGGTTTGAAGTTGTAGTTGAAGTCAGGGAGCCTGCCTGAAGAATGGAGTGGCGATTTATTTTCGAAAGTTGTTATGGAAGTCAGGGACCCAGCCTGAAGAGTGGATTGGCGATTTAGTTTTGAAGTTATGAGTTGAAGTCAGGGAGCCTGCCTGAAGAATGGAATGGCGATTTATGATTAGAGTTTGTCGATAAAGTCAGAAGCCCGCCAGAAAAGCAAAGCAGCGTCTCAATTTCTAAGATTTGATAAGGATAGTGAAGAATCGAAAAGTGACCGAGTGTAACGGAAGTCCCCAGCATGAATCCAAGTTCATAATCGGAAGGAAGGCAACAAGGATCAGAAAGATAGATTCAGACTTTGAAGGAGAATATTTCGAAGATCACAAGGAAAGGACCCATGGTCGGAGTTCGGCAATCAAGATTGGCCGAAATAACAATTGTCATAAGAGAAGAAGCATGTGGGGAAACATCAGAGCCAGCATGATGGCAAGGAACATGGCAAGATCAAGCTGAAGAAATAAATAAGAATTTGCAATATTGTAATTTAGTCTAGCTTCTTATTTTTCATTTAGCACGGTGTCACAAGGAGATCAGTTAAGCAGTGGCAACAGCAGCAATAGCAGTAACAGCAAGATCACAGCAGTCATGGTAGTCCCAGCTACCAAAACTTCCCGAACTACATTGACCTGATTCCCTTTTAGCCAGGGATATGTAGGAGACCTATTGAAGCAAAGGTTCGGTCAAACTTTTCAAAAAGTGCTTCGTACGGAGTGCTCAAATGGGCAAAAATCGCTCGTATCCGCTCACTTATCTTTGCACAAAAACTCTCTGGGTTTCCGCACAAAGAGGGGCAGCTGTGAGCACGTGATTTTTGCCCTATACGAGAATTACTCCCAAAAAAAAAATTCAAAATATAACTTTCGTGTTGTTGGCAATGTTTATGGATTTATGATACTTTTTCTCTTATTGTTTACATTTGTGTGTCCTTGTCTATTTGTTTAAATAAGTGAAAATACAAAATATATTGCATTTGTATATAAGATTCAGGTTCACAATTAAGAGTAATCAAGTTTGTTTTACGACAACGAAAAAATCACAAAATATGTACTTCTACATTTTAGCATTTAATGGCCTAATTGTGCGATTTTATTGATTAATTAGGTGTGATAATTATTATTAGAAGTTAATAGGTTAATCTAGTTTTGTAATTTAATTTAGGATTTTTAAAATTTTAGTTTTGGTAAAGAAATGAGAAATAAATCAATAAAGAAGAAAAAAAATCGGAATTGGGCCAAATTCACCCAAACCCAATCAAATACACTTGAAACCGCCCCAGTCCAGCCCACAATTAACCCGACCCACTTCATCATAGACCGATCCGGTCTCGTAACCCATCCAAACGGTGCCGTCTCTCTTAAGTGAGAGATCCAGGCCATCGATTTTGCTTGATCGGACGGTCGAGATTAAATCACCCCTTTCATATATAAGCCTAATATCCTACCCAGCCCCCCCTAAGCCAAACCCTCACCGATCTCTCTCTAACCTAGAGACCCCTGTAACGCCACCATACTCCGCCGCCCTCCGCCTACCGGAAATCGCCTCACGACGGTTCCGGTAGGCCAAACCTCCCCAAATTAACACCATGGATTCTCCCAAGCCCCCTCTACACGGATCTGGCAGTGGTGTTAGTTTTGAATGTTGCTCGAACACTTCGAATATCAATTCGAAGTTCACTGGAACTTGAACATTCATTCCAAACCACTTCAAATTCACGCCAATCACTCCTCACACCTCCCTCACACCCCTACTAACCCCGGCTTAGCTCGAATCTTACCAGAAATGTTAAAGCCCTAAAGTCGAGCCTCAAGAACCCTAGAACCCAAAAATTAGGGATTTCGTCGAGTCAACGGTATTTGAAGGCAATAGACCTTAATTGGAGTGTTTTTCGTTTGAAAAACACTTCAATTAAAGTCCGTTTACTTCAAAAGAGTGCAAACTCGAAGCCTTTGGAGCCGAGTCCGTCCAATTTTGATCCCTTTTCTTGAGGTATCTCATTTTTCATTTTCTTCTTCTGTTTTATTGTTGTGTTCGTCGTATTGATTTAGTTGTTCGTTTGTGATTGATTTTAAGCTTCTCTGCTTCTACCTCGAAAGGCCTTTATTTGGTCATTCTTATTTCTGTTGTATGTCAGAGTGTATTGAGATATAGAAATGCGAATTGGTTGTAATCGATACTCAAGTAGCTAAATTTTGCATTTTATGTTTTGTTTGCCTGGGCATTTCGAATCACTGAGTCAAGGATTGATTGTTGTTGTTTATATGAGTCATACGAATATTGTTGATTAGTTTCGTAGGTCTCGTTTATTAGCATTTTTATGGCAGAAATTGATTACACACGGAACCACTGTTGGATTGTGCCTATTTGTGATTAGGGATTGTTTGGTCATAGCTGCAAGATGATTTGAATCAGGAGATTAGTATTTTAGGATTAAATGTCCTGCACAGCCTAGTGGAGCCTGCTGTTACAACAGGGCACTCCACCAGGTTTGCACTTAGCATTTAAGTTAATTTAAGCCCACACTTAAACAAGACTTAGTGGCTAACACAGAGAATATAATGGGCTGGCAGAGAAGATGATGGGCAGAGTGGGTCTTCTGATTATTGTACCTAAGAATTTCATTGGTTTTTCAACTATAAGTATAAGGTTGAACAGAATAGAGAGGGACCTTCTTTTTCTTTCGAAAACAGCATACATTAGAGAGGGAATTTTAAAAGGGGGGAGCATTCTGAAATACAGAGAGTAGAGTTAGGACATACAGGAGGGTCTCTAGCTTGAGTTGAAGTTTCAGTTAATTCTAAAGCTGAAAGATAGTTGGCATTCTCTGTTTTCTGTTACATGCTCGGATTTAAGTAATATGCAGAATTTTTTGGGGTATTGGAATATTGGTTTGAAGTCAATTGTGGTTCAATCATTTGGGTACACAAGTCCCCTGGGGTACTTCAGAAGTATAGGGGTCTTTTTAATTTGGAAGTCTTTGATGTTGGTCTCTTTGAAGTAGTGGAGTCTTTGGCCATTGATTTCTCTCTTTGGAGTTTGTTTGCTGGGACATTTTGGTTTGCTGTGATTGCTGCTGTACCGTTGATTGCCACACTGTTGTCACTGCTCACTCTTCCTTCTTTTTCCATATTCCAGGTACACATCCCTGTCATTGTAGCTTCTTGGTTCGAAAAGGAAATGAAGCCTGAAGCTCCCTTTTAAATCTGTTGAATACATGTAGTTGTCCAAAGTTCTTGTGTTTGTATGAGTACATGTAATTAAATATATCATACTGGTTTGGGTTGTAAAAAATGCATTTAGATCCAAAACACACTGTCATTGGACATGTATAGGAACTTGAGTTATTCCTGCTGTATCTATGCTTAAATCTTCTCTATTCATGGTGTGCGATTTCCAAATCTGTTAATACTAGATCTTATGTTAAAATTGAGATTAGCTATCTGTTTAAGTAGAAAGTTTAAGGTGATTTGAACACCCGTGAGGAATGATATCTTGAACTTGCAAAAAATATGTGCAATGGCTCTTTTAGGATTCTTTGAATTCAAAGTAAGTTTTTTCCATATAATTGTCCACCATAGTCTCGAATCTACTCACTTAGTTAACTAATCGTATGTTTACTCGAATTGGTTATAGTTGAGTAGGATTTTGTCACATTGTAGAAATTGGTGCGTTATTATTCAACTGAACGACGTAATTAGATTAAAGGAATCGGGGGAGCATTTCATGTGACCCGACTCCAATTTTGAACAAGATTAAATAAAGCGTGTCAGGAACCACATGTGCACTTCATATAGTGTGGCTTGCAACATGTTTTAAATAATTTTGAATCAACTCCTAAATAAATATATCGGGAGGTAGTTCGCTTTAAATTAGAATTAGAGGTGTGCCTCGCCTAACAAGTTATATAAATCGCGGGGCCCTCATAAATGTACATGTAAAAATATTTAGATTTTGAGATGTGCCGTTTCTTAGCGAATTTCATGGCCTTCTCAAAAGTGTAAATAAGTAATCGCTCTAGGCGCGTATTTCAATAATTTTACCTTCTTAAATACGGGTGTGCATTTCATGCGGCCCAAATCCAAATCCCAAAATGTTGAATAAGAATGTGTCGAGGATCCGGGTGCATTTCATGTGACGTGATTCGAAACATATTTTTAGGCAACATTCTCTTTCGTAAATAATAATAATAATAAAAGCGGTAAAGGGATATTAATTTGCATTGAATATATAACTGTAAAAATCAGATAAATAAGCCGAATATGACAGTTAAGCGACCGTGCTAGAACCACGGAATTCGGGAATGCCTAACACCTTCTCCCGGGTTAACAGAATTCCTTATCCGGATTTTTGGTTCGCGGACCGTTAAATAGAGTCAAACCTTTCCTCAATTCGGGTTTCAAACCGGTGACTTGGGACACCATAAATCTCCCAAGTGGCGACTCCGAATCTCTCAATAAATGAATCCCGTTTCGATTGTCCTTTAATTGGAAAAACTCCTACGCGCTCTCGCGAGTAAGCGTAAAAAGGAGGTGTGACAGGGAGGTGCCACACAGGTAAATCTAGATGATAATGGGGTATTGAAATTGCAGGGTCGCGTTTGTGTGCCCAATGTCGAAGGGATTCGAGAGTTGATCTTAGCGGAGGCCCACAGTTCGCGATATTCTATTCACCTAGGCGCCGCGAAGATGTACCAGGACTTACGGCAGCACTATTGGTGGCGCAGAATGAAGAAAGATATCGTTGCGTATGTCGCTCGGTATCTAAATTGTCAGCAGGTGAAATATGAGCACCGGAGACCTGGTGGTGTATTCCGGAGGATTGAAATTCCCGAGTGGAAATGGGAGCGGATCATAATGGACTTCATTACTGGACTTCCTTTGACTCGGAGGAAATTTGATGCTATTTGGGTCATTGTTGATAGGCTGACCAAGTCAGCACACTTTATTCCAGTATCTGTCTCCTACTCGTCGGAGAGGTTAGCGGAGGTTTACATTAGGGAGGTTGTTCGTCTCCATAGAGTGCTAGTATCTATTATTTCTGATCGGGGTACGCAGTTTACCTCGCGGTTCTGGAGAGCGGTCCAGCAGGAGTTAGGCACCCAGGTTCAGTTGAGTACAGCATTTCATCCTCAGACGGATGGCCAGTCCGAAAGGACTATTCGGATTCTAGAGGACATGCTTCGAGCCTGTGTTATTGATTTCGGAGGCTCGTGGGACTAGTTTCTGCCATTAGCAGAGTTCGCCTACAATAACAGTTACCAGTCTAGCATCCAGATGGCTCCGTATGAGGCGTTGTATGGTAGGCTATGTCAATCACCAGTTGGATGGTTTGAACCGGGAGAGGCTCGGTTGTTGGGTACGGACTTAGTTCAGGAGGCCTTGGATAAGGTCAAGACTATTCGGGAGAGATTGCGTTCAGCTCAGTCCAGACAGAAGACTTATGCGGATCGTAAGGTTCGAGATGTAGATTTCATGGTTGGTGAATGAGTATTGCTCCGAGTGTCGCCTATGAAGGGCGTGATGAGGTTCGGGAAGAAGGGCAAGCTCGGCCCTAGGTATATTGGTCCATTTGAGATTCTAGACAGAGTGGGAGGGGTGGCTTACAGATTAGCTTTGCCGCCTAGCTTATCAGCCGTGCATCCAGTTTTTCGTGTATCTATGCTTCAGAGGTACCACAGAGATCCCACACATGTATTAGACTTCAGCACTGTCCAATTGGACAATGAACTATCTTACGAGGAGGAGCCGGTGGCCATTCTAGACCGGCGATCCCACACATGTGTTTTCCTTCTGTGCGTGTTCAGTGGAAAGGTCAGCCTCCTGAGGCATCGACCTGGGAGTCCGAGTCTGATATGCGGAGCCGCTACCCGCACTTGTTTCCTGACTCAGGTACTTCTTTCTTTTGTCCATTCGAGGACGAACGGTTGTTTTAGAGGTGGAGATTGTGACGACCCAAAGGGTCATCACTTATTTTATTAATCATTTCGAGCTTCCGAGGCCTTGAAAACCTCATTCCATGTTGCCTCGATTTACGTGCACAATCCGAGCATGTAGCCGGAAAGATTTTATGATAGAAAATATGAATTCTATGAGAAATTTGGATAAAAATGATATTAATATTGATATGGTTGACTTCGGTCAACATTTTTGGTAAACGGACCCGGACCCGAGATTGGATGGTCCCGAAAGGTCCGTAGGAAAATATGGGACTTGGACATGCGTCCGGAGTCGAATTCGAGGCCTAGAGCCCAAGTTATGAATTTTTCTATGAAATTGTTTTTGATATAATTGTTAAAGGAAAATGAATTAATTGACCTTGGTATCGGGCTCGTATTTTGGTTCCGACGCCCGGTACAAGTCTTAAATATTATATATGTGATTTCTGTAAAGTTTGGTGATATTTGGATGTCGTTTGATATGTTTTGGACCTTGAGTTCCAAGTTTGAAGGTTTTGAAAACCAAAAGTATGAAAATCATGAACTTGAGGCTTGATTTGATGAAAACGATGTGTTATTGGCGATGTGATCGCATGAACAAGTTCATAATGTGTTTTTGATGTTGTGTACATGTTTGGTTTGGAGCCCGGGGGGCTCGAGTAAAGATTTGATAGGCCGTTGGATTAAATTCTGAATTTTTGCACTGCTGGTTTTTCACCCAGCTGTTGGCTTCACAATTGCGAAGCATTTCTCGCAATTGCGAAGGGGGCAGATCAAGGCAGGGCTCGCAAATGCGAACCCTGATCGCAAATGCGAAGCCCCTCATGCCCGGCCTTGTTCGCAAATGCGAACAATTGTTCGCAAATGCGGACATCCCCAGGGCCTGCCTATGTTCGCAAATGCGAACCATAGTTCGCAAATGCGAACATTCCCAAATCCAGCCTTGTTCGCAAATGTGAACAATCCCCTTTACTGCCTGTGTTCGCAAAGGCGAACCATTGTTCGCAAATGCGAACATTTCCCTTTCCTGCCAGTGTTCGCAAATGCGAACAAAAGTTCGCAAATGCGAACTTCCCAACCTTAGCTTATTTTTCAAACTCCAGAAATTGGTCGGGGTTCGCAATTGCGAACCCATGTTCGCAAATGCGAACACAGAGACCTGTAAAACACGATTTTCGGTTCATTTCTTCACTTTTTACAAACCAAAAACACCCATTTGCGATTCTTCACGGATTCTTTCTTCTTCAAAACAATTGTAAGTCACTTTTTACTTAATTCTTTCAATTCCTAACATCATTAAACATGTTTTTCAATAGAAATCAAAGGTTTTCATGGTAGAATTTCTTGTTTTTGATAGAATATAGGGTTTTTCATAAATTGAGAAATTGGACCTCGAATTGAGGTCCGATTTTGAAACAAATCATATACATGAACTCGTGGGGGGATGGGTAACCGGATTTTGGTCCGAACCCCGAGTTCCGACCATGTGGGCCCGGGGTCAAAATTCACTATTCCGGGCAGAATGTTGTAAACGTTGTAATTGGTCTTAGGAATTAGTTTGTTGAGTAGTATTGATGATATTAAATAAATTGTGTATAGATACGATTGGATTAGAGCCAAATTTGAAAGAAAAAGACATTGCCACGGATTGAATTGTTCATAAACATTCGAGGTAAGTGTTTGTTCTATCCTAGCTTGAGGGAATAGGATTATGTTCTATGTGTTATGTGATCGAGTGCGATGTATAGGCTGTGGTGACGAGCATCCATACACTGTCGTCTAGTATGACCGTGAGTCGTTGATAATGCTTATTGTGAGACATAATTGCAGATGAATTGTTGAACCCTTGCCGGGTTGTAGAATTGTTATTGTTCTTCCTTGTCGGGACTTGTTGTGAAGATGATTATTGATTGCCCTTGTTGGGACGGTTTATGAATTACTGTTTCATTCTTTGCCCTTAACTGTGATTGTTATTTGGGTGAGGAAGAGTGATAATGCACGAAGGGTAATGCCGTGCCTTGATTTATTATTTATGCACGAAGGTTAATGCCGTGCCATGTTTTATTATTTATGCACGAAGGTTAATGTCGTGCCATGTTTTGTTGATTATGCACGAAGGATCATGCCGTGCCCTGTTATTGAACCATGTACGAAGGATCATGTCGTACTATGGATGTGAGGATGAGAGTAAAAGCACGAAGGGTGATGCCGTGTACTTTATTTGCTTATTTGGTGAGGATGGGAGTAAAAGCACGAAGGGTGATGCCGTGCAATTGTTTGCTATTCCTTGACTTGATATTACATGTGTTTCCATTATACTTTGTTTTCCTTGTGAACTTATTAACTGTTGTTAATTGTTGAATTCTTTGTTCCCTCCTTTATTAATTGTGTTGCTTAATATCTCAGCTATTCTTTGGTACATACATATATAGAACTGCACAAGTTTATGTGAGTGTCCGGTCCTAGGCTTGTCACTACTTCGCCGGGATAGGTCGGGCACTTACTAGCACATGGGGTCAGATTGTGCTGATACTACACTTCTGTGCGTTTTTGCACAGGTTCAAGTTTTGAGCAGGAGCAGCAGTAGTAGTACACTAGCGGGATTACTGTACTTCCAAGACTGAGGTAGCTTGAAGGTGTCCGCAGGTCCGACGTCTCCTCTATTTGCTTTTATTATTGCGGTGGTCTCATTGTTCCGAGATAGACCATTATTATTTTATATTTCTTTCAAACTTTTATGTGTAGTATTCAATAGTAGTTCGTGAGTTGGTGACTCCACGTCTTGGGTAGAGGATTTCAGTATGATTTTCACCTTGTAATTAGTTATTTCTATTTCGATAAAGTATTCCGCACTTATTTAATTAAGGTTATGGTTTATTGTTAAATAAATTATTAAATTGTATTAAAACAGGATGGAATGAATACAGTGGCTTGCCTAGCTACTACGAGTAGGCGCCATCACGATCCCGATGTTGGGGAAAAATCCGGGTCGTGACAGTTGCCTTCCAACAAGCGCTTTGATTTAACGTCTTAGTCACTTGGAACATAGGGGTATTCAATCCCCGAGCTTCTGGGCCCACTTTCACCACTTTTCCTTCTACTTTGAGGATATGAATTGCGTCCCCAATTTTGCATCAATTTTTCCGTCACGCTCTTGGGGTGGTGGTGCGAATACAACAGAACCAAATAAATAATGTCGCGTCTTGCACTTCTTGGCCCTTAAGTGATGTATGTCGTTTTGTCTTCTTGGTGTTGCAAATTTTAGAATATAAAGTTCTCGTTCTTCATCTATACATCTCTCTAAAAGCTCAATCATCATGTCTCCATCCAAACATAATGTAGAAAAATGATTAGAATGAAGAAGAACACGCCCCAACTCTAAAACTACACTAGTTTTGACATCCTCAATAATATATGCTCCTTCAACCTTGACATCATCAACAAAAAGAAGGTCTAATGATTGGTATTCTAGTTGCCTAGAAGATCCTTTTCAGCTTCACACAACTCATCACTAAATTGTTGGGTGCTACACCCATCAACCTTTGCACTCAATTTAGCCTCCGAGTCGTGAATAGATCTGCCAAATTGATCGATCTCTTGTACCAGTTCAGCTCTTCCTTCTATAAATTATTGCATCTCATTCATAATTTTCTCAAGGAAACCTCCATGTTCCTTTAATAGTTTCTCGTGCATATCAAGAATGCGAATATCATGTTCTACATTATCCCATTCGTTACTTCTATCAAACTCATAAGAATTCTTAGAATCAATATAAGAAGGGATTGGAGTAGGTTACCAACACTTAGGACAATTATTCCAATTTTCATCACAAATAGTGCAAGATGGAGATGGTGCACACGACTCGGTGTTGGGAATATTTTTACGATATTGTCACAAATGATGTCCTTTACAATATAGACATGGATCACAAAAACAAGAATACTTATTATCCCACCACTTTTCGTTCAAAGATGCCGTAAAGAAAATTACAATACTAACTAAACTAAACTAAACTAAAATTAAAAAATTACATAGATAGAAAGTAAAAATCTAATCTAGTGAAATAGTTAATTTTTATGTCCCCGACAACATTGCCAAAAATTTGTTGCTCCCAAGTTGTCACGACCCCAAACCCGGTCGTGATGGTGCCCAGCACATTGCTAGGCCAGCCCGATCAATTAACAACATTCACGGAGCTATGAGCTCACTTTATCCAATTTAAGCATAACAGAAATAAGTCAATAATGATGGAAATACCAATACGGGGATCAAGTCTCAAATAGTAACAACTCTCCAAAGACCGAGGGGTCAAGAGTCAAGAGCCTCTAAAGATAACATAAGTGCAATAGTGTTTACAACGATACTCGGTGCGAAAAGAAATAGCAATACAAAATGAAAAGACAGCTGGAATGGGAGTCAGGTCCTGCAGACGCTGTAGCTAGCTTGATTATCCCGCAAAAATGCCACTGAACAGCTACCGGATCAGGTTTGATGAGAGGTACCTAGATCTGCACACAAGGTGCAGGGAGTAAAGTGAGTACTTCCAGACTCAGTGGTAATGAACAGGGGTAAGACATCATAGATAAGAAATCACAATATAGCACTATGTAAAGCTGTAATCAAATACCATGTAACAGTTTCAATATCAATAGTAAATGTACCAACAAGTATCAATAACATAGTATAACAGCTATCAGATGTAGCTAAATGCAATGCAATGCATGAAATGACCGCTACGGCGTGTAGCCCGATCTAATTTGGGTACCTGTGCTCACCGTGGGGTTCAAACTCCGGAGGGGCTCCTACAGCCCAAGCACAATATCATGAATACGCTGTGGCGCGCAGCCCGATCCACTACCTGTCAACTAATATGCAAATGCAGCCTCGCAGGTTCGAAAGTAGTTTTGAAAACTCTTTGATAATTTTTTAGTTGAAAACAGTATATCAAAGTTCCAGAGATTGGAAAAATCATGATAACAGTAATAGCTATGGACTAGTAGTAAAACTAGCATGTCAATATCACAGATCAATGATAATGATCCTCGCAGGATCCCAATAACTGGCTCACCGCCCATAAAAGTACACAACCATCCGAGGAGGAGGTTCACCAGCTCAAGAATAACCAATATCACAATATAATAATAATAGGTCGGACTAAGCCATAGTCCCCAATCACAATCGACCCCGCACTCATAGTACTGAGATTTCCGTCTCTGTTTAGCTGACTCGCTCGGGATATCCTCGCATCATTCCGGCATTTCACCGTAAGAGGATTCTTAATAGGAGAGTACGTGTCTCGCCGCTATACAGTGTCACAAAGCGGTATACCGGGGTTTCGAACCCGCTGGTCATCACCCACATCCATTACTCACCTCAATACGTCTCGACGACTAATCCGCGATGCCCTTGCCACGAGAATCAAGCTCCGCAGGCGTAGAATCTGATCAAATATAGTGAAAATACATCAAATTAGACCAATGGGATGATACCCAGTCAAAACAATTCAATTTACACCAAAAACTAACAAGTTGCCAAAACCTGACTTTTGATACGCTTCTCGAAAAATTACGAAAGTCACATATTCGGAACCCTCGTCTCAACACGAGTCCAAGCATATAAAATTTATCAAAATCGGACTCCATTTGCCCATTCAAATCATTGATTTCCTATAACCCAAACCTAGGGTGAAAACCTCCATAATACACCCCTAATTCCTCCAATTTCATGTGTTAATTGCATAATTTATCAATACAAAACCATAATTTGAGTCCATAGTTGATTACCTGAAGAATCTCCTTGAATTTCCCATCAATATCGCCCAAGTCGTCTCTCAAGTCCTAGCCCTAAATGTTTTAGAATGTTCTAAAATTTTTAACCTTCTGATATTTAATCCTCTCTGCGATTTCCGCTTCTGCGGTCTTTGGACCGCCTCTGTTCATCCGCTTCCGCGAGTTTCCAACTGCTTCTGTGGTTTTAACTTTAAATCCTCGAGCCCGCTTCCGCGCACCTGGGACCGCACCAGCGGTTCCGCTTCTGCGCACCAGGTCTGCACCAGCGGTCCCGCCTAGGTGATCGACCTTCCGCTTCTGCGGACTTCCCCATCTCGCCTCTAGATCGCTTCTGCGGTCTCACTCATCGCACCAGCGACGTCGCCGCAGCGGACAAAGTTCCGCTTCTGTGAACCCAAGCACTTCTGCGCACCACAGTCCGCTTCTGCGGACTGGCCTCTGCGCCCCTATTTCCGCAGGAGCGAAAACAACAGAACCATAATTTCAACCTACAATTTTTCCAGGTTTCTCTCCCGTTTAACCACCCAAAAACACCCCGAGGCCCTCGGGGCCTCATCCAAACACACCAACACATCCTAATACCTTATTCGAACTTGCTCCAACCCTCCAAACACGTCTAACAACACCAAAACCCATAATTCACATCGGATTCAAGCCTAAATTCCTTTAAACTTTCCGAGTTACACATTCGATCAAAAACCCGACCAAACGACGTCCGAATGACCTAAAAATTTACAAACATATCCAAAATCACATGACAAAGCTTCAAAAATTGTCGGAATTCCATTCTGACCCCCGGATCAAAATCTCACCTACCGTTCGGATTTCGCCAAAATTCAACCTTAGCCAATTCAAGCCTATTTCTACACCGGCCCTCCAAATTTAATTCCGATCACTCCCCTAAGTCATAAATCACCTCCCGGAACTAACCAAGTCATCAGAATCCAATTCCGAGCACTCTAACTAAATAGTCAACTCTAGGTTGATTTTCCATATTCAAGCTTCCTTCAAAAAGGCTATTTGCCTCATTTTCAATCCAATTCACTCCTAACTCACCCGATAGACTCTAACACTGATATAAAGGCATAAAACACATAAGTGTAAGGTAACGGGGTGGTAATTCCCATGACGACGGGCCGGGTCGTCACATTCTCCCCCACTTAAGCAAACGCTCGTTCTCAAGCGGGTCAAGAAACATACCTGAAGACTCAAACAAGTGAGGATATCTGCTCCGCATCTTCCGCTCGATCTCCCAAGTGGCCTCCTCCATGGGTTGACCTCTCCACTGAACCTTAACTGGTGCAATATCCTTGGACCTCAATCTTCTCACCTGACGACCCAATATAGCTATAGGCTCCATATCATAGGTCAAGTCTTCATCAAGCTGAATAGTGCTAAAGTCCAACACATGCGATGGGTCGCCAACATACTTCCGGAGCATGGATACGTGAAACACTGGATGAACTCCCGATAGACTAGGTGGCAAAGCAAGCATATACGCCACCTCTCCAATCCTCCTGAGGATCTCAAAAGGGCCAATGAATCTTGGACTGAGCTTTCCTTTCTTCCCAAATCTCATGACGCCCTTCATCGGCAAAACCTTCAGTAAGACCTTCTCACCCACAGAATAAGACACATCCCGAACCTTCCGGTCCGCATAACTTTTCTGGCGCGACTGAGCTGTGCGAAGTCTCTCCTGATTAACCTTCACTCTATCTAAAGCATCCTGGACTAACTCTGTCCCCAATAACCTTGCCTCACCGGGCTCAAACCAACCGACTAGAGATCTACACCATCTCCCATATAACGCCTCATACGACGCCATCTGAATATTGGATTGGTAGCTGTTGTTATAGGCAAACTCTGCGGGAGGCAAGTAATCAACCCACGAACCACCAAAGTCAATAACACAAGCTCTCGACATATCCTCCACGATCTGAATAGTACGCTCGGAATGTCTGTCCGTCTGAGGATGGAATGAAGTACTCAACTCAACCTGAGAGTCCAACTCCCGCTGAAATGTCCTCTAGAACTGCGAAGTAAATTGTGTACCTCTGTCTGATATGATAGAAACTAGGACTCCATGCAATCTAACGATCTCCCGAATAAATATCTCAGCTAACCGCTCCGAGGAGTATGTAGTACACAAAGGAATGAAGTGAGTTGACTTGGTCAGCCTATCCACAATCACCCAAACAGAATCAAACTTCCTCGCTGTCTGAGGGAGTCTAGTAACAAAGTCCATAGTGATCCTTTCCCACTTCCACTCAGGAATATCAATGCGCTGAAATCCACCACCGGGCCTCTGATGCTCGTACTTAACCTGCTGACAGTTGAGGCACCGTGATACATGTTTAACAATGTCCATCTTCATCTTTATCCACCAGTAATGCTGTTTCAAGTCTCGGTACATCTTCACGGCTCCTGGATGGATAGAATACCGCAAGCTATGGACCTCCTCCAGAATCAACTCAGGAAGGCCATCAACATTGGGCACACATATCCGGCCCTACATCCTCAATACGCCGTCACTATCAATGGTGACATCTCTAGCATCATCATGCTGAACTCTGTCCCTAAGGACAGCCAAGTGTGGATCATCATACTGGCGCTCACGAATACGATCATATAGAGAAGACTGAGATGCAACACAAGCCAACACCCTGCTGGGCTCTAAAATGTCTAACCTCACTAGCCGATTGGCTAGCACCTGAACATCATAAGCAAATGATCTCTCCTTAGTTGGAATATATGCCAAGCTCCCCATAGTGACTGCCTTTCGGCTCAAAGCATCGGCCACCACATTGGCCTTCCCCGGATGATATAGAATAGTAATGTCATAATCCTTGAGCAACTCAAGCCATCTCCGCTGCCTCAAATTAGGATCCTTCTGTTTGAACAAGTGCTGGAGACTACGATGGTCAGTATACACCTCACAGGACACACCGTACAAATAGTACCTCCAAATCTTCAAAGCATGAACTATGGAAGCTAGCTCCAAATCATGAACAGGATAGTTCTTCTCATGTGGCTTCAACTGCCGATAAGCATAAGTAATCACCTAAGGGTGTATTCTGGGCCGGTCCCGTGCCAAAACGGGCCTGGCGGGCCGGGCCGGGCCTGGCGGTCCCGGGCCTAAACGGTCTTTTTTTTTGCGGTCCCGGGCCTGGCGGTCCCGGTCTTCGTGGGCTTGGTGGGTAAGACCGGCCCGTGACGGGCCTAAGCCCACATGGTTCCGGGCCTGGCGGTCCGGGCCTGGCGAGCTTCGTGGGCTTCGTGGGCTTTTAATAAAAAAAAAATTATTTAATAAGTATATATATGTTAACTATATATATGTTAAGTGTATATATATATATATATATATATATATATATATATATATATATATATATAGTATATATATATATATATATATATATATATGGTAAGTATATAAATGTTAAGTATTTATATATGTTAAATTTATATATGTTAAGTATATATATATATATTAAGTTTATATAAGTTAAGTATATAAGTTAAGTTTATCTATGTTAAGTATATATATATATATATATATATATATATATATATATATATATATATATATATATATATATATATATATATATATATATATATTAAGTTTATATATATGTTAAGTATATATATATATATATATATATATATATATATATATATATATATATATATATATATATGGTAAGTATGTATATAAATTAAGTATATATATATGTTAAGTTTATATGTTATGTATATATATAATATATATTATGTATATATATTATATGTATATGTATGAAATAGATATATATATTGTATTAAGAGATAAATCAAAAACTTGTGTAATAATTTTTATTACTAAAAATGACATATCTTTATTAATCTTCTCTCCCCCAATGGAATGAGCACAACAAGGTACTAATACCACCATTAAAAGGAAAAAAACTAAATAAGATGTGCCAAAGTACAATTTACAACACAATCTACATATCTCTAACAAATCTCATAAATCCTTCAAGATTTGGAGGAGGTTCATAAATAGGCCCACCCTCGTTATAATCCACAAATAATGCACATAATGCTGCAATATAAACTAAACAATTAGAAATAGTTGGATAATATTGTCCGAAAAATACATTTGTAGCAGTGTAAAAATGTTCTAAAAAATCTATAAGAGTTTTAACATTAGTCCAATCTTGGGTTGTAAGCATTTCATCATCATCCACACCCCCAACCCGAGCATTGAACGTTGCATTAATAGGGTTCCTATATTCGTAAGCAACTACTAAACTTTCGTACATATAATTCCACCTAGTGGGGCAAGGTTTAGGAACCTTTTTTTCTCTAAGGCCATATTCATCACATTTTTTATAATACTCCCTAAGTCTACTTCTGCGGTTAGAATAAAAAAGCCAATTAAGAGCCATTCTAACCTTTTCAATTTCTACATTTAAAATTCGCATATCATCACCGACAATTAAATGATAAATATGACAAATACATCTAACATGAAATATATTACTAAATGCAGGATTTAATGTGTTTGTAAGAGTGCCTACTGCACTAGTGTTACTAGAAGTATTATCCATAGAAATTGACATTATTTTATCATTAATGCAAAAATATCTACAAATATCACCAACAATGTTAGCGATAAACTTACCTGTGTGACGGGAGTTAATTATTCTATACGCAAGAATGCGTTTTTGCATTATCCACTCCTCGTCAATCCAGTGACTAGTAACAATTAGGTAGTCACAATCATTATTACTTCTACCAATATCGGTGGTAATAGAAATTCTATTAGTTATATGACTAAATAAATACCGCAAATATTGTTCGTATTCATGTTTAAATTTATATATATCGGCCTTAACTTGTTGCAAGAGACCAACCTTTATAAGTAGGATTAAAAACTTTTCTTATATAATGCACAAAATTAGGATTAGAAGGAAAAGTATACGGTAAACACATAACGGTAACCATCTTTGCTAATTCTTCCCTATTTTTGTATGGATCGTAATATAATATACCTCCGGTGACAGTATTTATTCCAGGTTGAACTAGATTAGAACTTGTACTAACGTTACCCGCTTTTTCTACACTTGTCCCCTCTAGCTGTGCTTTTAATCTGTTATATTTAGCTTTTTCAGTAGGGTGTGTTTGTATGTGTCTAGTCAAAGTACCCGTGCCACTACGCGTATATTGATGAACCAACAATTTATTACAATTTTTACATTGAGCCTTATTTTGATCTCTTAGTTGAGTAAAAAATTGCCAAACTAATGAGGTTTCTTGGCATTTAGAAGGTTGTCTATTAAAAGTCGGTGTTTGTACGGGTGGGTGTTGTGGTTCAGTTGGGTTATTAGCCGGACTAGTAGGTGTGTCATCTAAATCCTCTTGGGTTTCATCTACATCCTATTGAGTTTCATCAAAATCCTCTTGGATTTCATCAAAATCCAATTGCCTACGAAGTTGTAAATTAGGATAAAGAGCAGTCATAATTTCATTATCTAGTTGATCTTCTCGTGAAATATTATGACAAAATTCAGTATCGCTAAATTGAAAATAGGATTGTCACTATCAAGAATAATTGGACCACTAGGACGGGTAGGTCGGGGAACTGGGGGGGGGGGAGGTTAGTTGGTTGACGACTACTTTTACCCATTTTAGCTTTTCCCTTAGCACTAAACATTTTTTTCAATGAAAATGCCATTTTAATTATATTTATGCAAACAAAATAACACAAAATATATTCTTAAAAATTAAGAGTTGGAACGACTTTACCGAATTGACGAACAACTTCTTCAAAATTGAAAATTGCAAATTGTTGAAGACTTGAATACTTCAATTCACCAATTTCACAAAATTTCATAAAATTGGAATAATAATATAAGCAATTGAGAGAGATTGAGAGAGATTAAGATAGATTGATAAATTGGTGAGTTAAAATGAAATAATGGGGGGGGGGGGGTATTTATAGTTGAGAATTGGGAAAAAGTGTAATTATATAAAGTTTGGGGTTATGTTAAAGTTTGGGGACCATTTGGCTAAATTTTAAAGCCAAAAACGGCTATTTTTGACCTCCAACGGCTAGTTTTTAAATCTGGCCGTTGGGCCATTTTTTTTTAAAAAAAAATTTTTTTTTTTAAATATTACCGTTGGGACCGTTTGGGGCCCGCCAGGCCCGCGAAGACCGGCCCAGGACCGCTACCCGGTCCCGGTCTTAGCGGTCCCGGTCTCGCGGTCCTAAACGTAAGGACCGGCCCATCACGGGCTTTAGCCCCCCTTGAAGACCGGCTCGGCAGGACCGGCCCACCAGGACCGTTGGGACCGCCAGGCTCGCGGTCCCGGTCCGGTCCCGGTCCGGGACCGGCCCACATTACACCCTTAGTTGAGTGTTTTTTGAGCAATGAACTATGCACTTAATTGCAAATGTTACGCGTTTTGGGACCTGCAGAGAGACAAGATACCTGTTTCCAGCAACAATTTACCTCTTGTGTGTAATAATGCTGCCAAATATACCATAAGCCTAATGGTATATTAAGATCAACTTAGTCAAAGAAGAAGCAATGGATGAAAATCCCTGAACAAACCGGCGATAATATCCCGCCAAGCCAAGAAAGCTCCTGATCTCTGTAGCTGAGGACGGTCTAGGCCAACTCTACACCGCCTCTATCTTCTTTGGATCAACCTGAATACCATCACGAGACACCACATGTCCCAGAAATGCTACGGACTCGAGCCAAAACTCGCACTTGGAGAATTTAGCATACAGCTTCTCCTCCCTCAATCTCTGCAACACAATACTCAAATGGTGAGCATGCTCCTCTTGACTACGGGAGTAGACTAGAATGTCATCAATGAACACAATCACAAATGAATCCAAATAGGGCCTGAACACACTGTTCATCAGATGCATGAATGTTGCTGGGGCGTTGGTCAACCCAAAAGATATCACAAGGAACTCATAGTGGCCATATCTGGTCCTAAATGCAGTCTTCATAATATCAGAGTCCCTGATCTTCAACTGATGATAGCCTGAACGAAGATCAATCTTAGAAAACACTCTCGCACCCTATAACTGATCAAACAAATCATCAATGCGCGGTAGAGGGTACTTGTTCTTCACTGTTACCTTGTTCAACTGTCTATAATCAATACACATCCGCATGGAACCATCTTTCTTCTTAACAAATAACACCGGTGCAACCCACGGGGACACACTAGGGCAAATGAAACCATTATCCAGAAGCTCCCGAAGCTATTATTTCAATTCCTTCAACTCAACTGGTGCCATCCGATAAGGAGGAATGGAAATAGGCTGAGTGCCCGGCACCAAATCTATGCCAAAATCAATGTCCATGTCCGGCGGCATGCCCGACAGGTCTAAGGGGAAAACATCTGGAAAATCCCTCACAACAGGTACATAATCAATGCTAGGAGACTCAGCTCCCCCATCCCTCACAAATGCTAGATACGACAAACACCCCTTTCCAACCATTTTTTGTGCCTTTAAGAACGAAATGACATGGCTAGGGACGAAATCGGTCGAACCCCGCCACTCAATCTGAGAAATACCAGGAATAGCCAACGTAACTGTCTTAGCATGACAGTCCAATATAGCATGGTACAGAGACAACCAGTTCATACCCAATATCACATCAAAGTCCACCATCCCTAATAATAACAGATCTGCCTGGGTCTCCAGACCCCCAATAGAAATAACACAGGATCTATAGACGTGATCCACAACAATCGTATCACCCACGGGGGTGGATACATGAACATGTAAATCAAGACTACCACGGGTCGCACTCAAATGATGTGCAAAATAAGAAGACACGTAGGAATATGTGGACCCTTGATCAAATGGAACAGAGGCATCTCTGTGACAGATAGAAATGATACCTGTAATTACTGCATCGGAGGCAACTGCATCATGCCTGTCAGGGAGTGCATAGAATCGTGTCTGGCCTCCACTGGATTGCTCCTCGCCTCCGGGGCGACTACGAGAAGACTAACCTTCACCTCTACTAGCCTGAGATGGTGCTGAAGAGGAGGGCCGATCCCTCTACTGAGCCCTGTCCCTACGAAGTCGAGGGCACTGCCTCTTCATGTGGCCAAACTCGCCACACTCAAAACAGCAACCTGGTATTAGAGAAGGGACTGAAGGGAACCCCTCGCCGCAGAAGAACCCTGGACTGAAGAAGTAGGTGTTGTACTCTGGGCTGGGAGGGCACTAAGTGAAGCCTAGCCCTGCTGGAATCCCTGTCGGCCACGACCAGAAGAAGCTCCGCTCTGCTCAGGGCGGCCTGAATGAGAAGGTCTAGATGAGCGACCTCTGCCCTGCTAAAAATGCCATCTAGATGGAGCACCACTGAAGCTACCAGAACCACGAGGCCTCTTGGCCTCCTGCTCCTCCCTCTCTCGGTGACGATCCGCCTCAATGGAGCATGCCATATCCACAACCTACTCAAAAGATGACGATAGAAATCTCTCTCTCTGGTCATAAGAATGCGAATGGAGTAGTTGAGGCCATCAATGAGCCTCCTAATCCTCTCCCTATCAGTAGGGATCATCCATGTGGCATGCCTGGCCAACTGTGTGAATCTCAGCTCATACTGGGTCACTGACATGTCGCCCTGAACCAACCACTCAAACCGGCGACGAAGCTCCTCACGACAGAACTGAGGTACAAACTTCTCCAAGAAGAGAGTAGAAAATTGCTGTCAGGTGAGAGGTGCTGCTCCCGCAGGCCTACGCCTGTCAAACTCCTCCCACCAATCGAACGTTGGACCAGTAAACTGAAAAGTAGTGAATGAAACCGCGCTGGACTCAAGAATACTAGTTGTACGTAGCATCCTCTAGCACTTATCTAAGAAACCATGGGCATCCTCACCCTCAGTACCACTGAAATGGGGTGGCTGGAGTCTACCAAATCTCTCTAGACGATGCTGCCCGTCATCGGGCATAACCTGAACCACATGCTCTGGAGCTGGTGCAACTGGAATAACTGGAGCAACTACCTGAGCGGGGACCACCTCCAACGTCTGAAGTCCCTGAACCACATGCTCAGGTGTGCGAGCTGCAGGGGTCTACTGACCACCCCCTGTCTGAGATGTCGCTGCAGTAGCGGTAGCTGATACTACCTGAGCCAAACCGAAACACACCGATAATATCTGGGCCAGAGTCTCCTAAAGACCAAGAATAGCAATAGATAAAGTCTGGGCCTGAACTGGGGCTGCTGGAGCATCAACCACTAGGGGCTGCTCCTGAATAGGTATAACGGGCGGGTTAGATGGCACTACCTCGGCTGCCCTACCTCTACCTCTACCACGACCGCGCCCACGACCTCTAGCAGGTGGCAATGGAGGTCATCCACCTCATCCTGATGCTCGAGTTCTTGCCATCTGCGAGAGAATAGAATATAGAAGTTCAGTTCTCAGAACAACAAGATCGCATGACAAGGTTCAAGAATGTGAAGTGTTTCCTAAAGGTTCGCAGCCTCCCGAGGATAAGTACAAGCGTCCCCGTACTCGATCCACAAGACTTTACTAACCGGCTCAAGACTCATGAGGCCTAGTAAACCTAGGCTCTGATACTAACTTGTCACGACCCCAAATCCGGTCTCAGTTGAAAATAGTATATCAAAGTTCCAGAGATTGGAAAAATCATGATAACAGTAATAGCTACGGACTGGTAGTAAAACTAGCATGTCAATTTCACAGAACAATGATAATGATCCTCGCAGGATCCCAATAATTGGCTCACAGCCCATAAAAGTACACAACCATCCGATGAGGAGGTTCACCGGCTCAAGAATAGCCAATATCACAATATAATAACAATAGGTCGGACTAAGCTATAGTCCCCAATCACAATCGACCCCGCACTCACAGGAGAGTACGTGTCTCGCCGCTATACAACGTTACAAAGTGGTATACCGGGGTTTCGAACCCGCTGGTTATCACCCACATCCATTACTCACCTCAAAACGTCTCGACGACTAATCCGCGATGCCCTTGCCACGAGAATCAAGCTTCGCAGGCGTACAATCTGATCAAATACAGTGAAAATACATCAAATTAGACCAATGGGATGATACCCAGTCAAAACAATTCAACTTACACCAAAAACTAACAAGTTGCCAAAACCCGACTTTCGGAACGCTTCTCAAAAAATTATGAAAGTCACATATTCGGGACCCTCGTCTCTACACGAGTCCAAGAATATAAAATTTACCAAAATTGGACTCCATTTGCCCATTCAAATCATTGATTTCCTATAACCCAAACCTATGGTGAAAACCTCCATAATACACCCCTAATTCCTCCAATTTCATGTGTTAATTGCATAATTTATCAATACAAAACCATAATTTGAGTCCATAGTTTATTACCTGAAGAATATCCTTGAATTTCCCTTCAAAATCGCCCAAGTCGTCTCTCAAGTCCGAGCCCTAAATGTTTTAGACTGTTCTGAAAATTTTAACTTCTCATATTTGAGGATCCTCTATGTGATTTCCGCTTTTGCTGTCTTTGGACCGCCTCTGCACGTCTGCTTCCGCGAGTTTCCAACTGCTTATGCGGTTTTAACTTAAAATCCTCGAGCCCGCTTCCGCACACCTGTGACCGTACCAGCGGTTCCGCTTAGGCGATCGACCTTCCGCTTCTGCGGACTTCCCCATCTCGCCTCTAGACCGCTTCTGCGGACTCACCCTTCGCTCCAGCGATGATGCCTCAGCGGATAGAGTTCCGCTTCTGCTAACCCAAGCGCTTCTACGCACCACAGTCCGCTTCTGCGGACTCGCCTCTCCGCCCTTATTTCCGCAGGAGCGAAAACAACTTAACCAAAATTTCAACCTACAATTTTTCCAGGTTTCTCTCCCGTTTAACCACCCAAAAACACCCCGAGGCCCCCGGGGCCTCATCCAAACACACCAACACATCCTAATACCTTATTCGAACTTGCTCCAACCCTCCAAACACGTCTAACAACACCGAAATCCATAATTCACATCGGATTCAAGCCTAAATTCCTTAAAACTTTCCTAGTTACACATTCGATCAAAAACCCGATCAAACGACGTCCGAACGACATAAAAATTCACAGACATATCCAAAATCACATGACAAAGCTATAAAAATTGTCGGAATTCCATTCCGACCCCCGGATAGAAATCTCACCTACCGTTCGGATTTCGCCAAAATTCAACCCTAGCCAATTCAAGCCTATTTCTACATCGGGCCTCCAAATTCAATTTTGATCACTCCCCTAAGTCACAAATCACTTCCCGGAACTAACCAAGTCATCAGAATCCAATTCCGAGCACTCTAACTAAATAGTCAACTCCAAGTTGACTTTCCATATTCAAGCTTTCTTCAAAAAGGCTATTTGCCTCATTTTTAATCTAATTCACTCCTAACTCACCCGATAGACTCTAACACTGATATAAAGGTACAAAACACATAAATGCAAGGTAACGGGGTAGTAATTCCCATGACGACAAGCCGGGTCGTCACACAAACACACACACAAGTATACGTGGTCAACAAGTAGTATATGATTATAAGTCCATATATCATACCCACAGGGACTTGTGATTAACTATCAACTAAATTAAACCAAACAATGAATCTATTCAAGCGATTCCTAAAGTATAAATATTTAACTAAAATTAATCTAGCGTAGTAAACTAAGAAACAAATGAAACAAATTGGAGAATTATAGAGACGAATTCAACGTGTGTGAATATTCTATAGTTACGTGTGAGCTAACAATCCGATTGAATTTTCTACCTAAATTGTCTAATTAATTTATCTAGTTTATTGATTGGCAGGGTTAATATTGCTCATAGCCTTCTCTCGAAGTACAACTCGCCTATTCAAGCTAACCCAACGCGTATATTCTTTTGAAATTAGAATTAATAAGAACGCATTTATAATTCCCGTATAATAACCAAGCAAGGCGATTAGGTTTATCCCTATCCTAACCACAAATCCGCTCCCCCTAAGAGTTAAGAACTTGCTATACTCAATCTTATATGCAATTTAGAATTTCCTCTCCCGAGGTCAATCCTAGATTCGTGGATAGTATTCAATTGATGATCAAATAATCAAATAATTAAACGTAAGATTGAATAAATAAACAAATATGATAAAATAAAAAGAACAATTCAAGCTTCAAACCACAACATTCATGTAGCACCTGTAGGCATGTAATTTTTGACCCTCCCTGAAATTTCATATTTTGGTATTTAAATACTTAGTTTAGGTCTCATATAGTTATTTGCACTAATTTTAACTCTTTTACATTATTTTTATCATAAAATTGAAAAATATAAAAATAGTTTCATTTATTTATTTATTTAATTCAGTATTAGGTATTTTTAGAAAGATGTATTACTTTTAACCTATTTTATTCCTAATATAATCCTAAATACCAAACATAGTTCTATCTTTAATTGTTAGTTTTATTTTAGTACTAATAGTTTATCAAAATTAATGTAGAGTTTTATTTGTATTTAATTTGAATTTTCAGTCCTTTTGGGCCTAATTTTTGCACATTTTTGGAGCCCAATTTTGACAAGCCAAATCTTTCCAACTCTTAACCCGTCTTCTTCATAACAACAATGGAAGACACTACCCAAAAACCCTAGAAACCCTAAGAGCGGCCGCTACCCACCCCCGCTAGACTGGACGCTGGCGACCGCTCACTGCAGCCCAACGACCACCTTCTTTCAAAATCGAGTAGCCACAACCGTCACGCCATAACAACAGAACCTTAAAACATCAACAAACCCATGCTGCCAGTCACTGGACTTACCGGAAAAGACCAACCAGCGCCATTACATCCAAATTATTTCCTCATCGATGTTGCTTATACTTCTTTCAAGTTTCACAAATGATGTTCAAGCTTTGAATTAGCTAGGATTTGTGCTCAATACCATCACCGTTCAATCGCAATCGAAGTTCAAGTTCCGAAAATTCGACGATGTTCGGTCAGTCTTTCAATCCGTCGAGGTCGTTCGAGGTTCCAGTTGTGTCGCATTTTTGTTTGAACCATTGTCTGTTTTTCGAGCTTCAAAACAAAATTGCGAAGACTTAAGCTCGTTGATACACTGTCCAAGTTATTCGCTTCCTTATTTTATTGACTTCATATGCTTATTAATTCTTAAAGGATTGGTTATTTGGTTATATGATATGGTTGTTTATTTTGGATTTTTAAGTGTTATGTATGCTTCATGACTTAGATCTATTGAGTTTAAACTAAATGTTCTTGGCTTAAAATTGGTTTGTCTTCTTTGTTTTGTTTTGTCTTGTTTGCTACTGACTCTCTCAGATCATAGCTTATTTAGTTTAAAATCACAATTCAAAATTACAGTGTTGTGTTTCGGATTCGAAACAAACTATCGAAATCAGGCTCTCGTTAGCTTAGATTAAATGAAATCTAGGCTTTGGTCATAAGTTTATAGGTGGGCTAATATTAAGTTTAATTATATTTAATCTGTTCAAATCGCCCGCTAGAAGCATGCGTAGGCCGATCACATTTGGGTAGGCAAGCCTTAGGATTTTGTTAGTTTGAAGGCTAGAGGTCACTCCCGTAGTTAAATTTATTCGGGGAATGCCTCGTGAAGTTTGTATATATTATTATTCGGGGTATGCCCCGAAGAACTGTGTAAATATTTTGGAGGCGTTGCCGAGCATGATGGTTAAGTCGTAATATAGGTTAGCTTAGGATTTTTCATTTCTTTTTCTTTTCATTTTTCTTTCATTTAGGTGGGGACGACCTCGAGTATCTTGTGTGCTTTTTGTTTGTGTTGTTTTGCCTCAATCGAATATTTTAAAAGCCAATTTAATCGAGTACGTAATCGTGACTTTCACGGGACTTGGGGAGTGCCTAACACCTTCTTCCCGAGTCAAATGAACCCCCTTACCCGAATCTCTGGTGTAGACTTAGTTTTTAGAGTCTCAATTGTTTTGAAAGGAAAAGAACTATTTTTAGAAAGAAAACGGTAGCTTGGCACACCGAAATCAAATGTCAGGTGGCGACTCTGAGTTTTTCCTTTTTGAACACAAAATTTTGTCACGTTCTAATTAGAAAATCCTTTTCAAGCTTTTTGCTAAATATTTTTATTAATTTAAGAGGGTTAGTATAGTTTGTTTAAAGGGTGTGACATCTCTGGCGATTCTGCTGGGGACAATTTTGCGGGTTCGAGCTAGTACTTGATTTTTTTTGGCTTTTAGAATATTTGGTTGAGGTTTTTATGCTTTTCATTAGCTTTACTTGATTTTTATTATGTTTTTATATTTTTTTATTTGCTAGTTGCTTATTTGTTTACAGTTTTGCTTTATGTGTTTACTACTTTATAACTGTCATCATATGCATTACCCGGTTAATTCTCTCTACAACAAGTCTCGGAGCATGCGTCGCGTGCACGAACTCTTTGTTGAGTCACCCTTAATTTAGGAGGGGGGCCGTTGGACGTATGGAGTGGGTAAAAAGCTTGAGCAGCCACCATCGACTATACGCTCCCCCGAATCGCCTTATTTGTGAACCCCAAACTTAGGTCAGCCTTTAGGTCATTTTATTTGCATCATATCATTTAGACCTAGCAGGGCTCCGTCTCAGGTACCTTGTCCCTTTGTAGGAAGCCTATCCAAATTTTGTCAAAATGGACCCGCAACCCAAAAAGACATTCAATCATCTCAATATGTTATATGTTGCATCTTTGAGGGTAAAAATATCATTTGGCAGATCGATGCTTGGGGAAGAAGGGTGAAAAAATGAAGCAAAGTAAGGTCCACTCTCATTTTTCTTTCATAGTTTTTCAAAATTCAAAAAAAAGAAGAAAAAGAAAATCCAAAAAGATTTCACACTTTTCCATTATTTTTCAAAAATATAAAAAGTATATGAAAAAGAAAATTTCAAAAGATTTTACACTTTTTCATTATTTTTCAAAAAAAAAATCCAAAAAAAGAAAAAGATTTCATACTTTTCCATTATTTTTCAAAAAACAAATCCAAAAAAAAAAAATAGAAAAAAAAATCCAAAAGTATTTTACACTCTTCCATTATTTTCCAAAAAAAAAAAAAAAAAATTCAAAAAGATGTTACATTTTCCATCATTTCCAAAATTCAAAAAAAAAAGGAGAAAAAGAAAATCCAAAAATATTTTACATTTTCCTTCATTTCTCAAAAAGACCAAAAAATATGGTTTTTCCAATTAGATGCATTTGTTTCTAAAGGCTTTCTCCCATGTCGAATTTTCCCGAATTACGCAAACCTGATTCTCGTCTTTCGGGACGAGATATGCAGGCAACCCACATAGGGTCCGCTCTTCCTAGTAAGATATAGGTTCTTGGCTTTGCGGTGTCAGCCAAATCTTGCATGTCTAGCCACTTTTGGCCACATCAATCATTCTTGCAAAATGTGGTCATTTTGGCGAAAGTGGTTTAATACATCATGTCTTAAGATCTTGAGTCCAAAACTAGGTGTCATATTGCTTTAAGGTCATTCCTTTTTCAGTTTGCATCTTTAGCTACTTTTGGCCATATCGGCCGTTTTCTCAAATGGGTCATTTTTTTACGGCTAATCTTGGGCCATAATTATTGGGAGTTTTAATTCATATAATCCTTAGTGAGTATTTCCATGTCTTAGAAGTCACATTTGTTGAGTTTGCATTAATAGCCACTCTTGGCCATGTGATTAATTTTCAAAAATAGCCCAATCTTTCATTTCATGTGTCCAATAGGAGGAGTGGTCTCGCATAGTGCCTAGAGTTATTTAATCTATTTGGTCTTATTTTACACATTCAGGTATGGATTCATTCACCAAAACTCAAGCATGACAGACACCCCGAGACCATCACATTTGGGACATGTTTGAGGAGATTTTTTATTTTTAAGGCTATTTTATATTATTTTTTGCTTTCTAGTCTTGTATCTTAGTATAGTTGAGTTTGTCAAGTCTTGTGTCATCATGTTTCTTGTTTTGTATTTGAAAAACCAAAAAACGTTATAAATGAAAAATCCAAAAAAAAAAATTTGTTTCTTAATTTATTTTATATATTACTTTTCAAGAACTACGCTTGATTTTATTCATGAGGGACATGATATGTAGGCAACCTACATAGGGCTCGATCGAATTATTTTTCAAAAAAGAAAAAAAAAGAAAAAAAATGAATTGTGGATGTGAGAAATGAGAGGAAAGAAAGGAGTGACAAATTAAAAAGAAAAGGAGGGGAAGGAAAACGGGCAAGCCAAGAAGTGCTAGAAATGAAAGAAAAGAGAAGGTTGAAATGAACAAAATGGGGATGATGCCAAATGACCTTGTGACCCTCGAAGCCATTCTAGAACCTTTAATTGTTGCTAGGGGCATTGCACGCAATGTGATATTTCTATCTGATAAATGCTCTAACGCTAACTTGTTGGCTTTGTTTTGATCCTCGTTGTTACTTTCATTATAACAGAGGGTGGTTAGTTTGTGGCACTTTGGTGATTTATCTATACAACACAAAGTCAAAGAGTAAGGTACCCTTGGCTAGCAAAGACTTGGACACAAGAGCTGTTAACCCGTCGAGGGAGATTGGAAAGTCGGAATATAAATTTAAAGAGGAGGTCCAACGGTTGAAACAACAAATGGCAGAAATGTATTAGTCTTGGTCAGGGGGCATCCTCCACCTTCATTCCGCACTAACCATACTGATAACCTTACAACTATCCCACCACTATCACAGACCCAGGTTCCTACTACCGTTGACCTTTCTCCTCAACATGCACCAGGCTTTACCACGTACGACAATCACCCTAGAACTTTCTCCCAAACTTTCCATGCTCCATCCAAAACAACCGCATTCCAATCTCCAGATACCCAATATGCCCCGGGACCCACTTTCAAAGTCCTAGATCCTTATTCCTACACTCCTCACTTTGAGCCTCATGTTGAAATTGAGAAACCACCCAAGAACGCGGAGCAAGAGGAGATGTTTAAGAACGTAAAGAGCCTAGAGCACTCATTGAGAAATATGCAAGGGTTGGGAAATCGGATGAGTGTGGCCTATAAGGATTTGTGTTTGTTCCCTGATGTCCACCTGCCTACTGGGTTCAAGATGCCTATGTTTGACTTGTATGATGGACATGGGGATCCTGTAGCTCATTTGAGGGGTTATTACAGCAAAATGAGAGGTGCCGAGGGAAAAGACAAATTACTGATGGTGTACTTCAGCAGAGTCTAAATGGGCCAGCTTTAGAATGGTACACCCGCCAGGATGCTAGTAGGTGGTACACTTGGGACGATATGGCTCAGGCCTTCGCTCGGCACTTTCAGTACAATATAGATATTGTTCCAGACCGCCCATCTCTGACCAAGGTGGAAAAGAAACCCAGTGAAAGCTTCAGAGAATATGGGTTCCGATGAAGGGAGCAACCTGCACGAGTCAATCCTCCGATGGAAGAAGACGAGATGGTTAAATACTTTCTTCAAGCTTTGGAGCCCACTTACTATGGCCAGTTGATCTCAGCCATTGGTAAGCCTTTCAATGATGTGGTAAAGATGGGACAAATGGTGGAAGGGGGATTGAAGTCAAGCAAGATCATGAGTTATTTTGCCTTAAAAGCCACAACACCGACAATTAAGAACAACATAGTAAGCTCTCCAGGTCAGAAGAAACATGATGATGTTTCCATGGTTGTATCAGGATCGCGAAATGGACCAACGGGTCTGCCTCACCAATATATTCAGCCTCGACCCCGACAGCAACTCCAAAACTACCCCCGATCTCCATATAATCCACCTCGGTACTTCCCTCCTAACAACATCTTATCCTCTGTCCAATCACTGAGTCGCCCCAGGACGCGAGCGCCAGCACCGCAAAATCTCCATCAGCCTCCACAAAATTTCAAGTGCCCCATTACCTACACCCAATCCATGGGGTATAGAGGTAAACAAAGGTTGAAAGATGATTTTACACTAATAGGAGAGTCTTATGCAAGCTTGTTTGAGAAACTAAAGCATTATGACTTGATTGCACCTATTCCTCTGAATCATGTGGACAAGCGTGCAAGAAGCTTTAACCTTTCTAAAAGGTGTGAATACCATTCAAATGCCAGGGGCACACTGTCTAAAGTTGTCGGGATTTGAAAAGAGAGATAGAAAGAATGATTCAGGAAGGGATAATTATGATCCAGGACTATGACACATAGAACATTACACAAAATCCTTTACCTGCACATGATGATGCACACTTTGGTGATATGTTGACTAAAGTTAACATTATTGAAATTGGTGAAGGTCCCAGCAATTTTGATGTGCAACCCAGTAGCTAAAATATCGAGCTTGGTGATTGGAAAGACACTCCTTTCTTGGCTAGTAAGGGAGAAATTTTGGTGGTTTATTTTGTTGTCATTTCTGTTTGTCCAGGTTATTTCAGGGTTGTGATCTGGATATTGTGTTGTGGCTCAAACTTTTCTTCCTCTCATTTTGTCTAGTTCGTTTAGTTATAGTAACTCGTCTAGTGTTATTTAGGATTATTCCAGGGTTGTAACCTATGTCTATTTTGCTTGTTTTGTTCAAAACCTGTTCACCATCTGTCTAATACAATCTCCTATGTTCTGTTAATTCTAGTCAATTTTGTTTAGGTCATTTTTCCTTTTATAGTTCTTTTCATGCCGCCTCTAGTGACATGACATGAATGCATAATTCTCAGCCTGAACTTGAAAGTTAGTCTAGTCATGAAGCAATAGCATAATTTTGAACATGACAAATGAGGCATTTGAGGAAAAAAGTAAAGACTCGCACATTTTGAGATGACTTGAAGCTCGAATTGAGTGAAACTGAGGTAGTAAGTCTGGAAATCAAGAGGTTGATAAGAGCATACAACAAGAATATATTTCTCAAGCAGTTTGAGGTAAATCAATCGGTGTTGAAATGCATTCTTCCACATCAAGACAAGGTTGAGTCAAGTCTGCTTCGAACTGGCAAGGGTCATTCATTAGGACAAAGGTATTGCCCATTGGCACCATTTGTTTGTGTTGATATCATCGATAGATACTATGTGTGATTTGTTTGCTTATCTTCAATTGCATGTTTGTACTTGGAAGTTTTGAGTTTGGTATGACGAATGCATTTTATTCTGCTACCCAAACACGTTTATCCTTTACTACCCATTTTGAGCCTTACTTTGTTTTGTTTCGTACCCCTCTTTTGGAATCAGAAATAGAGTCAGGAACTGGAAAATGAAAAGAAAAAGAGAAAAAAGAAAAAAAAGAAAAAAAAGAAAAAAAAGAAAAAAGAAAAAAAAACAAACAACATCTTTGTCTTTTGAACTACGTTCGACCCGATTCTTGTCACCACAAGATACGTAGTCAGCCTTACGGTTCGATCACACCAAATAAAATATTTCATAATCCCCCGAAATCAATACTAGGGCCGATTATCTAAGAAATCCCATCAAAGAAAAAATCCAAAAAAAAAAAATCCCCAAATTTCATAAAACTGGGGCATAAGTTTTAATTTTGCCAAAAGTTATAATTTTGAACCCTTTCATCTTGAATTATTTTGAGCCTTCACGCTACCCTTTCTTTCCAACCCTATCCAAATGCCTACATTACAGTCCAAAGAAAGACATTCTGACCAATCTTTGAGGATGCCAAATCAAGTGTGTGGTGAAAGTATGACCGTCCTCCATCATGGGTAATACCTTTGTTCTCAGCACAATGAGAGAAAATGATAAAATGAGAGAGTCTTATCGGTAAAAATCCTCGGGGTCACCGTGAGGCGATGTGAGTTGAGAAAAGAGCAAAATGAGAGAGGCTTGATATTGAAAACTCTTCGGGGCACTACGAGTTAACTGAGGATTGTGGATCAAATGGGATAATTGAAGTACTGAAGCGCAGTTTCACAGCGAAGAGGTACAAAAAAAGTTGAATATTAGACTTGTTTGAGAGATTAGGCTACTTGGTCCAAAGGTGCATGTCATGGTCATTAGAGTTGGTATCCACATCTGATAAGTTTCTACTTCGTAATTTTCTTGTTAAGTATCATCTCTTTCCCTTGTCCCCTATTTTATTCCTCTTGTTTTGTTTGAGTCCTTTCTTGAGTCTATTTGGTCAGAACAAGTGAGAAATGACCTCAATATTTGCCACCAGCTTTCTAATTGCACAAAACGGAGTTCGTCCATTCACATAACAGTGACATGATTTAGAATAAGAAGTATGGTGATAACTGAAGTTCAAGCAATCAAGTGAATCTTGAATTTTGAGAAAATACAAAGATTCAGCAACTCTAAAAATAAAAACACAATGCAACAAGTGAATATGAGAGATTCAGGTCAGAGGTTTTGTGGTCTAATTCCAATCAAAAGGTCAAACAACTCCTTGCTAGCCCGAAGCAGCTAATCAAGATGAAGCATGTCAGTGGAGAAAGCAGGCGCTCAGCAATGATGCCACAAACTAACCACCACGTTTTCAAACTAACAAAATTTTATTTGTCTGAAGCAGGGTCAAGAAATTTTTAAGTCCACAGTGACCTCCCATGGAAAAACATGGTTCATAGAGTAAACAATTCTATTCAGAATCCTCTAAGATGGGAACGTGGCTTAGGTAAGTTCATTCTCAGTTCTCAAGACCCCCTAGATAATAGGATTTAGTTTAAAATTTTTAGGACCCTCCTAAATAATGAGACTTGGTTAAAAATTATCAGGAGGGTCCTAGATAATAGGATTTAGTTTTTTAAAACAATTCTCAGGACCCTCATGGATAATAGGATTTAATTTAGAATTCTTAAGACCATCATGGATAATGGGATTTAATTTATAATTCTTAGGACACTCTTGGATAATGAGATTTAATTTTAAAGTTCTCAGGACCCTCTTGGATAATGTGATTTAATTTAGAATTCTCAGGACCCTCATAGATAATCGAATTTAATTTTAAAATTTCTCAGGATTTTCCTGGATAATGAGATTTAATTTAGAATACTCAGGACCCTCCTGGATAATGGTATTTAATTTAGAATTCTCAGGACCCTCTTGGATAATGGTATTTAATTTAGAATTCTTAGGACCCTCCTGGATAATGGGATTTAATTTTAAAAGTTCTCAAGACCCTCCTGGATAATGAGATTTAATTTAGAATTCTCAGGACCCTCCTGGATAATGAGATTTAATTTTAAAAGTTCTTAGGACCCTCCCGGATAATGGAATTTAAATTTATAAGTTCTAAAGACCCTCCTGGATAATGAGATTTAATTTAGAATTCTCAGGGCCCTCCTGGTTAATGGGATTTAATTTTAAAAGTTCTCAGGACCCTCCTGAATAATAAGGTTTAATTTTAAATGTTCTCAGGACCTTCCTGGATAATGAGATTTAATTTATAATTCTCAGGACCCTCATGAATAATGGGATTTAATTTTAAAAGTTTTCAGGAACCTCCTAGATAATGGTATTTAGTTTAAACTTTTCAGGACCCTCATGGATAATGGGATTTAATTTTAAAAGTTCTCAGGACCCCCAGGATAATGAGATTTAATTTAGAATTCTCAGGACCATCCTGGATAATGATATTTAGTTTCTAAAATTTCCAGGACCCTTCTGGATAATGGAATTTAGATTTTATGATGCTCAGGACCCTCCTGGAAAATGAGATTTAATTTTAAAAGTTCTCAGGACCCTCCTGGATAATGGAATTTAATTTAGAATTCTCAGGACCATCCTCGATAATGAGATTTAATTTTAAAAGTTCTCAGGACCCTCCTAGATAATGGGATTTAATTTAGAGCTTTCAGGACCCTCCTAGATAATGGGATTTAATTTAGAATTCTCATGACCCTCTTGGATAATGGGCTATAATTTTAAAAGTTCTCAGGACCCTCCTGGATAATGAGATTTAATTTTAAAAGTTCTCAGGACTGTTACGACCCTAGTTCACCAATCGTGAACATGTCGTGATGGCACCCAGTCCCCACGACTAGGTAAGCCTAACACGTTGCGGAATATACAAGCTATGAACACTTAAATAAGAAACAACGGAAAAATAGCATAAAAAGGTATGTAATCCGTGCCGCTTGGCACATACATCAGTCAGCACACTGAATAAAACGCTACCAAGATCCGGAATCCCACGGTAACACAGACTAAAAGAGAATATACAATTGTGGCTCTATGTGTAAAGAGTGTCTAACAACGAAATGAAGGAAAAATGTCAACTAGTACTATTAGAATAGAAGGAAAGTCTCCGGATCCGCGGACGTAGCAGATCATACCTCGAGGTCTTCCAGTAAGCTGCGAAAATCACCTAGCACGAGCCTGCTCTGATGTACCTGGATCTGCACAACAAAAGTGTGCAGAAGAGTAATATGAATACACCACGGCGGTACTCAGTAATACCAAGCCTAACCTCGATGGAGTAGTGACGAGGAAGGTCGGGGCCCTACCGAGAAATAATAATATAGTGACAATAATAATATCAAGCAATTCAAATAATAATAATAAGACTGAATTAACTGCAATAAAGTAAATACAGCAACCGTCTACAATTAAGCTAACAGCAAGTAACCAACTCAATAAAACAAGTCCAGGACCCGTGGGAATTGAACCCACAGTCCCATTGACAGTATCTCAGGATCTCCGGGAATCAAACCCGCAGTCCACATCTCAATAAATCTCAGGATCTCCGGGAATCGAACCCGCAGTCCACATCATTATCACTCCGGGTCTTTGGGAATCGAACCCACAGCCCTGGAATCTCCAGGAATTGAACCCGCAGTCGACAAACACAGCAAGTAAGGGAATACACAGAGAGAATATAATATGCTTAACTATAACTTCACCGATAAACAGCACCAGTGATTACCAAGAAAACTCAAGTAAGACAATTAGGCAACTAGACAGTTAATTACTACCTAATCATGCTTTTCTAACTACTACCGGGTAAGAATATCGAATTATCAGCTAAAAGCAGGAATATCACTCATCGAACATTTTAAGTAAAGTACGTGTTCAACAACCGGCGCATGTACACGCCCGTCACCTCGCGTACAAGGCATTTAAAGTATCACATAATATCCTAGGGGTGAAAGTCCCCCACACGAGGTTAGACAAGCCACTTACCTCAATTCCGGTACAAAACCGCTAAGAAATAACCCTCTTGCCGCGAATGTCGTCCACAAGTGTAGTATCTGATAAAAATTAATAGAATCACATCAAAATAGGCCAATTGGGCATTACCCAATCAAAATAACTCAAAATACACCAAAACCCACAAGTTGCCAAAACCCGACTTTCGGTACGCTTATCGAAAAATCACGAAAATTATATATTCGGGTTCCTTATCTCAATACGAGTCCGTGCATATAAAATTTATCAAAATCGGACTCCGTTTGCCCATTCAAATCAAAGGTTTTCTAAAATTTAGGCCTAGGGCTCAAACCCACCTTTAATATTCCATTTTTAGTGAAATAATCACGGATTTCATGATAAACCAACGAATTAAGGTCAAGAAACTTACCCCCGTTGATTTCCCGATGATATCCCAGTGTTTCCCCTTCGAAAACCTCTCTTGGAGCTCAACAATGGCGGTTTTGGTGTGTTAGGCCGCGACTGAAATGTTCTGGACTTAAAGTCACTGCCAGGCCATTTTACTCTACGCGATCGCAGCACTGGGCTTGCGATCACGATGCACAAAATATGGGCGGCCTAATTTTCCTCTACGCGATCGCGTGATCCTGGACGCGATCGCAGTGAACAACTCAGCGACCCTACGCGATCGCAATGACACGAACGCGATCGCGAAGAACAAACTCGTCCGGCTCCCCAAACTACCCTACGCGATCGCATACTACCTCACGCGATCGCGATGCTTACTCTCCCAGACTTACGCGATCGCACGCTTTACTTCGTGATCGCACGCTTTACTTCGCGATCGCAGAGCTTAGGATTTCTCCCTTACGCGATCGCATGGCCATCTCCGCGATCGCGGAGAGCAAAATTTCTCTGCAATTATTGCAGCAGAACAGCAGTGCCTTTTGGCACAAATTGGTCCGTTTGGACCCCCCCGAAATCATCCCGAGGCTCCCGGGACTCCAACGAAAACCACCAACATACTCCAAAACACGATACGAACTCATTCCAATCATAAAAACACGTCTAACAACATCAAAACCCATAATTCACATCGAATTCAAGCCTAAATTTCTTAAAACTTTCCGAATTGCACATTCGATCTAAAACCCATCCAAACGACGTTCGAATGACCTGAAAAATTTGTGGACATATCCAAAATCACATAACAAAGCTACAGAAATTGTCGGAATTCCATTCCGACCCCCGGATCAAAATCTCACCTATCGTTCGGATTCGCCAAAATTTCAAACTTCGGCATTTCAAGCCTAATAGAGCTACGGGCCTCCAAAATACATTCCGAACGCGCTCCCAACCCCGAAATAACTTGACGGAGCTAACGCAACCATCGGATTTCCGTTCCGAGATCGTCTTAACACTGTTCTGGTTACGGACTATTTTCTAACTTTAAAGTTCTCATTTAGGGACTAAGTGTCCCAAAATTCTCCAAATTTCAGAACCGACTCTCCCGACATACCACAATAGCATAAATGAACTTAGGGAAACAGTTAAATTGGGGATTGTGGCATAATTTTTTAAAACGACCGGCCGGGTCATTACATCTTCCCACCCTTAAAAGATTCGTTCGTCCTCGAACGAGCATAGAAAACATACCTGGAGTAGTGAAAAGATGAGGGTACTGGCTGTGCATATCCTGCTCAGTCTCCCAAGTCGCCTCCTCGACCGGCTGGCCCGGCCACTGAACCTTTACCGAAGCGATGTTCTTTGACCTTAGCTTTCTGACCTGCCTGTCTAGAATGGCTATTGGCTCTTCAACATAAGACAGATCCTTGTCTAGCTGAACAGAAGTGAAATCCAACACATGCGACGGGTCACCATGGTATCTCCGGAGCATGGAGACATGAAATACGGGGTGAACTCCGGCTAAACTAGGAGGTAAGGCTAACTCATAGGCAACCTCCCAAATACGCCTCAAAATCTCGAAAGGGCCAATAAATCTAGGACTCAACTTCCCTTTCTTCCCGAACCTCATAACGCCCTTCATGGGCGAGACTCGAAGTAGAACCCGCTCGCCAACCATAAAAGCCACATCGCGAACCTTCTTGTCCGCATAACTCTTCTGTCTAGACCGGGCTGCACGAAGTCTGTCCCGAATCACCTTGACCTTGTCCATTGCATCCTGAACCATATCAGTACCTAGCAGCCTGGCCTCGCCCGGCTCGAACCAATACACGGGAGACCTGCACCTCCTACCATATAGGGCCTCATACGGTGCCATCTGAATACTGGACTGGTAGCTGTTGTTGTAAGCAAACTCCGCCAGTGGCAAGAAGTGATCCCACGAACCTCCAAACTCAATCACGCACGCACGGAGCATATCCTCCAAAATCTGAATAGTGCGCTCGGACTGCCCATCAGTCTAGGGGTGAAATGTTGTGCTCAGCTCCACCCGAGTACCTAACTCCCGCTGTACAGCCCTCCAGAATCGCGAAGTGAATTGAGTGCCTCTATCTAAAATAATGGAAACTGGAATACCGTGCAGCCGAACTATCTCTCTGATATAGATCTCCGCCAGTCGCTCCGACGAATAGGTAGTGCTCACCGGTATAAAATGGGCGGACTTGGTCAGCCGATCCACAATGACCCAGATGGAATCAAACTTTGTAACTGTCCATGGAAGTCCAGATACAAAGTCCATGATAATGCGCTCCCATTTCCACTCGGGAATCTCGATCTGCTGCATCAATCCACCCGGACGCTGATGCTCATACTTCACCTGCTGGCAGTTGAGGCATCTAGAAACATGATCAACTATATCCTTCTTCATCCGCCTCTACTAGTAATGCTGTTTCAAGTCCTGATACATCTTCGCGGCTCCCGGATGGATGGAATACCGCGAGCTATGGGCCTCTGCTAGAATCAGCTCTCGAAGATCATCTATATTAGGCACACAGATATGCCCCTACATCCTCATAACTCCATCATCCCTGATGGTAACATCTCGAGCATCACCACGCCGAACTCTATCCTGAAGGACAAGCAAATGAGGGTCGTCGAACTGACGCTCCCTGATGCGGTCAAATAGAGAAGACCGAGAAACCACACATGCCAGAATCCGGCCGGGCTCCGAAAGATCCAATCTAACAAACTGCCTGGCTAGAGCCTGAACATCCATCGCCATAGGCCTCTCTGAAGCTGGTAGATACGCCAAACTCCCCAAACTCTCTGCCCGACGACTCAAGGCATCCGCAACCACATTAGCCTTGCCCGGATGATAGAGAATAGTAATATCATAGTCCTTCAGTAGCTCCAACCATCTCCTCTGACGCATATTCAGGTCCTTCTGCTTAAGCAAGTGCTACAAGCTCCGGTGATCAGTGTAGATTTTACAAGGAACCCCATATAAGTAATGACGCCAAATCTTCAAGGCGTGAACAATGGCAGCTAGCTCCAAATCATGAACAGGGTAATTCTTCTCATGCACCTTCAGCTGTCTTGACGCGTAGGCAATCACCCTACCGTCCTGCATCAGTACCGCACCGAGTCCAACTCGTGAGGCATCACAATATACAGTATAGGACCCCGAACGTGTAGGCAACATCAATATAGGGGCCGAAGCCAAAGCTGTCTTGAGCTTCTGAAAGCTCGCCTCACACTCGTCTGTCCACTGGAAAGGGGCACCCTTTTGGGTCAATCTGGTCATAGGTGCTGCAATCGAAGAGAACCCCTCTACGAAACGACGGTAATAGCCCGCCAAACCAAGGAAACTGCGAATCTCAGTAGCGGAGGAGGGTCTGGGCCAACTCCGCACGGCCTCCACCTTCCTCGGATCTACTCGAATACCATCACTCGACACCACGTGGCCCAAAAATGCCACTGAACTCAACCAGAATTCACATTTAGAGAACTTGGCATATAGTTGTTTCTCCCTCAGAATCCGAAGCACTATCCTCAAATGATGCTCGTGCTCTTCCTGTCTTTGGGAATATACTAGAATATCATCAATGAAAACAATCATGAACGAGTTCAGGTATGGCCTGAACACACTGTGCATCAAATGTATAAAGGCTGCTGGGGCGTTAGTCAACCCAAAAGACATCACGAGGAACTCATAGTGACCATACCGGGTCCCGAAGGCAGTCTTCGGGATATCTGGCTCCCGAATCTTCAACTGGTGATACCCGGAGCGCAAATCAATCTTAGAAAACACTTGTGCACCCTGTAGCTGGTCAAATAGATCATCAATACGGGGCAAAGGATACCGGTTCTTCACTGTAACCTTGTTCAGCTGACGATAGTCAATACACATACGCATAGAACCGTCCTTTTTCTTCACAAACAATACAGGAGCACCCCAAGGCGAAACACCGGGTCGAATGAAACCCTTACCCAATAACTCCTGTAACTGATCCTTCAACTCCTTCAACTCAGGGAGGAGCCATACGGTACGGTGGAATAGAAATGGGCTGAGGGCTCGACAACAAGTCAATAGCAAAGTCAATATCTCTATCGGGCGGCATGCCCGGGAGATCAGCTGGAAATACATCAGCAAAGTCACGTACCACAAAAACAGAATCAGTAGAGGGAGTGTCAATACTGACGTCCCGCACATAGGCTAGATAAGCAGCACACCCCTTCTCAACTATACGCTGAGCTCTGAGAAAAGAAATAACACGGCTAGGGGTGTGATCTAGAGTACCACTCCACTCAATACGTGGAATGCCTGGCATAGCCGGCGTCACGGTCTTGGCGTGACAATCAAGAATAGCATAATGGGGCGACAACCAGTCCATGCCCAGAATAATATCAAAATCGACCATCCCAAGCAGCAATAGATCCGCTCTGGTCTCGAAATCACAAATGGTGACCAAACACGACCGATATACACGGTCCACAGCCAAAGAATCACCCACTGGGGTGGAAACATAAATGGGGGCACACAAAGAATCTCGAGGCACACCCAGATTAGAAGCAAAGTAAGAAGACACATATGAAAAAGTGGAACCAGGGTCGAATAGAACCGATGCCTCCCCGTGACTAACCAGAATAATACCTGTGATAACAGAGTCAGATGCAACAGCCGCAGCGCGATCAGGAATAGCATAGAATCTGGCCTGTCCCCCCTCTCGAGGGCGGCCTCTGGAACCCTGACCCCCGCCCCTGGCTGGCTGGGCAGGTGGAGTGGCAGCTGGAGCTGGAATGATAGCCTGCTGGCCCTGAGAACCACACTGATGCTGTGATGACTGATGAGGGGCTCCTCTCCTGCGCCTGGGGCACTCCCTAACCAGATGGCGAGTATCCTCGCACTAAAAACAAGCTCTGGGAGGACGCGGTGGCTGTGACTGACCGGCCTCACCCCCACTAGTCTGACCCCTGGAAGGATCATGCGCAGGAGGTGCACTGGAAACTGGGGGAGAATAATAAGGCTCCTGAGGTGCTGGAAGACCTGGAGTACTACCGGCTGCTGGCAATGCTGAATGAATTGGACGGCCGGAATAACCCCTACTAAAACGACCGGATGCTGAAGTGCGGGTTTCAGAGAAATGACCCGACTCACGAAACCTCTTGGCCTCCCTCTCTCCCCGCTCTCTAGGGAGCATACTCTCGATCCTCCTGGCGATGCTCACCGCTAGCTGATAGGATATATCTGTCTCCAACTCCCTGTCCATGATGGATCGGATCGGCGGAATCAGGCCCTCAATAAACCTCCGCACCCTCTCCCGGACTGTGGCTACCAAGGCCGGTGCATGTCTGGCAAGACGGGTGAAACTGATAGCATACTCCGATACTGACATGGAGCCCTGTCGCAACCGCTCAAACTCCGAGCGCCAAGAATCCCTAAGGCTCTGAGGAACAAACTCTCTCAAAAATAGATCTGAAAACTGCGTCCAGGTCAATGAAGCAGACTTTTATGGACTATCCAACTCATACGTACGCCACCAGTCATAGACGGCCCCGCGAAACTGAAAAGCAGTGAAGGAAACCCCGCTGGTCTCTACAATCCCCATAGTACGAAGAATACGATAGCACTCCTCTAGAAAACCCAATGCATCTTCTGAAGCCAAACCACTAAACACTGGAGGGTCATATTTCTTGAACCTCTCCAATCTACGCTGCTCGTCCTCAGAGGCAGCTGGTCCACCTCCGGGCTGTGCTGGAGCGGCAGGAGGCATAACCAAAACATCTGGAACCTGTCCCACTGGCACACGCTGCTCCGGTGTAATGGTTGCGGGAGTCTGGGCCCCTCCCCCGGCCAGGGATGTAGCTGCGACAAGAGGAAGCAGTCCTGCCTGAGCTAAAGTGGTATACATACTTATGAACTGGGCCAGGGTCTCCTGTAGTGCTAGAGTAGTAGCAGCTGTAGTCGGTGTACCAGGTGCCTGCGCTCCAACCTGGTCTACCTATGGCACCTCAGCGGCAGCACACACGGGTGTTGTGGCTGCACCTCGGGCGTGTCCTCGTCCTCTACCTCGGCCCCGACCTCTGACGGTGGCAACAGGGGGCGCGGGTACCTGATCATCGCGAGTAGCTCGTGTCCTCACCATCTGTGAGAGAATAGAAAGCAATAGTTTAGATTTGATGCCAAAAATGTCGCACGACAAGGAATCCAAAAGAAATGAAGAGTTTCCTAAACAGTTACATAGCCCCTCGTAGATAAATACAGACGTCTCCGTATCGATCAGCGAGACTCTAAGTAATCGGTCTGTGTCCCGTGACTCCTATGAACCTAGAGCTTTGATACCAACTTGTCACGACCCTAGTTCACCAATCGTGAACATGTCGTGATGGCACCCGGTCCCCACGACTAGGTAAGCCTAACACGTTGCGGAATATACAAGCTATGAACACTTAAATAAGAAACAACGGAAAAATAGCATAAAAAGGTATGTAATCCGTGCCGCTTGGCACATACATCAGTCAGCACACTGAATAAAACGCTACCAAGATCCGGAATCCCACGGCAACACAGACTAAAAGAGAATATACAACTGTGGATCTATGTGTAAAGAGTGTCTAACAACGAAATGAAGGAAAAATGTCAACTAGTACTATTAGAATAGAAGGAAAGCCTCCGGATCCGCGGACGTAGCAGGATCATACCTCGAGGTCTCCCTGAAAGCTGCGGAATCACCTAGTACGAGCCTGTCCTGATGTACCTGGATCTGCACAACAAAAGTGTGCAGAAGAGTAGCATGAGTACACCACGGCGGTACTCAGTAAGTGCCAAGCCTAACCTCGATGGAGTAGTGACGAGGAAGGTCAGGGCCCTACTGAGAAACAATAATATAATAATGATAACAATAGTAAGCAGTTTAAATGATAATAATTCCGATATAACAACAATAAGGTGATTACTGCAACCGTTTACAATTTAAGCTGACAACAAGTAACCAACTCAATAAAAACAAGTCCAGGACCTGTGGGAATTGAACCCACAGTCCCATTGACAGTACCCATGGGTCTCCGGGAATCGAACCCGCAGCCCACATTTCAATAAATCTCAGGATCACCGGGAATCGAACCCGCAGTCCACTTCTCAATAAATCTCAGGATCTCCGGGAATCGAACCCGCAGTCCACATCTCAATAAATCTCGGGATCTCCGGGAATCGAACCCGCAGTCCACATCTCAATAAATCTCAGTATCTTCGGGAATCGAACCCACAGTCCACATCTCAATAAATCTCAGGATCTCCGGGAATCGAACACGCAGTCCACATCATTATCACTCCGGGTCTCTGGGAATCGAACCCACAGCCCTGGGATCTCCGGGAATTGAACCTATGGTCCACAAACACAGCAAGTAAGGGAATACACAGAGAGAATATAATATGCTTAACTATAACTTCACCGATAAACAGCGCCAGTGATTACCAAGAAAACTCAAGTAAGACAATTAGGCAACAAGACAGTTAATTACTTCCTAATCATGCTTTTCTAACTACTACCGGGTAAGAATATCGAATTATCAGCTAAAAGCAGGAATATCACTCATCGAACATTTTAAGTAAAGTATGTGTTCAACAACTAGCGCATGTACACACCCGTCACCTCGCGTACAAGGCATTTAAAGTATCACATAATATCCTAGGGGTGAAAGTCCCCCACACGAGGTTAGACAAGCCACTTACCTCAATTCCGGTACAAAACCTCTAAGAAATAACCCTCTTGCCGCGAATGTCGGCCTCCACAAGTGTAGTATCTGACAAAAATTAATAGAATCACATCAAAATAGGCCAATTGGGCATTACCCAATCAAAATAACTCAAAATACACCAAAACCCACAAGTTGCCAAAACCCGACTTTCGGCACGCTTATCGAAAAATCATGAAAATTATATATTCGGGTTCCTTATCTCAATACGAGTCCGTGCATATAAAATTTATCAAAATCAGACTCTGTTTGCCCATTCAAATCAAAGGTTTTCTAAAATTTAGGCCCAAGGCTCAAACCCACCTTTAATCTTCCATTTTCAGTGAAATAATCACGGATTTCATGATAAACCAACGAATTAAGGTCAAGAAACTTACCCCCGTTGATTTACCGATGATATCCCAGCGTTTCCCCTTCGAAAACCTCTCTTGGAGCTCAACAATGGCGGTTTTGGTGTGTTAGGCCGCGACTGAAATGTTCTGGACTTAAAGTCACTGCCAGGCCATTTTACTCTACGCGATCGCAGCACTGGGCTTGCGATCGCGATGCACAAAATATGGGTGGCCTAATTTTTCTCTACGCTATCACGTGATCCTGGACGCGATCGCAGTGAACAACTCAGCGACCCTATGCGATCGCAATGACACGAACGCGATCGCGAAGAACAAACTCGTCCGGCTCCCCAAACTACCCTACGCGATCACATACTACCTCACGCGATCGCGATGCTTACTCTCCCAGGACTTACGCGATCGCACGCTTTACTTCGTGATCGCAGAGCTCGGGATTTCTCCCTTACGCGATCGCATGGCCATCTCCGCGATCGCGGAGAGCAAAATTTCTCTGCAATTATTGCAGCAGAACAGCAGTGCCTTTTGGCACAAATTGGTCCGTTTGGACCCCCCGAATTCATCCCGAGGCTCCCGGGACTCCAACGAAAACCACCAACATACTCCAAAACACGATACAAACTCTTTTCAATCATAAAAACACGTCTAACAACATCAAAACCCATAATTCACATCGAATTCAAGCCTAAATTTCTTAAAACTTTCCGAATTGCACATTCGATCTAAAACCCATCCAAACGACGTTCGAATGACCTGAAAATTTGTGGACATATCCAAAATCACATAATGAAGCTACAAAAATTGTCGAAATTCCATTCCGACCTCCATATCAAAATCTCACCTATCGTTCGGATTCGCCAAAATTTCAAACTTCGGCATTTCAAGCCTAATAGAGCTACGGGCCTCCAAAATACATTCCGAACGCGCTCCCAACCCCGAAATCACCTGACGGAGCTAATGGAACCATCGTATTTCCGTTCCGAGATCGTCTTAACACTGTTCCGGTTACGGACCATTTTCTAACTTTAAAGTTCTCATTTAGGGACTAAGTGTCCCAAAATGCTCCAAATTTCAGAACCGACTCTCCCGGCATACCACAATAGCAGAAATGAACTTAGGGAAACAGTTAAATTGGGGATTGGGGCGTAATTTTCTAAAACGACCGGCCGGGTCGTTACAAGGACCCCCCTGGATAATGGGATTTAATTTAGAATTCTCAAGACCCTCCTAGATAATGGAATTTAATTTTAAAAGTTCTCACGACCATCCTAGATAATGAGATTTAATTTTAAAAGTTCTCAGGACCCTCCTGGATAATGAGATTTAATTTTAAAAGTTCTCAGGACCCTCATGGATAATGAGATTTAATTTAAAATTTTCAGGACCCTCCTGGATAATGGGATTTAATTTTAAAAGTTTTCAGGACTCTCATGGATAATGAGATTTAATTTAAAATTATCAGGGCATTCCTGGATAATGAGATTTATTTTTAAAAGTTCTCAGGACCCTTCTGGATAATGAGATTTAATTTTAAAGGTTCTTAGGATCCTCCTGGATAATGACATTTAATTTAGAATTCTGAGGACCCTCCTGGATAATGGGATTTAATTTAGAATTCTTAGGACCCTCCTGGATAATGAGATTTAACTTTAAAAGTTCTCATTACCCTTATGGATAATGGATTTAATTTAAAATTCTGAGGACCCTACTGGATAATAGGATTTAGTTTTAAAAGTTCCCAGGACCCTCCTGGATAATGAGATTTAATTTAGAATTCTCAAGACCTTATGGATAAAGAGATTTAATTTTAAAAGTTCTCTGGACCTTCATGAATAATGGGATTTAATTTAGAATTCTCAAGACCCTCCTGGATAATGGGATTTATTTAGAATTCTCAAGACCCTCCTGGATAATGAGATTTAATTTAGAATTCTCAGGACCCTCCTGGATAACGAGATTAAATTTTAAAAGTTCTCAGAACCCTCCTGTATAATGAGATTTAATTTAGAATTCTCAGGACTCTCTTGGATAATGGGATTTAATTTTAAAAGTTCTCCGGACCCTCCTGGATAATGGGATTTAATTTTAAAAAGTTCTCAGGACCCTCCTGGATAATGAGATTTAATTTAGAATTCTAAGGACCTTCCTCGATAATGAGATTTAATTTTAAAAGTTCTCAGGACCCTCATGGATAATGGAATTTAATTTAAAATTCTCAGGACCCTCATGGATAATGTGATTTGATTGAAAATTTTCTGATCCCTCCTAGATAATGGGACTTAGTTTTAAAATTTAGCATATGTTCTATGTGAGCACGTGATTTTTGCCTTACATGAGAATTACTCCCAAAAAAATTCATAAATAAAATAGTTTTGTGTTGTGCATGATTTTTGTGATTTTTGTGTTATTTTTCTCTTATTACTTGCATTTTTTGCGTGTGCATGTCCATTATATAAATTAATATAAAATACAAAAATATTTGCATTTTTGCATATAAATTCAAGTTTGCAATTAAGAGTAATTAAGCTTATTTTATGAAAAATGAAGAAATCACAAAAATATGCATTTGTTCTATTTTTAGCATTTAATGTCCCAATTGTGTGATTTTATTTTAAATTGGTGTGATAATTTTTATTAAGCATTAATTAGTATTTGTAAATTAATTAGGATTTTATAATTTGCATTAGAATTTTTTTATTTACATTTTTGGAAATTAATTTAGGAGTAAGATAAAGAAAAAGTAAAAAATTCAATCAAAAAAAAAAGAGGGAAATCGGAATTGGGCCTAGTTCATTCTAATCTTCAAGCCCAACTTAAATACACCCAGTTACCTCACCCAAAACCCAAACAAATAAACCATTTCCAGTTGAACCGACCCGGCCCCATGTTAATTCATTTGATCTCAGCCGTTGGTTGTTAAATCCAACGGCTAAGATTAAAGTCTTGATTTTAATACATAAATACCCACCCCAAGACCCATATTATTCAGTCATTCCATCCCTAAACGACCCCCTCCGTCTGTGAAGAGATGAGCGAGACAGAACCCTAGCCGCCCTGTTCTCCTCGCCTGAAAACCCATCTCCGCCGGCTCCGAAGCCCCCCAAACTCACACCCCTGAACATACCTGATCCCCCCTCTCCAAATCCTTACCCATTTTACGTCGAATCATCCCGTAGCTTCTCGAATCTCCGATCGGAGATTCGAGCAAAACAACAAAACAACCTTAATCTGCCCCAAAATCATACCAGACCTTCCCCTAGCCGCCCTCGTTACCAAATCATAACTGGTTTGGTTCGAATCAAGCCCTAGCTCCTCAACCCCCAAATTGAGCCCTCAAGAACCCTAGAATTAAAAAACTAGGGATTTCGTCCAATTGAAATGACTTGAAGTTAATAGACTTTAATTGGTATGTTTTCATTTGAAAACATTTCAATTAAAGTCCATTCGACTTCAAAAAATGCAATTTCAAGTCCATGTGAGCCCGGGTTTGTTCGATTTCGGATTCTCTTCATAAGGTATTTCATTTTTCCTTCTGTTTTATATATTGTTGTGCTCATTGTTTGGTTTAATTGTTCATTTGTTTTCTGTTTTTAGTTTTAAATCTTTTCTCTCTTCTTCTCCGAACTCAAGACCTTTTATTTGGTCAAAATTGTTATTTCTTTTGATTGTCTGATTGTTGTTTGTTATTAGTGTACATGTTCGGTTGATTAACGTCGTCGAACAATTAGTTGTTACGAAGTCCTTATTTTAGCCGAGTCTTGAAATCTTCCGTATTTGCAATGTCGGATGAATTGTCCATTTTTGGATTTGGTATGAATATGTCTTCACTGTTTATGTTCGTTAAAGTATGATGGAGGATCGAATTATGTTGTCGATCACTCACCTCTATTTGATTTCAGTTTTTACATGTGCGTCGAGTCTTGAAATCTTCAATTGTTGCAATTTCGTATGAATCTGTCTTCACTGTCAATTGATGTTGATTAGGTCTGTTGCCCCCTCTAAGCCTGACCGTATATTATAGTTTGAATGTCGATTAATCGATATCGATTATATAGGTCGTAGTTGTTTAAACGAATATCGTCGTAGGATCAATCACTTAATAGGAGTTCTGTTTTTTTTCATGTTGTTGAATTCCTTGGATGTTTTTGTGTAATTGGTATTGGTTTTGAATGCTGGTTGATAGTAAGGTTGAAATTCATACCTCGTTTAGGCAGTCGAAGTCAAAGATTAAGTGAATCTAGTTAAATACATGTTTAAATACATGTATGAACTCAGTGCAAAGGTGTATTTATCTAAGAATATGCTGTAAAGATTAAAGAGCACACTGCTAAGCATATAAAAGAAAAGGGGTGAATTTAAAAAGGAAAAGGGGAACTAATAGGTTGGCCTAGTGTTTTTATTGGCTGTGAATCAGAGAGAACATGGGTGTGTGATTAAAAGGTGAAAGGGATACACATGGGAGGGAATAAATAGGCTGGAAAGTGAACTATTGAATTCTTATTTGTCTATAAAAACAAACAGAACACACACACAGGGGGGACAGAAAGATAGTAAGACTGATACACTGGAAATATACAGAGCAGAGAGATACAGATTGGAGAGTTTTCTTTGAGAGGAGAAAAAGAGCTAAAAAACCTAAGAAAAGATATTGTTTTCATTGATATTCTTGAAGTGTTTTACTGGTTTGATCTCGTAGAATCAGTTCTGGTTTATTGTTCATTGATTGCATTTTGAACCTTCAGAGTTGTTTTACTGGAGATACTAGAATTGGTCTAGTTGTTTAGATTCATTCTAAATTGGTTTGGCTTCGATTTCTTTCGGATTTTTCTTCCCCTTACTGCTGCATTTTGGTTGAGGTCTATACTGGATTTTGAAAAGAAGGAAAATAACATTGTTACATCGCGGTCAAAATCTATTCTTGTCCATAGTTGGATTTCTGAGTCGTCCTGGGTTCAAGCTGTTACTGCTGCTATTTCTTTGCTGCTGCACTGTTGTTACTTGCTGATTGATAACCTCTCCTTTCTTTGTTTCAATTCAAATTCCAGGTATTTATTCAAACCTTGTGTTGATGTAAGCTTTGAAGATGAAGTAAATGGAATGAAATGTTAGGATTTGGGTTCAAGTTGTAGCGGTAAAAATGAATATTAGACCACTTGTATTTGTTTAGGCTTACTTCAAATATACTTATCTAGTATGAATGGGACTGTAGTTGAACTGATTTTGAGTGATTTCTCATTTGTTTTGATACATTGCCATTTTTATGAGTTGGGGTATTTAGCAGGTGGTTAGAACAATGTCTTAAGTGTTCATGATTTGATTTTTCTTTTTATTTGTTAAATGAAAATAGATATTAGTTAAAATAATTACAAAAGTTAATAATTAGCCCAGTAGATAAGTTAAACAAGATTTCTTTTATTTTTTAGGCTTGCGCATTACTGTTGAAATCCACAAACGCAATCCAATTTTTTTTTTGTTTTCTTGATTTGGTCTCGTGACCTAATACGTGTGTGTGTATATGAGAAGCAACCGGATTTAATTCTTAAATTGTGTCCACAGTATAATGAAGGTGTTTGGTCTTTTATCATTTAGTTACTAGTTTAATATATTGGAATAATGAGAGTAATTAATGAATTAATGAAATGATAGATTGTTTGAATTGGTCATTTTACTTGGTTGTTGAATCCGTTCATATTAGGTAGGAAAAATTGGTCTCTAATTTTGTGGTGAGAATTAATTTCTTATGTCCCCATATAGTAAATCTATCAAAAAATGGAAATAAATAATCATAAATAATCGTAGCCCCGATTTAGGCAAATATTGTGATTATGTATACGTTCACGTGACATGATTGCGATTCTAAAAATAAAAGCGGAGTTTGCGTTCGCACAACTTTGGCCCAAATTTTCTTAATAAAAATAAAGCGTCATTATTTATGGACACGTTCGCGTGACATGGTTTCTGACGCGCCAAACAAATGGGTATACGTATGCGTAACCCGTGTCAAGATAACTAATAATAATCGAAAGCGGTTGAAAGTTAAAATTTGCACATAAGTTGAAACATGTTATACAAATTAGATAAATAAGCAAATATGACAGTTGAGTGACCGTGCTAGAACCACGGAACTCGGGAATGCCTAACACCTTCTCCCGGGTTAACAGAATTCCTTATCCAGATTTCTGTCTCGCAGACTATTAAACAGAGTCATCCTTTTACTCGATTCGGGATTAAACCGGTGACTTGGGACACCATAAATCTCCTGAGTGGCGACTCTGAATTAATTAAATAAATCCTGTTTCGATTGTCTTTTAATTGGAAAAACTCCCTCGCGCCCACGCAGGTGCGCGCCAAAAGGAGGTGTGACAGCTCTGGCGACTCTGCTGGGGAATAAAACTCAGGACTACCGGTTCGGGGTTTAAGAATTCGAGCTTTGAATAATTATTTTATTTGGCTTATTTATTATCTGATTTTATTACATGTTTATATTTTATATGCTAAATGTTGCTTTACCGCTTTGATATTTCGTGAACTGTATATAAATTGTGCCGATACCCATTTTTTCTCTTCTGAGTCTTTTGAAATATAATACCGGGCATTTGCTGGACATAGCCCGTTTTTCTCAAGATAGCCGTGGTGCTTGGCACCCGGTGAAGGATTTTGTAGTCACACATGTTTAGGCGGAGAGTCTGTCAATTAAGCCGGAAAGCCATGCTACCGGTGCATTGACACTCTTCGGCTCGAGTTGTCCGCTCGAGTTAAAGCCAGTCTAGACACTTTTTCCAACAGGATGATGACTTAGAATAACAAAACCTTATGCCGGATCCCCGAGAGGAACGTTTATTTGCATCATGTGCATATTTGACTTAGGAGGCTCAACACAGGGGTTGGGCCTGTCTAGGACAGGTGTACCTGAAACAAAGAGACCAACTTGTGGCATCTTTCTGTGTGCATTTATTTGTTTCGATCTTACATGCCGACCGGTTTGTTAAAAAGAGAGGAAGAAGTGGAAAACGTCGGGGTATATAGTCAAAATAGTTTTATGGAAAATAGTTAGTTCTTTGAAAATTAATTCTGAAAAAAAAAATGCAAAAAATTCCAAATAAATTTTCTTAATTTTACGAAAATAGTTAGTTTTTTTTTAAAAAAATTTTTTTTGAAAAAATGCAAAAAAAAAAAAAATTCCAAATAAATTTTCTTAGTTCCTTTGAAAATAATTTGTTTTAGAAATGTTGTTTAAAAATAGTTTGTTTTCTTTTCTTAAAATGATTTAGTCCTTTTATTTTCGAACTACGCAAGTTTGATTCTCACCAAACATGAGATACGTAGGCAACCCATATCGGGCTCAACTAATACTGATTTTTTTTTTTTAAAAAAAGAAAACAATAATAAAAATATTAGAATTAGGATTTTTGGTTTTAGTCGAGAGTTAGGAAATTTTGCAAAAATAGCCAAACGCCTCAAAAGGGGCGCCGGAGGACTAATTTCGCAAAACGTAATATAGACATCACGCCGGTATCCTGTTATACAGCCTTCAAATCTTCTTCAAGTGCTGAAAGGCCGTATTAACAAGACTCGTTTTTTTTACATAATGAAAAATATATATATAAAAAATAATAAATAAAAAAAAAATTTGAAAAAATCTTAAGTTCATTTTTATCTTTTCTAGGATCAGCATGACTTCCTCGCAACGAATCGGCCAGAAAAGGGCAAGAGACGAAATGCCACCCATGTTCATGGTCCAAGACAAGACCCCGGATCGGCTCTGTAAATGGTGGACTAGTTTCTCGGCTTGGGAAAGAAATCAAGTTCACAAGCACCTCAAGTTTCTGCCGGACATCATGATGATAAAACCGGACAAAAATGTGATCAGAGCATTAGTGAGTTTTTGGGACTCAACAAGCAATGTGTTCAGATTCCGGGACTACGAAATGACACCCACTTTGGAAGAATTGGGCGAACTCACAGGACTCGGAAGAGATTTGCACAAGATGAGACCTCCAGCTCCTAGGCAGATGGGTGTAAATAATTTCTTGAAAAAGTTATGTCTCCGGTGGGTTCCCATGGGTTGTTTGGAGAACGGTTGGGTGCCACTAGATTATCTCTACGACAGATTTGGTGATAAGAATGGGTTCGCGAAATTCTCAAATACTGAATTTGTCAACCAGTTGAATTATGACGCCTAGGGAGACTTAAGGATTTATGCCTTTATGATCGCTTTTTTGGGAACCATGGTTTTTCCCGAACGTGACGGACGCATCAGACTCCGTTTGGCTGCGGTGGTCTCATATCTACATAGTAACGAGGAACACACTGTTCTTCCAATGATACTAGGAGACATCTTCCGGGCCTTAACTCGTTGCCAAGAAGGACAAGATTATTTTGAAGGTTGCAATATCTTATTACAAATGTGGTTTGTAGAACATCTCTATCATCACCCAATTGTGATAAACTTCAACACGGATTGGCTGAATTATATTCGTTGTCATACAAACAGAGCCGCCCGTTGTAACCTTCCAGAAGATTTGAGGACTTGGCAAGAACTTCTCAACTCTTTAAGGGCAGATCAACTTACCTGGAATTATTATTGGTTCCCTTCTGCCAAAATCATGCATATGTCAACATATCGCCCATTCTACATACTAATGGGTTTCAGGGGTTTCCAACCATATGCCCCGCTACGTGTCATGCGGCAGTTGGGTAGAGAACAGAAAAGGCCCCCAATTGAGGATATGCGATCGTTTACATGGGAATTTGTGACGGAGGAGACCCCGAGGAGACTTATGCACAGAAAGTATGGTTCGGTAGTCGACTCTCCGACATCAACGAAATGGTTACCGATCGAGAACGTGGAGAAGTGAGTCTCGCATATATTGAATGGTTCCGCAACCAATCAATGCCAGAACAGAGGTCAGAGAGGTCAGTGAAGTATGCCGTGGATTGGGAGAAAGAGGTAGAAACCCGAGTAAGGGAGGCTAAACATGAGACAGCACAAGATTTCCAATCTTGCATTAACACTTTAAAAGAAGACAAGGGAATTTTGGAAGCTGCCATGGATATATAACAGGCTGATTTCGATCGAGAAAGGGCCGGTTGGGAGCAGGAAAGAGAAGCACTCCGAACTCAAATTCAAGAGATGCAATTGGCCGCAGAAAGGTCAAGGAGGAGTCGAAGTGATCAGATGTTGATAAACGATTTGGAAAGGAAAGCCTTTGAACACCAAGAAGACTTGGAGAAGGCAAAAGCGGCTTTGGTTGCAGTCCGGACAAAATGGAAAAGAGCAGCCCACCAAGAAGCACTCCGTATACAACAAGTAGAGAAAGACTATGATGCAATCATCGTTGATTTAAGAAAAGCAAATGCCGCTCTTAGAGAGCAAACTCTCAGGCAAGTCCGGGATGCCAAAGCAGATAGAGACCGTTGCCACGACTTGATGGCACGGATGGAAAGACAAATAGATAGGCTCTTGGACCATATCTACGGCAACGCTCAAGTCTTAGGGGCAAAGAACCGACACATAGGACAGCTGCTCAGAGAAAAAGACATGATCAGGACCAGGATCAATGAAACCGGACACTACATCACTATGAAGTGTTTGACTTGCGAACAAGTACCTCGGCCTGCCCTTTTCTCTTCAATCATGGAATGTGTCCACCAAGTCATGGCAGAATTGGGGAGTATACAGAAAGATCTTACACCAAGAACTGCAGCAAGGCCAAACAACGCCCCCGGGCGCAAAGATTCGAGGCTTTGGAACATGCTTAGAAGAGTCTGCTGTTTTAGAGTCTGTTTGTCCTTTTAAAAGTTTTTCTCCATTGTTGTCATTTTGCAAGTGTTTCAAGTTTCAAGTTTGTCGAAATAAAATTCATGAACATTTCATTCATATCTTATGTCTATTGTTTTAGAACTACGCTCGGTCTGATTCACGCGGGGACGTGATACGTAGGCAATCCACATAAGATTCGACCACCACTAAAAAAAAAAGAAAAATGGGGAGGTTAATAACAATAAAGTCTTCAAGGATAAAAGAAAAAGAAAAAGAAAAGCTGGAATGACGCATGCGAGGAATACATGTAGAAATGGTTAATTGATTAGGTGCATTGCATCCAAACGTGCGATAACATGCCTATTAAAATTCAGTGAGCTAACAAGTTTGTTGCAATACCAGAAAAGTTAGCAGTTGACTTGACAGAGTATACTGGCCGATCACCCTTACCATACCAGATCAAAAGGTCCAATTCCAGCAAGCATGTCTAGTTCCGGCAAAAGTATCGATGGGGAGAAAACAGAGATACAAATCATGAAAGAAGAAGTGGACCGGTTGAGACAACAAATGACAGAGATGCACCTAGCCTGGGCTAGGGGACAATCATCACCAAACCTTCCTACTTTTCCACCAGCACCAGAGCGTCCGCCCATTGACCCCTCAACAAGTGCACCAATCTATCCTTATTATCAAGGGGAAAACCCATATACCTCCCCGGTTTCACCGGCCAGACAAAATCCCCCTCGCCCGGTTACCCCTGTTTTTGTGGCACCTCCACCTGATACTTTACAAAAGTCATCCAGTGAGCCGCTTTTTCAAATCCACGACAATCATTATTATTCTCCTGAGCCTACCTTTAAGGCTCCTGAACCGTATTCACACACCCCTCACTGGGATAACACGGCAGAACCGGAAAAGCACGTTAAAAGTTTGGAGCATGAGGAAGTTATTCGAAAGGTTAAAAGCCTGGAGCAGTCCTTCAGGAATATGCATGGTTTGGGTAACCAGGTCAGTGTCGCTTACAAAGACCTGTGTCCATTCCCAGATGTCCAGTTGCCAGCCGGGTTCAAAACGCCCAAGTTTGACTTATACGAAGGGCATGGTGACCCGGTAGCCCATCTTCGAGGTTTTTGTAGTAAAATGCGAGGAGCCGGAGGACGAGATGAGATTCTGATAGCTTACTTCGGTCAGAGTTTGGGGGGATCCGCACTAGAGTGGTACACAAGGCAGGATCCCAGCAGATGGTTTACATGGGATGACTTGGCTCAAGCATTCATCGGCCAGTTCCAATACAATCTTGAAATAATCCCCGATCGCTTATCATTGCTAAAGTTAGAGAAGAAACCCGCCGAAAGTTTCAGAGAATTTGGTTTCCGCTGGAGGGAACAGGCAGCGAGAGTAGATCCGCCGATAAGAGAGAATGAAATGGTGGATTACTTCCTACAGACACTGGAGCCAACCTATTTCGGACATCTGGTGACGTCCGTAGGGAAGTCATTCACTGAGGTGATAAAGATGGGGGCTATGATCGAGAAAGGCTTGAAAGCTAACAAGATCATGAGTTATGCAGCGTTGAAAGCCACCACTCAAGCTATTCAAAGTGGCACCGGAGGGGTGCTTGGAAAAAAGAGGAAAGAAGAGGTCGCGGCAGTTGATTCCAGAGCATGGTTCAGGAACAGAGGCCCCGCACCCCAATATAATTCGCCACAGCCCCACCAACAAAATTACTCTCACAATCCATACAGCCATCCACAACACTATTACCCAACACCAGATGCTCACTTCATCGTCCATCATGCCCAATCATATGCTCCACCTCCCGTCCAGGCACCATGGCGTGCGCCAAATCCACAGAATAATTACCCACCCCCAAGAGCCTATAGAAATCCCACGGGTGCGGGCTTTCGTCTGAACCAAGCATTCAAGAGCGACAGGGCGCCAAGGCCAAAGACTTTCACTCCCTTGGGGGAGTCCTACACCAGTTTGTTCCACCGTTTGAAGCAAATAGGGTTGCTAAATCCGTTTGAGGCTAAGCTACCAAACCCTCTTCCAAAGAATCCGGACCATTCAGTAAATTGTGCATACTGCTTAGGATGTCCAGGACACGACACAGAAAAATGTTGGAGGTTGAAAACAGCTATCCAGGAACTCATCAACACTCGCCGAATTGAAGTACAGACTCCAGCGGAGCCCAACATCAACCAGAATACACTTCCAACTCATCATGAGACCAACATGATCGAGTTGGTACGGGTAGAGGAGGGAAAAGGAGAAAACCTCTCAGACTGTGATGATGATCAAGTCTAGTGGGGTAGGAATGAAAAAGGGACCAAGCCTTGATGAGTCACTCATCTGCAAGAAGGACGTACAAAGGGGGTTGGAAACAGAAAAGGGAAGTGTGAACAAAGTACCTATGAGGCCGGAGGGAGTAAAAATAGTTGTACCAGGGGCAGCAACTAAACCCGTCTTGACTGTAGCAGGTGTTCGAGTGGATCCTTTCATCATCAAGCCTGCAATACAGTTGCCAATAGCCGATAGCAAAGCTATTCCATGGAATTATGATCGGATCACGACAACTTACAAAGGGAAAGAAGTTAAAGAGGAAGTTTGCGAAGCGCAAGGTCTGACCCGTTCAAGGAGATGTTTTGCCCCTGCGGAATTAAGGAAGACTACTCCGGCAACACTAAAAAGCCGGTAACTAACGAAGAGGCAGAAGAATTCCTGAAAAAGATGAAGCTGCATGATTACTCTGTCTTAGAACAGCTGAAGAAGACTCCTGCGCAAATCTCATTGCTGTCCTTGCTGATACATTCCGAAGAACATCGGCAAGCTTTGATGAAAGTTTTGAATGAGGCCCATGTGCCTGATAAAATCTCTGTGAGTCATTTGGAAAATATCACTAATAGGATCTTCGAAGCGAACCGGATCACCTTTACCGATGATGAGTTGCCTGAGGAAGGCACCGAGCACAACAAGGCTTTATATCTTATGGTAAAGTGTGAGGAGTCGGTGGTTACCAAAGTCCTAGTCGAGAATGGGTCCAGTGCGAACATTTGTCCTCTCTCTACACTAAACAAGTTGAAAGTAGATATCGGCAGGATACGCAAGAACAACATATGTGTCCGAGGGTTTGATGGAGGAGGAAAGGCGTCGGTCGGGGACATAATGTTAATCTTGACCAATCGGACCAGTGGAGTTCACCATGGAATTCCAGGTGCTGGACATGGTAGTGTCATATAACCTTCTGATAGGGCGATCGTGGATCCATGCCGCAAAAGCAATTCCATCCAGCTTACACCAACTAGTCAAATTTGAGTGGGACCAACAGGAGATCGTAGTCCATGGAGAGAATGATCTGCAACCAGGCATAATCGTCCCTTTTGTTGAGACAGAAAAGGATGTTGGGCCATGGGTATACCAGATCTGCGATGTGGTATCCGCCAACCGAGTTCCAGAAGGGAATGCATTCCCAACGACAGAATAATTACTGTAGACGTCATGGTGGCTCATGAAATGTTGAGAAACGGTTTCATACTCGACAAAGGTTTAGGTGCATCTCTGCAAGGAATCAGACAACCGGTATCTGTGGTCGAAAATGTGGGAACCTTCGGCTTGGGATTCAAGCCAACATCAGAGGATATCCAGCGAGCCAAAAGGAATAAGCAGAAGACATGGGTGCTCCCGAAGCCGGTTCCACGCCTTTCCCAATCTTTTGTCAAGTCCGGAGTAAGAGGACATCTGACGACAAAGGTTCCCAATCCTATGGTTAGGCCGGACGAAGAGTTCTTAAGAAAGTTCGAGGACCTATTCGCAGATGTATGCATGCTCGAGGATGCCGAAGGATCCAGCCATGCCGATATACAGTTTGTGGGATCGAAAGCAAAATTGAATAATTGGAAGGCTACTCCTCTCCCTGTCCGGAAGGAGTCTTGGTAGTTTGTTTTGGATTGTTTTCTTTCGAAATTTTGTGTTGGGGTTGTCCCCGGAGTAAAATCCGTTTGTTATAGTTCATTTTGATTTGAGTTTGCAAGTTTGTTTGTCCTTGTACTGTTCCCATTAATGAAATTTTGTTCCCTTCGTGTCTAATTTTGTTTATTTTCCTTCTTTTTACTTTTCTGAGCAGCTTTCTTTCAACTGATCTTAATGATATGGCGTGCTTAAAGATTAATCAACCTAGTCTAGAAAGTCAATCGGGTTTGGAAATAATAACGCATGAAATAAGAGGTGACGAGAGTGAACCGGAATACGGCGATGATGAAGCCGTAGAAGAAATCGGTGAAGAATTAAGTCACTTCGAGGAAAAACCCAAACCAAATTTAAATGATACCGAGGCTGTTAATCTGGGGGACACAGATGACGTCAAAAAAACCAGAATAAGTGTCCATATTGAACCCAACTTGAGAGAAGAGTTGATCAAAACACTCATGGAATTTAAAGACATTTTCGCATGGTCGTACGACGACATGCCAGGACTCAGCACTGACCTAGTAGTCCATAAATTGCCTACCGACCCGGCATGCCCGCCCGTCAAACAAAAACTGCGAAAATTTAAGACGGAGATGAGTGTAAAGATCAAGGAGGAAGTAACCAAGCAGTTGCAGGCAAAAGTCATTCGCGTCACTCGATACCCTGAATGGTTGGCTAACGTAGTACCGGTGCCAAAGAAAGACGGAAAGATCAGAGTATGCGTGGACTATCGCAATCTCAACAAGGCGAGCCCTAAGCATAATTTCCCGCTTCCTAATATCCATATCCTGATTGATAATTGCGCCGGACGTGAAATCGGATCCTTTGTGGATTGCTACGCGGGATATCATCAGATCTTGATGGATGAAGAGGACGCAGAAAAGACGGCTTTTATCACACCGTGGGGGACTTATTGCTACCGGGTGATGCTGTTCGGTTTGAAGAACGCAGGGGCAACATACATGAGGGCGATGACTACGGTATTCCATGACATGATACACAAGGAAATTGAAGTGTACGTGGATGATGCGATCATAAAATCTAGACGTCAAGAAGACCACATTGCCGATCTTGGGAAGTTTTTCCAAAGACTGCGAAGATATGATATCAAGCTTAATCCAGCCAAATGTGCATTCGGAGTTCCGTCAGGAAAGTTGCTAGGATTCATCGTCAGCCGACGGGGCATTGAGTTGGACCCATCCAAAATCAAGTCCATCTAGGAGTTACCCCCGCCAAGGAATAAAACAGAGGTAATGAGTTTGTTGGGAAGGTTAAATTACATCGGTAGGTTTATTGCTCAACTTACAGCGACCTGTGAACCCATATTCCGTTTGTTGAAGAAAGACGCTGCGATAGAATGGACGACAGAATGTCAGGAAGCGTTTGACCAAATCAAAGGGTATTTGTCAAACCCACCCGTGCTAGTTCCGCCTGAACCGGGTAGACCCCTGATTCTTTATCTGACGGTTTTGGAGAATTCGTTCGGCTGCGTACTGGGGCAGCATGATCTTACTGGCAGGAAGGAACGGGCCATTTACTACCTCAGTAAGAAATTCACAGTCCACGAGGTCAAGTACACTCATCTAGAAAAGACGTGTTGCGCTTTGACTTGGGTAGCCCAAAAGTCGAAACATTATTTGTCTTCTTACACCACTTACCTCATTTCGCGTTTGGATCCGTTGAAGTATATTTTCCAGAAACCTATGCCTACGGGGAGGTTAGCAAAATGGCAAATATTACTTACAGAGTTCGACATCATATATGTGACAAGAACGGCTATGAAAGCTCAAGCCCTAGCCGATCACTTAGCTGAGAATCCTGTTGATGACGGATACGAACCTTTGAGGACGTATTTTCCAGACGAAGAAGTACTGCAAATTGATGGGTTGGAGTTAACCGAGGATCCGGGGTGGAAGCTTTTCTTCGACGGAGCGGCGAACGCAAAAGGAGTCGGAGTAGGGGCTGTGCTTATCTCTGAAACAGGACATCACTATCCTGTTACTGCTCAACTGCGTTTTCATTGTACCAATAATATGGCTGAGTACGAGGCATGTATCTTGGGGTTACGATTAGCGGTGGACATGGATGTACAAGACGTCTTGGTCTTGGGGGACTCGGACCTTCTAGTACATCAGATTCAGGGAGAATGGGAAACCAGAGACTTGAAGCTTATCCCGTATCGTCAATGTTTGCATGATCTGACCAAGCGTTTTCGATCAGTAGAATTCAGGCACATCCCAAGGATGCATAATGAGGTTGCCAACGCTCTAGCTACTTTAGCGTCAATGCTACATCACCCGGACAAGGTTCGTGTCGATCCGTTACATATTCAGATCCGGAATCAACATGCTTATTGCAATATGATAGAGGAAGAGATGGATGGTGAGCCATGGTTTCATGATGTTAAAGAATACCTCAGGTTAGGAATATACCCAGAGCAAGCAACTGGAGATCAAAGGAGAGCTATTCGGCGATTGGCAAACGGATTTTTCCTTAGTGGAGGGGTGCTGTACAAAAGAACCCCAGATTTGGGATTGTTGAGATGTATAGATGCAAGTCAAGCCACAACAGTGATGACAGATATACACTCCGGAGTTTGTGGACCACACATGAGCGGATACGTATTGGCAAAGAAGATTCTTCGAGCGGGATATTACTAGCTCACTATGGAGCGTGATTGTATAAGTTTCGTGCGAAGATGCCATCAGTGTCAGATACACGGAGATTTGATTCATTCTCCGCCAACCGAGTTGCATACAATGTCAGCACCATGGCCGTTTGTTGCATGGGGTATGGATGTTATTGGACCTATAGAACCTGCGGCTTCCAATGGTCATAGGTTCATTCTGGTAACGATTGATTATTTTACCAAGTGGGTGGAGGCCAAAACCTTCAAATCAGGTGACCAAGAAGGCGGTGGTGGACTTCGTACATTCCCACATCATCTGCAGGTTTGGAATTCCAAAGATAATCATCACAGATAACAGTGCCAATCTTAACAGCGGATTGATGAAGGAGGTACGTCAACAGTTCAAGATTACACACCGAAATTCCACACCATATCGTCCCAAAGCAAATGGTGCGGTTGAGGCAGCAAACAAGAATATAAAGAAGATATTGAGGAAGATGGTAGAAGGGTCTAGGCAATGGCATGAAAAGTTACCATTCGCACTGTTAGGTTATCGCACTACCGTCCGGACTTCGGTAGATGCAACTCCTTACTTGTTGGTGTACGGGACTGAAGCAGTAATACCAGCAGAAGTTGAAATTCCATCCCTCCGAATTGTCGTTGAAGCTGAGATTGACGACGATGAGTGGGTCAAAACCCGATTGGAGCAATTGAGCTTGATCGATGAAAAGAGATTGACAGCAGTATGTCATGGCCAATTGTATCAAAAGAGAATGGCGAGAGCATATAACAAGAAGGTACGTCCCGGGAAATTTGAAGTGGGACAGCATGTGCTGAAGAGAGTTCTACCACATCAGGCTGAAGCAAAAGGCAAGTTCGCTCCAAATTGGCAAGGACCATTTGTTGTGACTAGAGTATTATCCAACGGCGCTCTATGTCTAACTGATATTGAAGGAAGATGCACCGATATGGCTATCAATTCCGATGCAGTCAAAAGATATTATGTGTAATTCTTTAATGTATTTGTCAACGTTTGGCTTCGTTTGTGTGTATTTGGCATTTTCGGAGAATGAAATGACAAAGGCAATTTTTTCTACTACCCAAACACTTTAACCCTTGTTTTCCCCTTTGAGCCTTAATTATTCTTTCATATATCCTCCTTTGGAATCCTCAAAGAAGAAGTATAACAAAATAGAAAAAGAAACAAAGAAACAACACAAAGAAAAAGTGAACTACGTTCGACCTGATTCCTCAAGAAGGATACGTAGGCGCCGCACGGCTCGGTCATAATAAAATAAAAATCAAAGATTCCCCAAGCAACAAAACTGGGGCAGAAGTCATTGTTTCGTTTGAAAAGATAGTGTGGATTCCGAAAGTTGTAATGAGCTAACCGTTGAGGTTGAATCCCTTTTCTTTAGCCTCACGCACAAAAACCACATTAATGACCAAAAAAGACCTCTCGATCAGTATTTGAGAAATGCCAGTTCATGCGAATGAAAACTACAAATGACACTTCAATCCTCGACTGAACATAGGACTCACAAGCTGAAAAGGGATAACCCTTTAGAGGAAATCTCGTGGATAATACCCCAACCCACCGCATGGAAAGAAAGCAAAATGAGAGAGTCTTAACGGTGAAAACCCTCGCGGGCACCTTAAGGCGAAGAAAGCTAAGAGAAATAAAATGAGAGAGTCTTACGGTGAAAACCTTTACGGGCACCCTAAGGCGACGGGAGATCGAGAGAAATGAGAGAACTTCATTAGTGAAAACCCTTTGAAGGGCACTATGAGGTGACAAGGCGAGATGGTTACAAGGTGTCTGCATGAGACAAGGTTGGGACATTCGTTTGCTTCTAGCAAAATGCAGCCGTCAAAAAAGTGATTAACATAAATAGACTGGGTAGATTAATTTCGAAGGCACGGCATAACCATGGGATCAGTTATACATTCAGATAAGTTTTTCCCAGTTTTGAGTTCAAAAAAAGTTTTCCCTTTCTTTTATCATTCGCGGTCAGCATTCTTTTTCTATCATTTTTCCTTTTCTTTTGTTTTAAAAAATTGACTTTTCAAAACTTACTACCAAGTCTCCCAAAGCGGCACAATGAAGATGAATAGGCGTGGAACGAGGCAATAAGGCAAAAGTCGTTTCGATATTAAGATTGGAACGACAGGTTGATTGGAAGGTTCATAGGAATTATGGAGTACGAGGGACACATATTGCACATCCGGAAGATGATTTCTCACAACAGATCATCGACTAAAAGGGTCGGATCAAACTGAAGGTTGGAATAAAAGGGAGAGATGAGAGACCATCTGTGGAAAGAGCATCATCCCCAGCAAGTGTCAACGTCATCCCCAAAAGTTCGAGGGAGGCCAAGCAGCTGAAAGAGAAAAGGAATATTGCCCCGATAAGAGTGGCACGACCACTCACTGCGTTTTGAAACTAACAATTTTCTTTGATTTAAAGCAGGAAAAGAGGGTTCGTCGGCAGAAAAGCATGCCACGTAGAAGGTTATCAAACTGGGGCAGAAAATTTTCTCCCATTGCGAAAATTTTCTCGAAAGCAAATACCCGATGGATAAGGATAGAAAGCAACGCAAGATTTTGGGAATACCAGTTTCAAGTAGAATAGTTTTGAAAGAGTCCAGACAACACGAAGAAGTGATCTTTAAGCCTAGTATTATCCCCAGCAATTCTTGGAGAAATGAAACACCGATCTTCGAGATTGCCCCAGCAACATTATATACCATAAGTTTTCAAGAAAGCAAAACGCAAGTCCCGAAGGAGGTTGGGAAAGAGGAAAAAGGAAAAGAGAGTCCCTGCCAGGGTAATTTTCAGTCAACGAAAATTCAACCCCTAGCGAGCTCGGGATAGAATAAAGGTTAAAGGAAGTAGAAAAAGAGGAAGTAAAGAATACTTCCCCGGTAGCATTATCTCCAGCAGGTAAGTAAACGGTCCCAAGGATATCCCCAGCAGTCAAAGGAAAATAACACGATCCAGGAAGAAAGCAATTCCAAAACAAGGTAATTCGGAAGAAAAGGTGGCCCAAGAGACGATGCAGGAAGAAGAAAATGGTACATGAAGCAAAGGAAGGCGATATGGATGGGATGGAGTTAGTGAGTTGTAGGTGAAGTCAGGGAGCCCGCCTGAAGAATGGAGTGGCGATTTAGTTGTGAAGTTGTAGGTGAAGTCAGAGAGCCCGCCTGAAGAATGGAGTGGCGATTTATTTTGAAGTTGTAGTTGAAGTCAGGGAGCCCGCCCGAAGAATGGAGTGGCGATTTAGTTTTGAAGTTGTATCTGAAGTCAGGAAGCCCGCCTGAAGAATGGAGTGGCAATCTAGTTTTGAAGTTGTAATTGAAGTCAGGGAGCCCGCCTGAAGAATGGAGTGGCGATTTAGTTTTGAAGTTGTAGTTGAAGTCAGGGAGCCCGCCTGAAGAATGGAGTGGCGATTTAGTTTTGAAGTTGTAATTGAAGTCAGGGAGCCCGCCTGAAGAATGGAGTGGCGATTTAGTTTTGAAGTTGTAGTTGAAGTCAGGGAGCCCGCCTGAAGAATGGAGTGGCGATTTAGTTTTGAAGTTGTAATTGAAGTCAGGGAGCCCGCCTGAAGAATGGAGTGGCGATTTAGTTTTGAAGTTGTAATTGAAATCAAGGAGCCCGCCTGAAGAATGGAGTGGCGATTTAGTTGTGAAGTTGTAGGTGAAGTCAGGGAGCCCGCCTGAAGAATGGAGTGGCGATTTAGTTTTGAAGTTGTAATTGAAGTCGGGAGCCCGCCTGAAGAATGGAGTGGCGATTTATTTTGAAGTTGTAGTTGAAGTCAGGGAGCCCGCCTGAAGAATGGAGTGGCGATTTAGTTTTGAAGTTGTAATTGAAGTCGGGAGCCCGCCTGAAGAATGGAGTGGCGATTTATTTTGAAGTTGTAGTTGAAGTCAGGGAGCCCGCCTCTGAAGAATGGAGTGGCGATTTAGTTTTGAAGTTGTAATTGAAGTCAGGGAGCCCGCCTGAAGAATGGAGTGGCGACTTAGTTTTGAAGTTGTAATTGAAATCAGGGAGCCCACCTGAAGAATGGAGTGCCGATTTAGTTTCGAAGTCTATGAGATGAAGTTAGGGAGCTCGCCTGAAGAATGGAGTGGCGATTATAGTGTGTCGATAAAGTCAAAAGTCTAGCAAAAAAGTAGAACGACGTCTCATTTTTCTAAGATTTGATAAGGAAAGTGAACCATCGGAAAGTGACAGAATGTAAAGGAAATCCCCAGCATGAATCCAAATTCGTAATCGGAAGGAAGGCAACAAGGATCAGAAAGATAGATTCAGACTTCGAAGAAGAATAGTTCGAAGATCACAAGAAAGGGACCAATGGTCGGAGTTCGACAATCAAGATAAGCCGAAATAACAATTGTCAGAAGAGAAGAAGCATGTGAAGAAACATCAGAGCCAGCAGGATGGCAAGGAACATGACAAGATCAAGTTGAAAAATAGATAAGAATTTGCAATACTGTAACTTAGTCTAGCTTCTTATTTTTCGTTTAGCACGGTGTAATAAGGAGATCGGTTAAGCAGTGGCAACAGCAACAACAGCAGTAACAGCAAGATCACAGCAGTCATGGTAGTCCCAGCTACAAAAATTTCCCGAACTACATTGACCTGATTCCCTTTTAGCCAGGGATATGTAGGAGACCTTTTGAAGCAAAGGTTCGGTCAAACTTTTCCAAAAAAATGCTTCATACGGAGTGCTCAAACGGGCAAAAATCGCTCGTATCCGCTCACTTATCTTTGCACGAAAACTCTTCATGCTTCCGCGCAAAGAGGGGCAGCTGTGAGCACGTGATTTTTGCCTTACATGAGAATTACTCCCCAAAAAAATTCATAAATAAAATAGTTTTGTGTTGTGCATGATTTTTGTGATTTTTGTGTTATTTTTCTCTTATTACTTGCATTTTTTGTGTGTGCATGTCCATTATTTAAATTAATATAAAATACAAAAATGTTTGCATTTTTGCATATAAATTCAAGTTTGCAATTAAGAGTAATTAAGTTTATTTTATGAAAAATGAAAAAATCACAAAAATATGCATTTGTTCTATTTTTAGCATTTAATGTCCCAATTGTGTGATTTTATTTTAAATTGGTGTGATAATTTTTATTAAGCATTAATTAGTATTTGTAAGTTAATTAGGATTTTATAATTTGCATTAGAATATTTTTTATTTACATTTTTGGAAATTAATTTAGGAGTAAGATAAAGAAAAAGTAAAAAATTCAAACAAAAAAAAGAAGAGGGAAATCGGAATTGGGCCTAGTTCATTCTAATCTTCAAGCCCAACTTAAATACACCTAATTACCTCACCCAAAACCCAAACAAATAACCCATTTCCAGTTGAACCGACCCGACCCCATGTTAATTCATTTGATCTCAGCCGTTGGTTGTTAAATCCAACGACTAAGATTAAAGTCTTGATTTTAATACACAAACACCCACCCCAAAACCCATATTATTCAGTCATTCCATCCCTAAACGACCCCCTCCGTCTGTGAAGAGATGAGCGAGACAGAACCCTAGCCGCCCTGTTCTCCTCGCCTGAAAACCCATCTCCGCCGGCTCCGAAGCCCCCCAAACTCACACCCCTGAACATACCTGATCCCCCCTCTCCAAATCCTTACCCCTTTTACGTCGAATCATCCCGTAGCTTCTCGAATCTCCGATCGGAGATTCGAGCAAAACAACAAAACAACCTTAATCTGCCCCAAAATCATACCAGACCTTCCCCTAGCCGCCCTCGTTACCAAATCATAACTGGTTTGGCTCGAATCAAGCCCTAGCTCCTCAACCCCCAAATTGAGCCCTCAAGAACCCTAGAATTAAAAAACTAGGGATTTCGTCCAATTGAAATGACTTGAAGTTAATAGACTTTAATTGGTATGTTTTCATTTGAAAACATTTCAATTAAAGTCCATTCGACTTCAAAAAATGCAATTTCAAGTCCATGTGAGCCCGGGTTTGTTCGATTTCGGATTCTCTTCATAAGGTATTTCATTTTTCCTTCTATTTTATATATTGTTGTGCTCATTGTTTGGTTTAATTGTTCATTTGTTTTCTGTTTTTAGTTTTAAATCTTTTCTCTCTTCTTCTCCGAACTCAAGACCTTTTATTTGGTCGAAATTGTTATTTCTTTTGATTGTCTGATTGTTGTTTGTTATTAGTGTACATGTTCGGTTGATTAACGTCGTCGAACAATTAGTTGTTACGAAGTCCTTGTTTTAGCCGAGTCTTGAAATCTTCCGTATTTGCAATGTCGGATGAATTGTCCATTTTTGGATTTGGTATGAATATGTCTTCACTGTTTATGTTCGTTAAAGTATGATGGAGGATCGAATTATGTTGTCGATCACTCACCTCTATTTGATTTCAGTTTTTACATGTGCGTCGAGTCTTGAAATCTTCAATTGTTGCAATTTCATATGAATCCGTCTTCACTGTTAATTGATGTTGATTAGGTCTGTTGCCCCCTCTAAGCCTGACCGTATATTATAGTTTGAATGTCGATTAATCGATATCGATTATATAGGTCGTAGTTGTTTAAACGAATATCGTCGTAAGATCAATCACTTAATAGGAGTTCTGTTTTTTTTCATGTTGTTGAATTCCTTGGATGTTTTTGTGTAATTGGTATTGGTTTTGAATGCTGGTTGATAGTAAGGTTGAAATTCATACCTCGTTTAGGCAGTCTAAGTCAAAGATTAAGTGAATCTAGTTAAATACATGTTTAAATACATGTATGAACTCAGTGCAAAGGTGTATTTATCTAAGAATATGCTGTAAAGATTAAAGAGCACACTGCTAAGCATATAAAAGAAAAGGGGTGAATTTAAAAAGGAAAAGGGGAACTAATGGGTTGGCCTAGTGTTTTTATTGGCTGTGAATCAGAGAGAACATGGGTGTGTGATTAAAAGGTGAAAGGGATACACATGGGAGGGAATAAATAGGCTGGAAAGTGAACTATTGAATTCTTATTTGTCTATAAAAACGAACAGAACACACACACAGGGGGGACAGAAAGACAGTAAGACTGATACACTGGAAATATACAGAGCAGAGAGATACAGATTGGAGAGTTTTCTTTGAGAGGAGAAAAAGAGCTAAAAAACCTGAGAAAAGATATTGTTTTCATTGATATTCTTGAAGTGTTTTACTGGTTTGATCTCGTAGAATCAGTTCTGGTTTATTGTTCATTAATTGCATTTTGAACCTTCAGAGTTGTTTTACTGGAGATACTAGAATTGGTCTAGTTGTTTAGATTCATTCTAAATTGGTTTGGCTTCGATTTCTTTCGGTTTTTTCTTCCCCTTACTGCTGCATTTTGGTTGAGGTCTATACTGGATTTTGAAAAGAAGGGAAATAACATTGTTACATCGCGGTCAAAATCTATTCTTGTCCATAGTTGGATTTCTGAGTCGTCCTGGGTTCAAGCTGTTACTGCTGCTATTTCTTTGCTGCTGCACTGTTGTTACTTGCTGATTGATAACCTCTCCTTTCTTTGTTTCAATTCAAATTCCAGGTATTTGTTCAAACTTTGTGTTGATGTAAGCTTTGAAGATGAAGTAAATGGAATGAAATGTTAGGATTTGGGTTCAAGTTGTAGCGGTAAAAATGAATATTAGATCACTTGTATTTGTTTAGGCTTACTTCAAATATACTTATCTAGTATGAATGGGACTGTAGTTGAACTGATTTTGAGTGATTTCTCATTTGTTTTGATACATTGCCATTTTCATGAGTTGGGGTATTTAGCAGGTGGTTAGAACAATGTCTTAAGTGTTCATGATTTGATTTTTCTTTTTATTTGTTAAATGAAAATAGATATTAGTTAAAATAATTACAAAAGTTAATAATTAGCCCAGTAGATAAGTTAAACAAGATTTCTTTTATTTTTTAGGCTTGCGCATTACTGTTGAAATCCACAAACGCAATCCAATTTTTTTTTTGTTTTCTTGATTTGGTCTCGTGACCTAATACGTGTGTGTGTATATGAGAATCAACCGGATTTAATTCTTAAATTGTGTCCACAGTATAATGAAGGTGTTTGGTCTTTTATCATTTAGTTACTAGTTTAATATATTGGAATAATGAGAGTAATTAATGAATTAATGAAATGATAGATTGTTTGAATTGGTCATTTTACTTGGTTGTTGAATCCGTTCATATTAGGTAGGAAAAATTGGTCTCTAATTTTGTGGTGAGAATTAATTTCTTATGTCCCCATATAGTAAATCTATCAAAAAATGGAAATAAATAATCATAAATAATCGTAGCCCCGATTTAGGCAAATATTGTGATTATGTATACGTTCACGTGACATGATTGCGATTCTAAAAATAAAAGCGGAGTTTGCGTTCCCACAACTTTGGCCCAAATTTTCTTAATAAAAATAAAGCGTCATTATTTATGGACACATTCGCGTGACATGGTTTCTGACGCGCCAAACAAATGGGTATACGTATGCGTAACCCGTGTCAAGATAACTAATAATAATCGAAAGCGGTTGAAAGTTAAAATTTGCACATAAGTTGAAACATGTTATACAAATTAGATAAATAAGCAAATATGACAGTTGAGCGACCGTGCTAGAACCACGGAACTCGGGAATGCCTAACACCTTCTCCCGGGTTAACAAAATTCCTTATCCAGATTTCTGTCTCGCAGACTATTAAACAGAGTCATCCTTTTCCTCGATTCGGGATTAAACCGGTGACTTGGGACACCATAAATATCCTGAGTGGCGACTCTGAATTAATTAAATAAATCTTGTTTCGATTGTCTTTTAATTGGAAAAACACCCTCGCGCCCACGCAGGTGCGCGCCAAAAGGAGGTGTGACATTCTACCTTTAGGAAATACAATTCAACTTTAAAGTTGTCACTCTTAAGATGAGATTTAATTTGAACTACTCAGGACCCTCCTGGATAATGGGATTTAGCTGGTAAATTCTTAGAGCTCTGTAGGTAACACGATCCGATTGACACTCCTAAATATGCCCAGATCCCAAACCGGGACAGAAAACTTTCTTTTGTTTTTTCTGTTTTGTTACAACAATCAGGTTCCCACCTCGATAACAAGGGAATACATTTCAAGTTTCTGCAATCAGGCGACCACTTGGATAACAAGGGAATACATTTCAAGTTTCTGCAATCAGGCGCCCTCCTAGATAACACGGGGATACATTTCAAGTTTCTGCAGTCAGGCGCCCACCTGTATAATGGGGGAATATAATTTCAAGTTGTAGCAATCATGAACCCACCTGGAGAACGAGGGAGGACATTTAAAAGTTTATTTCAGAGTCATTTCTAGTTTCAAGTCAGTAGCAGGCAGCCACCTGGAGAACGAGGGAAGTCATTTTGGAAATCAGTTCATGATTAGAAGTAGGAGAAACTCGCGGCAAAATGCGAGTCAACAATCCGAGGTGATCAGCATAAGTAATTTCAATCCAGAATAGAAAAGAAAAATAAAAGGGGGGAGGGGAGAAAAAGGAGGTGAATCCAAAATTTTGAGGCCGACACAATAGGTGGATCGCTCAAGACATGACTAAAGTCACAACCATTGTGTGTCCGGTTTTGATCCGAAAAGCTGAAGAAAAACAAACTAACACCTACATCTAGCAAGCGTCAAGGTTCAGATCTAAAGTCTGCATGAAGAACCAATCAAGACTCAATATCAAGCTTCAGAAGACTTATAGATAGGAATCTTAACTCATAGTTAACATGTTTAGTTATTCTTTTTCATTTTCTGATTTTGATGTAATAACAGTACCATGGACCGGAACCTCGATGGCACCTCGACCGGCTCTCTACCTCGGTACACTCCATCATCTCATTCACTTCTGAACTACACGTGACCTGATTCCTTTAAAACCAATGATATGTAGGCAACTCAGATACCAAGGCTCGGTCACATTCTTCTTCCTCTTAGTTTTTGGTTTTCTTAAATAAGGGTCGGGTCAAAAAACCTGTCTGGTCGTTCTTTGTCTGAAAATACTTTGTATTTTCAGTCAAAGAGGGGTAGCTGTAGACATGTAATTTTTGACCCTCCCTTAAATTTCATATATTGGTATTTAAATACTTAGTTTAGGTCTCATTTAGTTATTTCCACTAATTTTAACTCTTTTACATTATTTTTATCACAAAATTTAAAAATACAAAAATAGTTTCATTTTATTTATTTATTTAATTCAGTATTAGGTATTTTTAGAAAGATGTATTACTTTTAACCTATTTTAATCATAATATAATCCTTGAAAATACCAAAGATAGTTCCAACTTTAATTGTTAGTTTTATTTTAATACTAATAGTTTATCAAAATTAATGTAGAGTTTTTATTGGTATTTAATTTGAATTTTCAGTCCTTTTGGGCCTAATTTTTGCACATTTTTGGAGCCCAATTTTGACAAACCCAATCTTCCCAACCCTTAACCCTTCTTCTTCATAACAACAATGGAAGACACTAGTCACTACCCAAAAACCCTAGAATCCCTAAGAGTAGCCGCCACCCACCCCCACCAGACTGGACGCCGGCGACCGCTCACTGCAGCCCAGCGACCACCTTCTTTCAAAATCCAGTAGCCACAGCCGTCACTCTACAATAACAGAACCCTAAAACATTAACAAACCCACGCTGCCAGTCACTGGACTTAACGGAGAAGACCAGCCAGCGCCATTACACCTAAATTATTTCCTCATTGGTGTTTCTTCTCCATCTCCACCAGCGACTAGAACAGCGACGCTGGACAGCCAGCGTCGTCACACTTCTGCTTATACTTCTTTAAGTTTCACAACTGATGTTCAAGCTTTGAATTAGCTAAGATTTGTGCTTAATTCCATCACCGCTCAATCGCAATCGAAGTTCAAGTTTCGAAAATTCTTCTGTCAGTCTTTCAATCCGTCGAGGTCGTTCGAGGTTCCAGTTGTGTCGCAGTTTTATTTGAATCATTGTCTATTTTTCGAGCTTCGAAACAAAATTGTGAAGACTTAAATTCATTGATACACTGTCCAAGGTATTCGCTTCCTTATTTTATTGAATTCATAAGCTTATTGATTCTTAAAGGATTAGTTATTTGGTTATATGATCTAGTTGTTTATTTTGCATGTTTAATTATTATGTATGCTTCATGACTTAGATCTATTGAGTTTAAACTAAATGTTCTTGGCTTAAAATTGGTTTGTCTTCTTTGTTTTGTTTTGTCTTGTTTGCTACTGACTCTCTCTTACCGTAGCTTATTTAGTTTAAAATCACAATTCAAAATTACAGTGTTGTATTTGGGATTTGAAACAAACTCTCGAAATCAGGCTCTCGTTAGCTTAGATTAAATAAAATCTAGGCTTTGGTAATAAGTTTATAGTTGGGCGTAATATTAAGTTTAATTATATTTTATTTGTTCAAGTCGCCCGCTAGAAGCATGCTTAGGCCGATTACATTTGGGTAGGCAAGCCTTAGGATTTTGTTAGTTCGGAGGCGAGAGGTCGTTTCCGTAGTTAAATTTATCCGGGGAATGCCTTGTGAAGTTTGTATATATTATTATCTGGGGTTTGCCTCGAAGAACTATGTAAATATTTTGGAGGCCTTGCTGAGCATGATGGTTAAGTCGTAGTATAGGTTAGCGTAGGATTTTTTTTTCTTTTCCTTTATATTTTTCTTTCATTTAGGCGGGGATGACCTCGAGTCTCTTGTGTGTTTATTTTTTTTTTTTTTGTGTTGTTTTGCCTCAATCGAATATTTTAAAAGCCAATTTGATCGAGTACGCAACCATGACTTTCACGGGACTTGGGGAGTGCCTAACACCTTCTCCCCAGTCGAATGAACCCCCTTACCCGAATCTCTGGTGTAGACTTAGTTATTAGAGTCTCAAGTATTTTGAAAGGAAAAAAACTATTTTTAGAAAAAAAAAAACGGTGGCCTGGCACACCAAAATCAATTTTCAGGTGGAGACTCTGAGTTTTTCCTTTTTGAACACACAATTTTGTCACGTTCTATTTAGAAAATCATTTTCAAGCTTTTTACTAAATCTTTTTATTAATTTAAGAGGGTTTGGTAAAGTTTGTTTAAAAAATGGGTGTGACAACACCCAAAACTCTAGAACTAAGAAACTATTAAATTGAAGGAAGAGAAGAGAAGAAAAACTAGTTAGAAGCCTCCTCCAAGTGTAGTGTGTTCCTCCACGTGAATTCCCCTCCAAAATATGTTCGATATCACTAAAGTGGCATCTTCTTGTTTGTATATACCAAGTAGGGTTGGGCCCAAATAATTATACTTTCTCCAATGTGAAAAAGGACACTTTTTCCGGGTCAGACGCACGACTTCCTGCGCCCTTCGCACCCTCTTCGTGCACCTTTCTGCCTCGGCTTGTAATACGCGCAAACATGTGCGCGAACTCGCGTGTACTTCTCGCTAGAGCTCATTTTTCACCCTGTTCTATTCCGAATTTGGAAAAACGTAATACTTTAATGTTGTAGCCCTTTGTTTTAGCTTTTCAACCATATATTGTGATCCCAAATGAAGTTCTGAACAAATAGTTATGTCTATGTTACTAGACAGTGCACAGTCTGCCTATTGGATCCTTCGTTCGCATTAACTATCACCCGTTGACCCCAAACACGATCCTGGCTTAATTCCTTGAACTTTTACTCAACCTTTAAAGCTCCAAATCACTCAAATACATTTCATAACATCTATATAGCTCGAAATCACTCATTCAAGGCATAAAACACACCATTAGTGTAAAACACTAGTGATTAAAGCTCAAACTCAATTAAAGTGCTGTAAATTAGAGTGTAATAATCGACTAAAATACGTAATTACAGCCTATCATCAATACGCTCAATAATATTCATCTTTGTGTGGGCAAAATATCCTTAAGGATAGTGTCTTTGACACGCCTCAAGATTACCCTTTTATTCTCCATAATCATCCATTATTTTTTCAACAATCTGAAGGAAATTTTTTACGCTGTTATTATGGAGAATAACGTTGCTAATATTGTTGTTGATGCTACTACACTTGCTGCACCAACTGTTTCTGTTGATGTTTCATCACCAATTGTTTGTGCCAAACATTTTCCTGATATTCGAAAATTGAGGTTTTTGGTGGAGATAATTTTAACCGCAACCAAGTTGTTGCTAACAAAGGAAAAGAAATTACTACTAGAAGGAAGGACAACAAGCATCATAGAAAATCAAACAACACGTATGACAAAAGAAATGGTTTTAAGCCTCAAACCTATTGTAAAGAAATTGGATGATTACGGAGAATAAAAGGTTTAGCTTGAGGCGTGTCAAGGACACTATCCTTAAGGTTATTTTGCCCACACCGAAATGAATAATATTAGGTGTATCCTCCAAGATTTCACAAGCACTTCTAGTATAACTAGGAATAAAAATAACAAAGATTTATGAGAAGAAAAATTCAGTACTAAAGAAAAGGGAAGAAACGTTTTTAACTTTTTGCGCACACTTTAAAAAGATGAAAATAGAAATAGAAATATATAGTCCAAACCAAATGGACTCTCTGATTGGAAACGTGCAAAGTCATAATGGCTTTTCAAAGAAAAATGACCGTTACATAGAAACATACATTTTCATTTGAGAATTAAAATATTTTAAAACATCAATACAAAGACTAATTAGTCCGTAACTAAATAGTCAGTTTACAATTCACTGAATAACATCCAAAAAGCCATTAAGTCTTTAATAACGAAACGTAAAACCATTTAAGACTACACAATGTCAAACATTCAAATCCCATATATACATATAGGTATTGAAAATCAGTTTTAATATTTTAAAATTGTATTGTACAATCTATTACAAATAATAAGAGTTAATTTGTATAATGAAAAGTAATTAATATTATATTAAGGAATGAACATACATATTAATTTGAATATTTCTTTTTTGAGATATTAAAATATTATTATTCTATCAATCCCCCACTATCTCGAAAAAAAATATTAAAAAAATATAACGAACTAAATTTTTTTTTGAGTTTTCACAAATGAACATAATGCGTCTAATTTGGTGCCTCTTAGATTATGAACCAGATCAAGATAAAATAAGATTAAACTTACATAATAAATGGTGAAATTTAGAAATTCGATGAACCAAGAATTCTTTTGTAAGTTTAGTGTCTTATCTATCACATTATACCCGCACATATCTACTAGGCCATGAGCGCGCCTGATTTTCATGAATGCTCTAGAACTTTTGCCGCAAATTTTATAGGAGCGACCTCACTCCACACTCATATAGTTCCATCCATCAAGTGTATTCTGCAGCACAATACACTACTTATAAAAGTCTATGGATTATTAGATTAAGAGTTTAATAACTTAGCCTCTCATTCCTTGCAGTCTTGCACTATATACATACACACACCATAGGAAGGGATATAATTTAATAGTGCATATTTGATCAACTAATGACCTGTTATTACCTATATGAACCTACTTCATGGGATTTCCAATCATATAGGTTAGGTTACCATCATAGTTGATATAACTCAAATTGGCAAAATTCCTCTTGATGTTTTAGATATTAATCTTCTTCCCAAAGGTTTAGTCAGAGGATCTGCAAAATTCACTTCTGACTTCACATAATCTATGGAAATAATTTCATCTTTGAGCAGCTGCTTTATCACATTATGTGTCAATCAGATATATCTACTCTTCTCATTAAAAGATTTATTTTTTTAATGGCTATTGCAGCTTGACAACCACAATGCATCGACACAGAAGGTGTTGGTTTAATACCTAGTGGAATACTCGCCAAAAGGTTCTTTAACCACTCGGCCTCATTGCCAGCTAATTCCAATACCACAAACTCATATTCCATGGTAGATCTAGCTATTATAGTTTGTTTAGCTGATTTCCATGCCACAACACCCACACCGAGGGTGATCACATACACTAGTAGATTTTGTCTCATCTGAATCACAGATCGAGTTAGCATCACTGTATCCTTCTAGTACAGTCGGAAATCCACTATATTTAATACCATATTTTATGGTACCTCACAAATATTTCATTACTCTTTCTAATGCGATCCAATGATCATGACTCGGGTTTTGAGTATATCTACTCAATCTACACATAACATATGCAATATCAAGTCTAGTGAAATTCATCAAATACATTTGGCTACCAATAATTGAGCATATTTATTTTGATCAACAAGATCTTCCTTATTCTTTTTTAACTGACTACTAGCGTCATAATGAGTGTTTACGGGTACCACATCAAAATTATCAATTTTTTTAAGAATCCTTTCAACATAATATTCTTGAGTCAACATCAAATTACTGTCATCTCTTGTAATTTTCATGCCTAAATAATACTAGCTTCTCCCATATCTTTCATCTCAAAATTAGAAGACAAGAAAAATTTGGTTTAATGTACCAAATCAATGTTAGAACTAAGAATAAGCATGTCATCCACATAAAGGCAAATAATAATACATGTACCATCTACACATTTTGTATAAACACATTTATCTACTTCAATTGATGCAAAACCATCATTAATCAATTCCTTTATCAAATTTTTCATGCCAGTGTTTAGATGCCTTCTTTAGATCATATAAAGATTTTAGCAATTTATGTACCTTATTTTCTTAGCCAGATAGTATACAACCCTCAGGTTGCTCCATATAAATTTCCTTTTTCAAATCACCATTTAAAAATACAGTTTTAACACCCATTTGGTGAATAAAAAATTTATATATAGAAGCCAAGGCAAGTAAAATACGAATTGGGGAAATTTTAGTTACAAGAGCATAGGCATCAAAATAATCAATATTTTGCTTTTGGGTAAAATCTTTTACAACAAGTCTAGCTTTGTATTTATCAATTGAACCATCCGGAATGAGTTTCTTCTTAAAAATCCATTTACAACCAATGGGTTTATCTTCCGGAGGTAAATCAACTAAAATCCAAGTTTTAGTTTGTAAAATTAAATTTAATTCTACATCAATAACTTCTTTCCAAAACGAGACATCATACGAAGAAATAACTTCAGAATATGTTAAAGGATCATTATCCACAAGATAAGTATAAAAATCATTACCAAAAGATTTTTCTTTCCTTGGTCTCTTGCTTTTTCTTAAATCCTCACATTCAAAATTATTTTGAACAATTGGAACATGCAAAGTATTATCACTTGGAATAATAGGAGCATCAGAAATTTCTCAAATTTTAAAGGAAAAATATTTTCAAAATATTCAGCATTTTTTGTTTAAACAATAGTATTATTGTCAAGTACATCACTTTTGACTACTAAAAATCTGTATGCTGCACTGCTTTCAGCATACCCAATAAACATACACCAAACGTTTTAGATCCTATTTTTTTTTTCTTAGGATCATGCAACAGAACTTAGCAAGGCACCTCCACACTTTCAAATATTTCAAACTAGATGGATACCCTCTCCACAACTCATAAGGAGTTTTATCCATTTTCTTATAAGGAATTCTATTTTGTAAATGACATGTAGATAAAATGAAATCATCCCAAAGATTATCTGGAGCACCAGAACTAGCAATCATGTTATTCGTCATTTTCTTTAAGGTCCTATTTTTTCTTTCCGCTACACCATTTGACTGTGGAGAATATGGCGGAGTTATCTCGTGAATTATGCCTTCTTTCTTACAATAATCATTCAACAAAATAAATTCACCACCTTTATCAGATCTAACTCTTTTAATTTTCTTATCTAACTGATTTTCTACTTCAGATTTATAAATTAAAAACCTATCAAAAGATTCATCTTATTTCTCAACAAATAAACTTTTGTATATCTAGAAAAATCATCACATAATATTTTTTTCTCCTCCTCTAGTCATAGTTTGTTTCAAGTCTCCTAAATCAATATGAATTAAACTTAATAATTCAGATTCTCTAAATACTGAAGCACATGATTTCTTAGTTTGTTTAGCTTCTGCACAAACTTCACACTTATCAATATTCGGAAAATTAATAATTAAAATAGGACCTTCAGAATGCATTTGTTTTAATATAAGATAAACTAACATGTCCTAATCTAGCATGCAATAGATTAAAAGAATCAATCAAGTAAGCAAAAGTACTAGCATTTTCATTGATAATATTGAGTACAAACAAGCCATGATTACAATAACCCTTGCCAATACAATTATTATTCTTGGTCAACATGACCTTATTAGATTTAAAAGAAACCTTCACCCCCACTTTTCCTAATAATCCCACAGAGACCAAATTGGGTCAGATACTAGGAACATGCAACATGTCATTCGATGCCATAATTTTGCTAGATGTGAGTTTGAGAAGAACTTTTCCTTTTTCAAGAATTGGAGTAGTCCTTGAGTCACCAAGATATTCAACTTCTTCTCCTTCCTCAACTTGGGTGTAAGATACAAAGTCTTTTTTGTTAGCACATATGTGCCTAGTGGCACCAGAATCTAACACCCAGTCTTTCACATTGGCCAAAAGATTTACTTGGGAAACAACTGCAATAATTATGTCATCTGCTTTGGCTTCAGTTAAATTTACTTTAGCCTTAGCGGGATTGTCATTCCCAACCCTCTTCCGGCATTGAGCATCATGATGGCCAGGTTTGCCACACACAAAGCAGTTACCTTTTTTCTTGAAGGGTTCATTGTTGGTTTTGGGATTATAACCATTTCATTTATCATACATGTTATTTGATTTGTTCTGCCACTTATTGTTCTCTTCACGACCCTAACCCCAAACTCAATAGTTATGGCGCCTTTCTTGAAGATAAGGCCAGCCAACACTTTCCATTTCCACTTAATAACAGATTAGCATATAAGAGCATGCTAAAAATGATAAGAATAAGTCCGAAATAACCGATAATAACATAAATACGCGGAAGAATACCCATACACAGCCCTAATCGGGGTGTCACAAGTCATGAGCATCTATAAGTCAGAATTCAATCCCGCTAAGAACCATAAACTAGTACAAATTTATATATGAAAAAGGAGCAGAAGCAATAGAGGAATAGAGACACGGGGCTGCGGATGTCAACAACTACCTCGTAATCTCCGAACGCCCGCTTGAAATTGGAGGAATCAACACTCGAGAACGGAACCAGCTACGCCTAAATCTACACGCAGGGTGCAAGGAGTAAATTGAGTACTCTAACTCACAGAGTAATGAATATAAGTAATGACTGAAAGTACAAAAATACGTAAAGCACAAGGCATTCTTTAATGAAGCAGTAAAATCATTTAAAGCAGTAAACCAGTGAAAATTCAAGTAAAATACTATTTCGAAAAGTAAATAAGTAATTGGCAGGTAACTAAGGTAAAATAAACAATTAGAAGTTCTCCCCTCGGGCACAATATCAACAAACCAGCTCCTCAGGCAACATCTTAGAACGATACCATCCTTTCAGGCTCAATCTCACATCACAATGGGTACCCACGTTCGCTGGGGGTGTGCAGACTCCCGGAATTACGGCCCAAAAATAATAACAATCCATCTCGTGGCATCAAAACTAGGCACTCGGCCTCATATCAATCAAGCCACCTCGTGGCATACATATCTCAGGCCCTCGGCCTCAAATCAGTATTAGTGTTTTTTAAAAGCAGTAACTTGTGCAACAAGTTTAAAAATAAAGGACTAAATTTAAATGAAAGAGGGACTAATTTGAAAAAGGGAAAAATTTGAAGTTGCACTTCTGAGTGCCTATAAAAGGGTACTCAAATGCCTTGAAAAAAAAAGTTTTGGAGCCTTAAAGTTTCCTCCAAAAACAGTGTGCTCCAGTTTTTAGATCTGAAAACTACAATCCAAAATTCAAAACAAACACAATAGAAAACCTTCAAAAAAAAGTACTGCTCCATTAGACAATTCAAGTTAATTTTGATTTCTAATTGCTGATTTCAATTTTTTCTAGTTCCTGAAATTTCAAATGTTCATTAATTTGATTTTGAGTAATTTTGGGTTTGTTTGAACTAGTTTTGGATAAGTTTTGGGTTTGTTGAAGTTGTTCTGGGGTTATTTTGAGTGAATGTGGGTTGTTTTTTTTATTGCTGGTTGTTTGCTTATTGCTGAAGAAGTTCTGTGGTTACTAATCAAGCTTTAATTGCATTTGAGTGGCTTATGGTTAATTCCTTGGGGTTTACTTGGTTTTAAACTCTTCATGATCATTGAATTAAGTTCCTGGCTGATTGATATCTGCTCATGGTTGTTGCTGCTGACTGACTGCTTCTTCTTAATTTCGAATACCAGGTACACATCTTTGTCCCTTGAGGATTATGAACTGAAGAACGAATTTACGTGACAAATGAAGCATGAAATTTAATATAGTTTCAATTTCTGCATTATGTATTTTAGCATCAGTTCGTTGATGATATTCAAACCTTGATTTGCTATTGTATTCACTAGACTGTAACTGAATGATTTGGACTGTTAAGATAATTGGACGTGTTCGTGAAAATGTGAGGAAAGTTGTAGCCCTTAGTACCTGTTTAGTCTAGAAGAATCAAAAACATTTGGATTTGCGCTTGATTTTGAAACCTAGTTTAATTTCAAATTGAACTTGTGTTGTGTTGCAGCAATTCATATTTGCGTTTTTATGTAAGTCTTAATAACTCTGGGCTAACGGTTCGAATCATTAGTTTAGTTGAATTGAATTAGGCATCATCAATTAGACTGGTTTCATTCAGTCCAGACGAAATTTGAGGGAGTATTTTTTCCTTAATTCAAACGTGAATATTGCTACTCCTTAATCACCAATTGTTGGAACAACATTTATAGTATTCTGAATAAATCCAGCAAACCTTTGTGTAACTAAATTGCAGTTCTATTGAGTTTAAGAGTCATGTATATAACGGCCAATTCCCAGGACATTTGGGATGCAAGCTACTTGATACATAGGCCTAGGTCCAATTTCTATGAGAAATTTATGCTTTATACCTATCTATTATAAAATAATTACCCGTATCTACCTACTTTCAAACTAATTATATTAAGTACCTACTCAACTAATACTACTTACCCGTATCATTCTTCTACTACAATTACCCTGCACTTATCCTTATCCTTTTCTTTTCCTTTTATCTTTTTTTCCTTTCTGAAGCTTATAATTAGTTCCAAACTTTTATGTCCCCTTTGTTATTTTATAAAAAAGTTTCAACGTAGGATTTCTCTATATTTAGTAGCTATGCTGATTTTTCATTTTAATTTATCAGTGATAATTTAGAGTTTTAAAAAGGTCAACGCATAGACAACCCTCTAAATATGTGTGAATATTTAATTTAGCCATCCAAATTAAATCTATAACCATTTGAACACTTATGTGTATTTGCATATCCACCCTTGTTGGGCTTAAAGCTCAATTTTATTTTTGAAGATTTCTTATTTTTCAAAGTGGATGCTGTTAAATATTGCTTATATTACCTTCTGGAAGTTCATATTGAAATTTGCTAGCAATTGGAGCTGATTTGGGTGATTAAGATCAAAATTTTCAGCTGAAAATCGAAGAAAAACACAACTATCCAATAATATACTGCTACAGTATATAATATGCTTTAGGAATATATAGCTATACTGCAACAGTATACTATTATAGTTTATACTATACTACAACGGTATATTGTAATAATTAAAGAAGAACACAATTACCTAACAGTATACCGCTATGGTATACTAATATACTATAGGAGTATATAGTTATATTGTAACAATATACTATTATAGTATACAATATATTGTTATGGTATACTGTAATAATATGCAAGATACTATAACAATATGCTGAAATAACATACAATATACTATAATATAGTACAATATCTTGAAATATCTTATTATATTAATATGTGATACACTATTTTTTTATTTGCTCTTTATGTATGTGTGTTATGTAATAGTAGTATAGTCATATAGTTGCCAAAAATTAACTAGTAAAACTGTATGCCATGTTGGTATAGTTATATGTCATATTTGTATCATATGGTAGTTTGAACATTATTTTGGTTGTTTTAATTTCCTTTTAAGTGAGTTCTATTATGAAATTACTTATACCAACATGAGTTGCAATAATGCTGGAATTTTTGGGTGTTTATGGACATAAATTATGTGTATTAATAGTTTTTATAATTATAGGCAATTGTTGGAACGACCTCATACAACTAAATACCCTCTTAGTATACGAAATGAGCAAGTTATTTTGCCAATATTTAACTAGCAATATGAGCATGTAATTTTCTCATACTTTTATTGCGTCCTTTAATGTTTTGGTAGAGTAGTATAGTCGCAGATAATTGTAGCAATATTCTAGAGAAATCATATGCTCTGTTGGTATACATATATACCATATTGGTATCATATGTTACTAGAAGTCTTTTTCTCTACTTATACTTTTGTTCTATTTTTTAATATTTTATATCATTTTTATTCTAACTAGTATATATGGAGATTTGATTGCTGTAGATTATGTTTTCTTGCTCTATAACTGGTTGTATTACTGCTAATGATAGAGTGTGTATTGATATTTATAGGGAAGGAGATCAAGGTTTCATGACAATCACGTGTTGATTCTTAGAATCTAATTATGTAATTTATGGTGCTCAACAGTAATCAATGTGATATTCAGTGCATTAGATCAAGTGACAACTAATATATTTCTGTTTACTAAATTAATTTAAAAAATGAGAAAGAAAAATAAAATAAAAGGTATATTGTACTAGTTATATTAAAAAAAGGTGAACAAATATTTACTATATCAATTATTTTTCTTATTGTATAAAAAAAGAATGATAAAAAATAATAAAAATAGTAAATAAAATTAGATTATGAAGAGAAAAAGAATATAAGAAAAAACTAAATGAAATTAGAAAAGAAAAAAATGGAAGAAAACGAGAAAAAAGAAAAGCAGAAAAGTAAAAAGAAAAAAAAGAAAAAGAAGAAGAAAAGAAGCATTGAAATAAAAAAGAATTAGAGAATAAAGAAAAATTCTCTACAAAAACTACTATGGGTAGGAAATGTAATTAGTTTATGGGTAGAAAAATAAATGGGTAGACAAGGGTAAATAGTTTTGTTTTTGTGGGTAACTGTGTCAAAACTCCAATTTTTATTTGCTTCACGTTTGGACCTGGGCCGAGATTGCGGCTGGCCAGTTTGGCGTAGGTTTGAATGCAAGTTTTCACTGATGGGCTTGTTTTGGAGCCCAATATTTGGCTTGATACTGAGTTACCATTTAGTCTACTTCAATCGAGTAACAAATTAATTAGGACCTTTTATTTTGTTTTTAGAGACTAACAAAATTAGAAAATCATAGTTGCTTTTAGGTTTACCCTAAACAATAAACGAGACGAGCCTCGCCAAATAAAACTCATAAATTGCTGGGCCCTCGATAAATGTTTATACAACATACTTAGACTTCGGGATGGACCGTTTAATAAATTTCACGGCCTTTCCCAAAATAATAACGCGTTAGTCACATTAGGCGTGTTTTTAATTATCTTACATTCCTAAACTCGGGTGCACATTTATGTGACCCAAATCCAAGTCTCAACGGAGTCGAAATGTGTTGACAACCACGGGTGCACTGGTGCGACGTGGTTCGAGACACATTTTCACGACTTTGCAATTCTTATTAAAATAAAAATAAAAGTGGGTTACTAATAAAAGGCACTTAAGTTAGAACATATTTGAAGTAAGATAAAATCAAATACAACAGTTGAGCGACCGTGCTAGAACCACGAAATCTGGGAATGCCTAACACCTTCTCCCGGGTTAACAAAATTCCTTACTCGGATTTCTGGATCGTAGATTGTTAAATATAGTCAATAATTTCCTCGATTCGGGATTCAATCGGTGACTTGGGACACCATTAATTTCCCAAGTGGCGACTATAAATTTTAATAAATAAATCCTGTTTCGATTGCCCTTTAATTGAAAAAACTCCTTTACGCCCTTGTGGGTGTAGCGAAAAAGGAGGTGTGGCAAGTGCGACATGGAGATAGCCAATCCATGCCCAGAATGACATCAAAATCCTCCATACTCAATAATAAAAGATCAACTTGGGTCTCTAGAAACCCAATAGTCACCATACACGACGGATACACACGGTCTACAACAACAATATAGCCCATCGAGGTAGATACATGAACAGGTAAAACAAGAAAGTCAGGGGGAGTACCCAAATAATGAGCAAAGTATGATGACAAAAAAGAAAAGGTGGATCCGGGATCAAATAATATAGAGGCATCTCTTTGGCAGACTGAAACAATACCTTTGATAACAACATCTCAGCCAATAGCATCGGGTCTGCTCGGAAGAGCATAGAATCAGGCTCGACCACCCCCTCCTCCCTCTCTGGGGCGACCCCTAGTTGACTGACCTCCACCCCTAGCTGGCTGGGCGGGTGGTGGTAAAGAAACTGGCAATGAAGCCGATGACCGACCCCTCTACTGCAATGAACTAACAAAACGACGAGGACATTGCCTGCATATGTGCCCATCTCACCACATTCATAACAACTCCCATGTGCTGGAGAAGAGGACTGAAGGGATCCTGTGACGACCCGGCCCGTCGTCACAGAAATTACCACCCCGTTACCTTGCATTTATATGTTTTATGCTTTTATATCAGTGTTAGAGTCTATCGGGTGAGTTAGGAGTGATTCGGGTTGAAAATGAGGCAAATAACTTTTTTGAAGGAAGCTTGAATATGGAAAATTAACCTGGAGTTGACTATTTAGTTAGATTGCTCAGAATCGGATTCTGATGATTTGGTTAGCTCCGGGGAGGTGATTTATGACTTAGGGGAGCGATCAGAATTGAATTTGGAGGTCCGGTGTAGAAATAAGCTTGAATTGGCTAAGGTTGAATTTTGGCGAAATCCGAATGGCAGGTGAGATTTTGATCCGAGGGTCGGAATGAAATTCTGACAATTTCTGTAGCTTTGTCATGTGATTTTGGATATGTGTGCAAATGTTCAGGTCATTCGGATGTCGTTTGGTCGGGTTTTTGATTGAATGTTGGTTTCAGAAGTTTGAGTTGAATCCTAGGCTTGAATCCGCTATAATTCGCTGATTTCTGTGTTTAAGGGCGTGTGTTTATGATTGGAACAAGTTCGTATCGTGTTTTGGAGTATGTTGGTGGTTTTCGTTGGGGTCCCGGGGGCCTCGGGGTGAATTCGGACCATCATCCGGGCATTTTGAGACTTAAAAATCTGTAGAAGATTGCAGCTTCACTGCAGCAGGAATTAAGCCTTCGCGTTCGCAAGGCAAGGGCCGTGTTCGTGTAGGCAGGGTTTAGATGAGCATCGGGTGTCGCGTTTGCATAGGAGGAAGCAGGGAAGCTTCGTGTTCGCGTCCCAGATGTTGCGTTCGCGTAGGAGGAAAATAGGAGGCATCGCGTTCGCGTCCATGAGGTCGCGTTCGCGTAGAGTAAAATCTGGCGGCTGAGGAAAATGTTCATCGTGAACACATGGTGCAGTGTCGCATTCGCGAAGAGTAAGCTGGACTGTGCATTGCATACGCATGGGAGGTCACGCGAACGCGTAGAGTTAAATGGTCAGGCAGTGAATTAAATTCCAGAACACAGACCAGTCGCGGGTTCGATCATAAAACCTCCATTTTTGAGTCTTAGAGAGAAAAACTCACGGAAAATTGCTGGGAATTCATCGGGTATTCATCGAAGGTAAGTTTTATGGACTAATTACAGTATTTTATCATGGAATCGTTGAGTATTTTACTGTTAATGGAAGATTAAAGGGGGATTTTAGCCCTAGGCTTAAATTATGGAAAATCATTGATTTGAATGGGTAAATGGAGTCCGATTTTGGTAAATTTTATATGTATAGACTCGTGTTGAGACGAGGGTCCTGAATATGTAACTTTCGTAATTTTTTGAGAAGCGTACCGAAAGTCAGGTTTTGGAAACTTTGTAGTTTTTGGTGTAAATTGAATTGTTTTGACTAGGTATCATCCCATTGGCCTATTTTGATGTATTTCCACTATATTTGATCAGATTCTATGCCTACGGAGGTTGATTCTTGTGGCAAGGGCATCGCGGATTAGTCGTCGAGCCGAATTAAGGTGAGTAATGAATGTGGGTGATGACTAGTGGGTTCGAAACCCCGATATACCACTTTGTGATGCTGTATAGCGGCGAGACACGTACTCTCCTGTGAGTGCGGGGTCGATTGTGATTGGGGACTATGACTTAGTCCGACCTGTTGATATTATATTGTGATATTGGCTATTCTTGAGCCGGTGAACCTCCTTCTCGGACGGTTGTGTACTTTTATGGGTTGTGAGCCAGTTATTGGGATCCTGCGAGGATCGTTATCACTATTTCTGTGATAATGATATGCTAGTGTTACTACCAGTCCGGAGCTATTATTGTTATTATGATTTTCCAAACTCTGGAACTTTGACATATTGTTTTCAACTGAAAAATGATAAAAGAGTTTTCAAAACTACTTTTGAGCCTGCGAGGGTGCATTTGCATGTTAGCTGACTGGTAGTGGATCGGGTTGCGCGCCGTAGCGTATTCATGATATCGTGCTTGGGCTGTAGGAGCCCCTCCGGAGTCTGAACCCCCACAGTGAGCTCGGGTACCCAAATTGGACCGGGCTACGCGCCGTAGCGGTCATTTCATTCATTGCATTGCATTTAGCTACATCCGTGTCACGACCCTAGTTCACCAATCATGAACCTGTCATGACGACACCCAATCTCCGTGACTAGGTAAGCCTAACACGATTCGGAATTTACAAGTTTATGAACATTGAATAATAAAATAGCGGAAAACTATATAAAAGGAATGTAATAAGTGCCGCTTGGCACATACACTCATCAACCACACCATATAGCATACCACCAAGACCCGGAATCCTACGGGTAACACAGACTAAAAAGGGAGAGTACTGTCGCTCTATACATCAAGAATGTCTAAACAACGAAATGAGGGAGAATAACTACTATCACTATGAGAATAGAGGGAGGCTCTCCGGATGTGCTGCTGAATCACCTAGAATAAGCCTGCCCTGATGAACCTGGATCTGCACAACAAAAGTGTGCAGAAGAGTAGCATGAGTACACCACGACGGTACTCAGTAAGTGCCAAGCCTAACCTCGATGGAGTAGTGACGAAGAAGGTCAGGGACTTACCGAGGAAACAATAACATAATGATCAAAACAGTAATAAGCAGGAAAAAGTAAGAATGAATCTGAATAACAACAATGAAGTAATTACTGCAACTGACTATGATTAGCTAACTACAAGTAACCAACACAACACAAACTCAAATCTACAAGTCCAGAACCTATGGGAATTGAACCCACAGTCCCTCTCTATATCCAACAACTCAGGATCTCCGGGAATTTAACCCGCAGTCCCAATATCAGTATCTCTGGGTCTCCGGGAATCAAACCCGCAACCCGTATCTCAATATATCAAGATCTACGGGAATCGAACCCGCAATCCGTATCTCAATAAATATATCAATAAACTCCGGGTCTCCGGGAATCGACCCCGCAGCCCTGGGATCTCCGGGAATCGAACCCGTAGTCCACAAATAATACCACTTCGGGTCTCTGGGAATCGAACCCACAGCCTTGGGATCTTTGGGAATTGAACCCACAGTCCACCAACACAACAAATAAAGAAACGCACAGAGAAAATATAATATGCTTAACTACAACTTCACCAAAAAGTAGTGCCAACAATTATCAAGAAGTTCAAGTAAGACAATTAGGCAATTAGACAGATAAATCCTATCTAATCATGCTTTCCTAATGAATACCAGGTAAATCTCAATTTAATCAACTAAGAACATGAATATAACAAATTGGACAATTCAAGTAAAGTGATTTACAACAACCAACACATGTACACGCCCGTCACCTCGCGTACAAGGCATTTAAACTATCACATAATATTCTAGGGGTGAAGGTTCCCCCAAACGAGGTTAGACAAGCCACTTACCCCGACTCTGGTACAAAACCGCTAAGAGACTCTCTTACCATGAATATCAACCTCCACAGGTGTAGTATCTGATCAAAATCAATAGATATACATCAAAATAGGCCAATTGGGCATTACCCAATCAAAACAATCCAAAATACACCAAAAACCACAAGTTGCCAAAACCCGACTTTTGGTATGCTTCTCAAAAAATTATAAAATTTATATATTTGGGTTCCTTGTCTCAACACGAGTCCATGGATATAAAATTTACCAAAATCAGACTCCGTTTGCCCATTCAAATCGACGATTTACCATAATTTAGGCCTAGGGCTAAAACCCCCCATTAATCCTCCATTAACAGTGAAATACTCAAGGATTTCATGATAAAATAATGAAATTAGGCCAAGAAACTTACCCCTGATGATTACCCGATGATTTCCCAGCAATTTCCCATTAATATCTTCTCTTAGAACTCAAAAATGGGGTTTTATGAATGATAGGCCGCGTCTGAAATGTTCTGGACTTAAATTCACTGCCAAGCATATTTACTCTACGCGATCGCAACACTTGGCTCGCGATCGCGATGCAAAACTCCTAGGCGGTCAGTTCTTCCTCCACGCGATCGCATAGGCTCAGCCGCGATCGCAGTGCTCAACCTGGCCATTCTACGCGATCGCATCACCTCGATCGCGATCACACTGCTTTCGATTAAAACCTTACGCGATCGCACCAGTAACCTCGCGATCGTGATGACCAAACCCTTAACCTTATGCGATCGCATCCCTCATGTCGCGATCGTGAAGAACAACTTCCAGCTCTCACTCCACTACCCTACGCGATCGCGTGGCAATGACCGCGATCGCAGAGAACAAATAACCTACAATTTTATTGCAGCAATTCAGCAGTTCATTTTGGCTCAAGATGGTCCGTTTGGACCCCCGAATTCATTCCGAGGCCCTCGGGACCCCAACGAAAACCACCAACCTACTCCAAAACACGATACAAACTTGTTCCAATCATAAAAACATGTCCTTAAACACATAAAACATCGAATTATAGAGGATTCAAGCCTAAGTTTTCATCTAAACTTCTGTAATCGACATTCAATCAAAACCCAACCAAACGATATCCGAATGACCTGAAAATTTGCAAACATATCCAAAATCACATAGCAAAGCTACAAAAATTGTCAGCATTCTATTCCGAACCCCAGATCAAAATCTCACCTACCGATTGGATTTCGCCAAAATTTCAAACTTCGGCATTTCAAGCCTAATTGAGCTACAGACCTCCAAAATACATTCCGAGCGCGCTCCCAACCCCGAAATCACCTAATTGAGCTAATGGAACCATCAGATTTCCGTTTCGAGGTCGTCTTAACACTGTTCCAAATACGGGCCACTTTTCAACTACAAACCTCTCATTTAGGGACTAAGTTTCCCAAAACACTCTAAATTCTATAACCGAACCTCCCGACAAACCATAATGGTAGAAATGAACTTAGGGAAATAGTTAAATTGGGGTTCGGGGCGTAAATTGTAAAAACGACTGGCCGTGTCATTACAATCCGATAGTTGTTATACTGTTTGTTGGTATTTGTTGGTACAGTTACTGTTGATATTGAGACTATTGCAGGGCATTTGATTACAACTTTACATAGTGCTATGTTGTGCTTTCTTATCTACGCTGTCTTACCCCTGTTCATTACCACTGAGTCTAGAAGTACTCACTTTACTCCCTGCACCTTGTGTGCAGATCCAGGTACGTCTCAGCGGACCTAATCCTATAGCTGTTCAGAGGCATTTTGCGGGATAGGCAAGGTAGCTGCCGCGTCCGCAGGACCTAACTCCCTTTCCAGATGTCTTTTCATTTCGTATTGTTATCTAGTTCCGCATTGAGTATTGTTGTAGACACTATTGCACATTTATTCTCTTTAGAGGATCTTAACTCTTGACCCCTTGGTCTTTGGGGAGTTGTTACTATTTTGGGACTTGATTCCCATGTTTGGTATTTCTATCACTGTTGACTTATCTCTATTTATGCCTAAATGGTTAAAGTGAGCTCATAGCTCCGTCAGTGTTGTTAATTGGTCGGGCTGGCCTAGTAGTGTGCTGGGTGCCATCACGATTGGGTTTCGGGTCGTGACAAGTTAGTATCAGAGCCTAGATTACTAGACCTCATGAGTCTTGAGCTGGTTGGTAGAGTCTTGTGGATCGATATGGGGATACCTGTACTTATCCTCGGAAGGCTGCGAACCTTTAGGAAATACTTCACATTTCTTGAACTCTGTCGTGCGATCTTGTTGTTCCAATAACTGAACTTCTATATTCTATTCTCTCGCAGATGGCGAGAACTCGAGCATCGGGACGAGGTGCACGACCTCCATTGCCACCTGCTAGAGGCCGTGGGCGCGGTCGTGGTAGAGGTAGAGGTAGGACAGCTGAGGCAGTGCCAACTGACCCACCCGTTAAACCTATTCAGGAGCAGCCCCCAGTGGTTGATGCTCCGGGAGTCCCAGTTCAGGCCCAGATGGTATCTATTGCTATTCCTGGTCTTTAGGAGACTCTGGCCCAGATATTATTAGTGTGTTCCGGATTGGCTCATGTAGTATCAGCTACCGCTACTGCAGCGACATCCCAGATAGGGGGTGGTTAGCAGACCCCTGTAACTCGCACACCTGAGCAGGTGGTTCAGGGACTTCAGACGCCAGAGGAGGTCCCCGCTCAGGTGGTTGCACCAGTTATTCCTCCAACTGCACCAGCTCCAGAGCATATGGTTCAGGTTATGCCCGACGACGAGCAGCATCGTCTCAAGAGATTTGGTAGACTCCAGCCACCCCATTTCAGTGGTACTGAGGGCGAGGATGCCTAGGGTTTCTTAGATAAGTGCCAGAGGATGATACGTACAACTAGTATTCTTGAGTCCAGCGGAGTTTCATTCACTACTTTTCAGTTTACTGGTCCAGCGTTCGACTGGTGGGAGGAGTTTGAGAGGCGTAGGCCTATGGGAGCAGCACGTCGCACCTGGCAGCAGTTTTCTACTCTTTTCCTAGAGAAGTATGTACTTCACTCCCTTCGTGAGGAGCTTCATCGCCAGTTTGAGTGGTTGGTTTCAGGGCGACATGTCAGTGACCCAGTATAAGCTGAGATTTACACAGTTGGCTAGGCATGCCACATGGATGATCCCGACTGATAGGGAGAGAATTAGGAGGTTCATTGATGGCCTCAACTACTCTATTCGCATTCTTATGACCAGAGAGAGAGAGTTCTATCATCATCTATTGAGTAGGTTGTGGATATGGAACACTCCATTGAGGTAGATCGTTGCCGAGAGCGGGAGGAGCGGGAGGCCAAGAGGCCTCATGGTTCTGGTAGCTTCAGTGGTGCTCCATCTAGAGGGCATTTTCAGCAGGGCAGAGGTCGTTCATCTAGACCTCCTCAGTTAGGTCGCCTAGAGCATAGTAGAGCTTCTTCTAGTCGTGGCCGTCAGGGTTTTCAGCAGGGCCAGTCTTCACTCAGCGCCCTCCCAGCTCAGAGTTCAGCACCTTCTTCTTCAGGCCCAGGGTTCATCTGCGGCGAGGGGTTCCCTTTAGTCCCCTTCTCCAGCACCAAGTAGCTGTTTTAAGTGTGGAGAGTTTGGCCATATGAGGAGGCAGTGCCCTCGACTTCGTAGGGACAGGGCTCAGCAGAGGGATCAACCCTCCTTTTACACCATCTCAGGCTAGTAGAGGTGGAGGTCAGTCGTCTCGTAGTCGCCCCATAGACGAGGAGCAATCCAGTGGAGGCCAGGCACGATTGTATGCACTTCCTGACAGGCGTGATGCAGTTTCCTCCGATGCAGTGATTACATGTATCATTTCTGACTGTCACAGAGATGCCTCTGTTTTATTTGATCCAGGGTCCACATATTCATACGTGTCTTCTTATTTTGCACATCGTTTGGGCGCGACCCGTGGTAATCTTGATTCACCTATTCATGTATCCACCCCCGTGGGTGATATGATTATTGTGGATCATATCTATAGATCTTGTGTTATTTCTATTGGGGATCTGGAGACCCAGGCAGATCTGTTATTGTTAGGAATGGTGGACTTTGATGTGATATTAGGTATGGACTGGTTGTCTCCGTACCATGCTATATTGGACTGTAATGCTAAGACAGTTACGTTAGCTATTCCTGGTATTCCTCATATTGAGTGACGGGGTTCAATTGATTTCATCCCTAGCCGTATTATTTCATTTTTAAAGGCTCAGAAAATGGTTGAAAATGGGTGTTTGTTGTATCTAGCATTTGTGAGGGATGTGGAAACTGAGTCTCCTAGCATTGATTCTGTACCTGTTGTGAGGGATTTTCCAGATGTATTCCCCTCAGACCTGCCGGGTATGCCACCGGACAGGGATATTGATTTGGTGCCGGGCACTCAGCCCATTTCCATTCCTCCTTATCGGATGGCACCAGCCGAGTTGAAGAAATTGAAAGAACAACTTTAGGAGATTTTGGATAAGGTATTCATTCGCCCTAGTGTGTCCCTGTGGGGTGCACCGGTGTTATTTGTTAAGAAGAAAGTTGGTTCCATACGGATGTGTATTGATTATAGACAGTTGAACAAGGTAACCGTGAAGAACAAGTACCCTCTACCGCGCATTGATGATTTGTTTGATCAGTTACAGGGTGCGAGAGTGTGTTCTAAGATTGATCTTCGTTCAGGCTATCATCAGCTAAAGATCAGGGACTCCGATATTATGAAGACTGCATTCAGGACTAGATATGGCCACTATGAGTTCCTTGTGATGTCTTTTGGGCAGACCAACGCCCCAGCAGCATTCATGCATCTGATGAACAGTGTGTTCATGCCCTATTTGGATTCATTTATGATTGTGTTCATTGATGACATTCTAGTCTACTCCCGTAGTCAGGAGGAGCATGCTCAGCATTTGAGTATTATGTTGTAGAGATTGAGGGAGGAGAAGCTGTATGCTAAATTCTCCAAGTGCGAGTTTTGGCTCGAGTTAGTAGCATTTCTGGGTCATGTGGTGTCTTGTGATGGTATTCAGGTTGATCCGAAGAAGATATAGGCGGTACAAAGTTGGCCTAGACCGTTCTCAGTTACAGAGATCAGGAGCTTTCTTGGCTTGGCGGGATATTATCGCCGGTTTGTTCAGGGATTTTCATCCATTGCTTCTTTTTTGACTAAGTTGACGCAGAAGGGTGTACCATTCGTATGGTCGGATGAGTGCGAGGAGAACTTTCAGAAGCTCAAGACAGCTTTGACCACAGCTCTAGCATTAGTGTTGCCATCAGCTTTAGGTTCATATACTGTATATTGTGATGCCTCGAGAGTGGGGATAGGTTGTGTATTGATGCAGGAGGCTAGAGTGATTACTTATGCTTCTGGGCAGTTGAAGCCACATGAGAAGAACTACCCTGTTCATGATTTGGAGCTAGCTGCCATAGTTCATGCCTTGAAAATTTGGAGGCACTATTTGTACGGCGTGTCCTGTGAGGTGTATACTGATCATCGTAGTCTCTAGCATTTGTTCAAATAGAAGGATCTTAACTTGAGACAGCGGAGATGGCTTGAGTTGCTCAAGGATTATGACATTACTATTCTATATCATCCGGGGAAGGCCAATGTGGTGGCCGATGCTTTGAGCTGGAAGGCGGTCAGTATGGGGAGCTTGGCATATATTCCAGCTGAGGAGAGATCATTTTCTTATGATGTTCAGGCGCTAGCCAATCGGCTAGTGACGTTAGACATTTCAGAGCTCAGCAGTATGTTGGCTTGTGTTGTATCTCGGTCTTCTTTATATGACCGTATTCGTGAGCGCCAGTATGATGATCCACACTTGGTTGTCCTTAAGGACAAGGTTCAGCATGATGATGCTAGATATGTTACCATTGATAGTGACGGTATTCTATCCATCCAGGAGCCGCGAAGATGTACCAAGACTTGAAATAACATTATTGGTGGAGAAAGATTAAGATGGACATAGTTAGACATGTAGCACGGTGCCTAAACTGTCAGCAGGTCAAGTACAAGCATCAGAGGCCCGGTGGTGTATTTCAGTGCATTGATATTCCCGAGTGGAAGTGGGAAAGGATCACTATGGACTTTGTTACAGGACTCCTTCATAAAGCGAGGAAGTTTGATTATGTTTGGGTGATTGTGGATAGGCTGACCAAGTCAGCTCATTTCATTCCTGTGTGTACTACGTACTCCTCGGAGCGGTTAACTAAGATATTCATTCGGGAGATCGTTAGATTGCATGGAGTCCCAGTTTCTATTATATCAAACAGCGGTACTCAGTTTACTTTACAGTTTTGGAGGAATTTTCAGCGGGAGTTGCGCTCGCAGGTTGAGTTGAATACTGCATTCCATCCTCAGACAGACGGACAGTTCAAGCATACTATTCAGATCTTGGAAGATATGTTGAGAACTTGTGTTATTGACTTTGGTGGTTTGTCGGCTGACTACTTGCCTCTCGCAGAGTTTGCCTATAACAACAGCTACCAATCCAGTATTCAGATGGCGCCGTATGAGGCTTTATATGGGAGACAGTATAGATCTCCAGTTGGTTGGTTTGAGCCCGGTGAGGCAAGGTTATTGGGGATAGAGTTAGTCCAGGATGCTTTGGACAGGGTGAAGGTTATTCGGGAGAGACTTCACATAGCTCAGTCGTGCCAGAAGAGTTATGCAGACCGGAAGGTTCGGGATGTGTCTTATTCTGTGGGTGAAAAAGTTTTACTGAAGGTTTCGCCGATGAAAGGCGTCATGAGATTTGGGAAGAAAGGAAAGCTCTGTCCGAGATTTATTGGCCCTTTTGAGATCCTTAGGAGGATTAGAGAGGTGGCGTATATGCTTGCTTTGCCACCCAGTCTATCAGGAGTTCATCCAGTGTTTCACCTGTCCATGCTCCAGAAATATGTTGGCGACCCATCGCATGTGTTGGACTTTAGCACTATTCAGCTTGATGATGACTTGACCTATAATGTGGAGCCTATAGCTATATTGGGTCGTCAGGTGAGAAGATTGACGTCCAAGGACATTGCATCAGTTAAGGTTCAGTGGAGAGGTCGACCCTTGGAGGAGGCCACTTGGGAGATCGAGCGGGAGATGCGGAGCAGATATCCTCATTTGTTTGAGTCTTCAGGTATGTTTCTTGACCCGCTCGAGGACGAGCGTTTGCTTAAGTGGGGAGAATGTGACGACCCAGCCCATCATCATGGGAATTACCATCCCGTTACCTTACATTTATATGTTTTATGCTTTTATATCAGTGTTAGAGTCTATCGGGTGAGTTAGGAGTGATTCGGGTTGAAAATGAGGCAAATAGCCTTTTTGAAGGAAGCTTGAATATGGAAAGTCAACCTGGAGTTTACTATTTAGTTAGAGTGCTCGGAATCAGATTCTGATGATTTGGTTAGCTCCGGGAGGTGATTTGTGACTTCGGGGAACGATCATAATTGAATTTGGAGGTTCGGTGTAGAAATAGGCTTGAATTGGCTAAGGTGGAATTTTGGCAAAATCCGAACGATAGGTTAGATTTTGATTCGGGGGTCAGAATGGAATTCTGACAATTTCTGTAGCTTCGTCATATGATTTTGGATATGTCTGCACATTTTCTGGTGATTCGGACGTCGTTTGGTCGGGTTTTTGATTGAATGTTGGTTTCAGAAGTTATGTTGAATCCAAGGCTTGAATCCGCTATAATTCGCTTATTTCTATGTTTAAAGGGCGTATTTTTATGATTGGAACAAGTTCGTATTGTGTTTTGGAGTATGTTGGTGATTTTCGTTGGGGCCTCGGGGGCCTCGGGGTGAATTCGGACCATCATCCGGGCATTTTGAGACTCAAAAATCTGCAGAAAATTGCAGCTTCAGTGTAGCAGAAATTAAGCCTTTGCGTTCGCGAGGCAAGGGCCACGTTCGCATAGGCAGGGTTAAGATGAGCATCGCGTTCGCGATGCTGGGCATCACGTTCGTGTAGGAGGAAGCAGGGAAGCTTCGCATTCACATCCCATATGTCGCGTTCGCGTAGGAGGAAAATGGGAGGCATCGCGTTCGCGTCCCTGAGGTCGCGTTCGCGTAGAGTAAAATCTGGCGGCTGAGGAAAATGTTCATCGCGAACGCGTGGTGCAGTGTAGCGTTCGCGAAGAGTAAGCTGGACTATGCATCGCGGACGCGTGGGAGGTCACGCAAACGCATAGAGTTAAATGGTCAGGCAGTGAATTAAATTCCAGAAAACAGACCAGTCGCGGGTTCAGTCATAAAACCTCCATTTTTGAGTCTTAGAGAGAGAAACTCACGGGAAATTGCTGAGAATTCATCAGGTATTCGTCGGAGGTAAGTTTTATGGACTAATTACAGTATTGTATCATGGAATCCTTGAGTATTTTACTGTTAATGGAAGATTAAAGGGGGATTTTAGCCCTAGGCCTAAATTATATAAAATCATTGATTTGAATGGGCAAATGGAGTCCGATTTTGGTAAATTTTATATGCATAGACTCGTGTTGAGACGAGGGTTCCAAATATGTAACTTTTGTAATTTTTCGAGAAGCGTACCGAAAGTCGGGTTTTGGCAACTTTGTAGTTTTTGGTGTAAATTGAATTGTTTTGACTGGGTATCATCCCGTTGGCCTATTTTGATGTATTTCCACTATATTTGATCAGATTCTATGCCTGCAGAGGTTGATTCTCATGGCAAGGGCATCGCGGATTAGTCGTCGAGCCGAATTGAGGTGAGTAATGGATGTGGGTGATGACCAGCGGGTTCGAAACCCCGGTATACCATTTTGTGACACTGTATAGCGGCGAAACACGTACTCTCCTGTGAGTGCGTGGTCGATTGTGATTGGGAACTATGGCTTTGTCCGACCTGTTGATATTATATTGTGATATTGGCTATGCTTGAGCCGGTGAACCTCCTTCTCGGACGGTTGTGTACTTCTATGGGCTGTGAGCCAGTTATTGGGATCCTGAGAGGATCGTTATCATTGTTTCTGTGATATTGACATGCTAGTGTTACTACCAGTTCGGAGCTATTACTATTATTATGATTTTCCAAACTCTGGAACTTTGACATATTGTTTTCAACTGAAAAATGAAAAAAGAGTTTTCAAAACTACTTTTGAGCCTGCGAGGCTGCATTTGCATGTTAGCTGACTGGTAGTGGATCGGGCTGCGCACCGCAGCGTATTCATGATATTGTGCTTGGGCTGTAGGAGCCCCTCCGGAGTTTGAACCCCCACAATGAGCACGGGTACCCAAATCGGATTGGGCTATGCGCCTTAGCGGTCATTTCATGCATTGCATTGCATTTAGCTACATCCGATAGCTGTTATACTGTTTGTTGGTACTTGTTGGTACAGTTACTATTGATATTGAAACTGTTGCAGGGTATTTGATTAAGGATTTACATAGTGCTATATTATGATTTCTTATCTACGTTGTCTTACCCCTGTTCATTACCACTGAGTCTGGAAATACTCACTTTACTCCCCGCACCTTGTGTGCAGATCAAGGTACGTCTCAGCAGACCTGATCCGGTAGCTGTTCATAGGCATTTTGCGGGATAGTCAAGGTAGTTGCCGCGTCCGCAAGACCTGACTCCCCTTCCAGCTGTCTTTTCATTTCATATTGTTATCTAGTTCCGCACTGCGTATTGTTGTAGACACTATTACACTTTTATTCTCTTTAGAGCCTCTTAACTCTTGACCCCTCGGTCTTTAGGGAGTTGTTACTGTTTTGGGACTTGATTCCCGTGTTTGGTATTTCTATCACTGTTGACTTATCTCTATTTATGCATAAATGATTAAAGTGAGCTCATAGCTCCGTGAGTGTTGTTAATTGGTCGGGCTCGCGTAGCAGTGTGCTGGTCGCCATCATGATCGGGTTTGGGGTCGTGATAGAACCCCTCACACCCGAGTGACTAGCAGATGCGCCTGGTGTAGAAGAGCCTTGAACTAAGGGAGCACACGATGAAATCTGAGCCGGAAGGGCACTAAGTGATGATCGGCCCTGATGAAAACTGTGAGAACCATGACCTGATGAAGCCCAACGACAACCTCGGCATGCTGGTTGAGCAGGCCTAAATTGGCATCCTGTACCGTGCTGAAAATGGCCCCTCGAAGGAGCACCACTATAACTACCAGATCCTCGAGACCCCTTGGCTTTCCTCTACTCTCGTTCGTGGCAATGAACAGACTCAATCTCTCGAGAAATATACATAACCTTCTAGAATGTAGCACCAGATACCATCTTCCTAGTCATCAGAATACTGAGCTGATAAGTAAGACCATCAACAAACCTCCTTATCCTCTCTCGATCTATTAGAACCAACCAGATGGAATGATGAGACAACTCAATAAACCTCAAATCATATCGTGACATGGTCATCTCCCCCTGACGCAACCACTCAAACTGCCTACGGAGCTCTTCTTTGCGAGATTAAGGCACATACTACTCCAAAAGAGAATAGATAACTGCTTCCAGGTAAGAGGTGTTGCACCAAGAGGCCTACGCTTCTCAAAGTCCTCCCACAAAGTGAAGCAAGTCCTGAAAATTGATAGGTAGTGAAAGTGACCCCGCTGGTCTCCAAAATACCCGCGGTATGAAGCATCCTCTAACACTTGTCCAAAAAGCCCTAGGCATCCTCACCTTCTACACCACTGAAGGTCAGACGCTAAAGCCTACCAAATCTCTCCAATCTATGCTTCTTATCCTATGGCGTGGAAGGAAATACATAGTCCTGAGAAGTTGCATCCGGTTAGGCGGGGTGTACCCCCGGTGTCTGAAGTCTCTGCACGGGCTGCTTAGGTATGCGAGCGGCGAGAGTTTGGATACCTCCCTCGGCCTGAGAAATAACTGCAACTGTAGTGGCTAAAATCGCCTGAGCTAGGCCAGTACAAACTAATATAATCTGATCCAAGGCCTCCTGAACACACGGAATCATAATGGGCACAACTGGTGCCTGAGCTGGTGCTGCTAGAGCGTCCATAGCTGGGACCTGATGCTGAACTAGGGCAGTTGGTGGATCTAGAGGTGTTGCCCTTGCTGCTCTGCCTCTACCACGACCGCGTCCTCGGCCTATGGTGATTGCAGCTGGTGGCACTGGTGGTCGTCCACCCTGTCCAGTAGCGTGTGTCCTCACAATCTATGGGAGAACGGAATAACAGAAGTTTAGCACTCAGATCAATAAGTTTGCACGACAAGAATTTCATGAATATGAAGTTTTTCCTAAAGGTTCTATAACCTCTCGAGGATAAATATAGACATCTCCGTATTGATCCGCGAGACTATACTAAACCTGCTCATGACTCGTGAGACCTATGTAACCTAGGATCTGATACCAACTTGTCACGACCCTAACCCCGAACCCGGTCATGATGGTGCCTCTCGTGAAGACAAGGCCAACCGACACTTTCCATTTTACACTTATTAATAGATAAGCATATAAGAACATGCTAAACATGATAAGAATAAGTCCGAATTTAGCACTTTCCATTTTACACTTATGCATATATAAGTATTCTCAAGAATTTTGCCTTTTTTTCTAAGTTTTAAAGCTTTTACAAATCATTTTATTATTTGTTTTAACAGTACAAAATACAATAATTATTCCTAAAGCTATCATTTGTTGAATAGTTTATTTCCATCCTTATATTTACATCACAATATATTTAAGTTAATTTTTGCATATTTCTTATAAATCTATTTGATATTTTAAGCTAAAATTGCATAAAATTACAATTATAGCCTATATTACGATTAATAGCATCTTACAACTATAAAATTGCTCCCAGTATTTTTAGATTAGCATTTATATATTACTAATCAATTTTGTACTTTTAATTTATTTTTAAAATTATTTTAACTATTTTAATTAAATAAAAAGGGGGAAAATTGGCTATTTAACATATAGCCCATTTGCATTTCAATTATACCCATATTAAAGCCCCCAATTGACCCAATCTTACCAGCCCAATTCCTAAAAATAACCCAACCCCGACCCAATTAAATTACCCGACCGGACCCCATTTTAATACACCAAATACCCCCAACCCTAATTTTTTTTCCTCTACCCGCCGCCCTTCAATCCCCTTCCTCTCCCATTCTCTCTATAAACCCTAGTCGCTGCCATCCAACCTAACCCCAATCCCTGCAATTCTTGCCAGTTTCTATGTCTTCTCCCGCCATGATGCTCTCATACTCACCTCCTATCATTCTTGTGTGCTTGGTATTTGAGTTTTGAGGCTAGACCTCAAAGGTCTCCACGCAGACCCCCAGCGACTTGAGTTTTTCGACCATCTCTGGCCTGACTCTGGCACATAGCCTCCTAAGCCGATTTCCAGTCATGTCCGACTTAGATCAGACATTTTTGAAGGCTTTCTCATTCTAGGGTTCATGTGAAACCATAGCTATAGAGGTTCTTCCCCGATTCTCTTCAGATCTATGTGTATTTATGCCTTACTTTGAGTTTTTAAGAGGTTTCCCCAATGTCTCTTTAAAAGAGATCTTACTTTCAAAGTCACCTCTTTTGAATTATGGTTTTCTGAATAGTATTTCAGTGTTTTCTGACTTTTCTTCTCCCTTTCTTGTGTATGTTTTATGTTCTTATGTTTTCTTTTATACATGTTCTTCCACTATGTTTTCTGTATTTTGTTCTTTTTTGTACTGTGTTTTCACGCTATATTTTCACATGCTATTTTTCTATGCTATGTTTCACATGCAATGTTCTGCTACTTGCCTTCTACTATGACTTGATATAATTCGCATACTGTATTTTCCAACCATGTTCATTAAGTGTTCTTACTACGCATGCTTAAGCATATTTTCCTCTACTGTCTCTCTTTGTGTTTCGAATTAGTTCCCTTACCCTATTTGTGTTGAACTTTCTACTGTATCTGTTTGCTTCTCTTCTTTGCATTTGGTTCAAGTCGAGAACCCTAGGATTTGCGGGTTTTTGGTGAGTTTGATCTTGTGTGTCTGGACTAGGGTTCTATTTGAGCCCTGGACTCTCTCAAACTCACTTTGGATCCATATACTAAGTTTGAATCCTTTTGAGTATGAATTCTTCTGATTAGCATAACAATCCATTTTATGTGTAGGATAAAAATTTTCTTTGAAAATGTTTCAAACCTGTGTTTGAATCAGAATCCTTTTTTTGGGGGGCTAATTGGTTGCTACTTATTCTTCTTAAGTAAAGCCTATCTTACCTTTTTCTGACTTGGTTCATTCACACAAAAACATTTTAGCCTTGATTGCTTGGCTGTCAATTGACTTTCTTTCCTTAATTTGCATGAGCATGTATTGCCAAACCCTTTCCTTAAATAACTATTATGTATTTACCCTTCTTGCATTACTTTTAAAAGTGTTTAATTAACTCCTTTTCTTATTTACCTTGCCCGTTTGGAATCAGAATCCCTTAATTAAAGGGAAATATTGTGTGGTTGATTTTCAAAATATTTTCGTACCTATTTTTACTTCTTTTCTGCACTATAAATACATGACATAACTTTTTTTAAAGAGGACGCGATTACGCATACAAAAATCACAGCTCTCTTCTAAACCTATACTCCAGCTTCTTGATTGCATTTTGGCTTTCATAAGTTTACTGTTTCTCCTTGATTGCTTCTTTGAAATGGTATGCTTTAAAATTAATTTCAGTATCTCTCCAACGTGTTTATTTATAGTCTCTGCATCCATGCCTTCCTTCAATTCTGCAAATTTAACCTTAAAGTATCTATGTGCTTTGCCTGTTCTTTCTTTGTTTCTTGTTGCTAGTGTTAACAATTTCTCCCATACCCCCATTCCCCTATGTGTGTTGAGTTAAGGTATGGCCATGCACCATCCTAATTGCTGTCCAAGGCTGAAACTGACCTTCAATAAGGTCTTAACTCCCCAATTCTAAGGTTGAAAGGCTGGTGAGGGGTGTGCCTATACTATTTATCTCATATCAAGGACTGATCCACTGAAGTACATCTTTCAGAAGCCCATGCCCACGGGCAAGCTATCCAAATGACAAATCTTGCTGAGTGAATTTGATATTGTCTACATAACCCAGAAAGCGATCAATGGACAAGAACTAACCGATCACCTTGCCAAAAATCCCGTGGGTGGAGAATACGAGCCTCTAAAGATGTAATTTCCTGATGAGGAGGTCTCTTTCATAAGAGAAGAAATTGCAGAATCCTATGATGGCTGGAGAATGTTTTTCGACGGAGCAACAAACTTTAAAAGAGTTGGCATAGAAGCAGTTCTAGTATCAAAAACAAGTTAGCATTATTCAGTGTCCATCAAGCTCATGTTTCCATGCACCAACAACATGGCCGAGTATGAAGCCTGCATCTTGGGGCTCAAGCTATCCATTGACATGAACGTTCAGGAGTTACTAGTGATCGGGGATTCCAACTTGCTTTTTCATCAGGTTTGAGAAGAATGGGAAACCAAAAACTCCAAGATACTCTCGTATTTGCATCATGTATAGGAGTTGATGAAGTGGTTCATGAAGATAGAATTTCGGCATGTCCCTAGAGTCTAGAATGAGTTCGTCGATATATTGGCCACTCTATTATCCACGTTTCAGCATCCAGATAAGAACTTCATTGACCCTATCCCGGTAAAAAATCATGATCAACCAGCTTACTGTGCCCATGTCGAGGAAGAAGCAGACGAAAACCATGGTTTTATGATATTAAGAAATATCCGGAAACACGATCATACACAGAACTTGCAAATACTACTCAGAAGCGCACAATACAGAGGTTATCCTATCACTTCTTTCATAGCGGAGGAATCCTGTATAGGAGGATTCCCGATTTGGGATTACTAAGGTGTGTCGAAGCAAAGGAAGCATCCAGATTATTGGAGGAGGTTCATGGAGGGACCTGTGGTCCGCATATGAATGGTTTTGTCTCAGTGAAGAAAATACTCCAGGCTGGTTATTTTTGGATGACTATGGAAACAAACTGCATCTAGTATGTTTGGAAATGCCATCATTTCCAAATTCATGCAATCATGATAAAGGTACCTCCTAATGAGCTCAATGCAACAAGCTCACCCCGGATGTTCGCCACTTGGGGGATGGATGTCATTAGACCTATCGAGCCTACCGCATCATACGTGCATAGGTTCATTCTAGTGGAAATTGATTATTTCACCAAATGGGTTGAAGCAGCATTTTATAAGGCAGTAACCAAGAAGGTTGTGGCATACTTTGTTCGCGACCACATCATTTGTTGATTTGGCATCCCAGAGACGATCATCACTGATAATGGTTCAAATCTCAACAGTGATCTGATGAAGGCAATGTGTGAGACGTTCAAGATTAAGCATAGGAATTCTGCAACCTACATACCTCTAATGAATGGAGCTGTAGAAACAGCCAATAAGAACATCAAGAAAATACTAAGGAAAATGAGAGAAAAACACAAGCAATGGCACGAAAAGCTATCATTTGCTCTATTATGATACCGTACCACAGTTCACACACCGACAAGGGCAACTCCATATATGCTGGTTTACGATACCGAGGCAGTCATCCCGGCCGAGGTAGAGATTCCTTCCATGAGAATTATAAAGGAAGCGGAACTTGAAGTTGCAGAATGAGAAAGTCGCTTTGAACAGTTAGCCTTATGGACGAAAAAAGACTGAATGCACTTTGTCATGGTCAATTGTATCAGAAGAGGATGTCCAGGGCCTTCAACAAAAGGGTCATATCGAGACAATTCACACCGGGGTAGCTGGTGCTATATAAAATTTCCTAGCATTAGGATGAGGCCAAAGGAAAGTTCTTTCCTAAATGGCAGGACCCGTACATGGTTCACCGGGTCCTAATGGGAGGAGCCCTCATGCTCGCAGAAATGGATGGAGAAGTCTGGCAAAATCCAATCAACTCAGATGTGGTCAAGCATTACTATGTGTAATCTTTATGCTTTCTTATATGATGTAATTTGAACTATGCGTGACCTGATTCCCTTTTAAGAGGGGATACATAGGCAGCCATATGGGTTCGATCACAATTTAATAAAATCTTAATTTCCCCCCGATATTGGAAACTAGGGCAGAATTTTGAGGAGGATCCTTAAAATTCCAAAGTTGACTTTTAGCTATTCATCGCACGCAACCGTCAAAAGCACCAGCACAGTAAACTAGAGCAAAATTTTGAGGAGGACCCTCAAAATTCGGAGCAGAAAAGGTCACGATATCTTGAACCGCGTCGTAGTCGTTGGTTTATCTAGAAAATCATTTCTTAAATTATGTACTTACCTCATATATTCTACTAAATCGTACATGGCTACTATCAAAATTGCTTTGTTTAACGATGCTACCGCACTGAAAGAAAGAGTCTAGTAGGACAAGCGAGGTCCACAAGAAGACGAACTAACCTCCCCCTCTACAAAACTCACGATTTTCTTTGTATGCAGGCACCCCAACACATGAGAAATAGTTACGTACTCATATTTTTCAAGAATACAACTGTCAGAATCATCGCCTATCTACAAGTGCTATCTGCACACGACATCCCCCAGCAGCTATAATTATGCAATCAATTATCAGCTAAGATATTTTGTTACTCTTCAACTTTGTTTCTAGCATCGCATAAGGATACTTTTATGCCTTACGAGACTAAGCACTGTCTCCATCCTGTATTTTCTGGAATTGCAAAAGGCTACTTTTCTGCCTTCCGAGACTAAGCACTGTCTACATCCTACATTTCCTTGCATTGCATATGGCTACTTTTCTATCTTCTTAGACTAAGCACTATCTCCATCCTACATTTTCTTGCATTGCATAAGGCTACTTTTCTACCTTCTGAGACTAAAGCACTTTCTCCATCATGTATTTCCTTGCATTGCATAAGGGTACTTTTCTGCCTTCGGAGACTAAGCACTGTCTCTATCCTGCATTTCCTTGCATTGCATAAGGCTACTTTTCTGCCTTCCAAGACTAAGCACTCTCTCAATCCTGCATTTTCTTGCATTGCATAAGGCTACTTTTCTGCCTTTTAAGACTAAGCGTTATTTGCATCCTACATTTCCTTGCATTGCGTAAGGCTACTTTTCTGCCTTCCGAGACTAAGCACTGTCTCCATCCTACATTTGCCTGCATTGCATAAGGCTGCTTTTCTGCCTTCTAAGATAAAAACACTATCTCCATACTGCATTTCCTTGTATTGCATAGGGTTACTTTTCTACCTTCTGAAACTACGCAGTGTCTCTATCCTACATGGCCGAAATATCGCCACCTCTTATTTACATCGGTTAAAATACCACCAGCTTTATTTAAATATTGCATGGCTGAAACATCGCCAATATTGTTTAAATGCCTCATATTGGTTTAAAATCGCCAACTGCATTCAAATCGTTACATCGGTTGAAAGAGCACCAGTTTGTATTTAAATCCCTGTCTGTTGAAATATCGCCATTTATACTTGTGCTTAACATTGGCTGAAATATCTCTAGGTTTATTTAAATATTGCATAGCTGAAACATCGCCAATTTTGTTTAAATCTCTCATATGGGCTGAAAAATTGCCAACTGCATTCAAATCGTTAAATCGGCTATAAGATCGCCAGTTTATATTTATATCTTCGTCGTCTGAAATATCGCCATTTATATTTATGCTTTATATCGGCTGAAATATCGACAATTTTATGTAATTCTCTATATGAGCTGAAAGATCACCAGTTTACATTTGAATATTTGTCGGCTGAAATATCGACATCTATACTTATGCTTTACATTGCTGAAATACCGCCAAATCCTGCATTACATCGGCTGAAATACCGCCAAGTCCTGCATTTCATGGGCTAAAATGCCAAACTGTCCAAGGGCGTCATTGTTCGGAGGCACCGCTTTCATATCCCGAGAATGCCATTCCATGGCCTGAGGACCCCATTTTATATTCAGCACATCATTATTCAAAGTGATCATGGTTCGGAGGCACCATTGTCATAGCTGGAGAACATTATTTCATAGCCCGCGAATGCTTTATTATGCACTTCATGGCCCAGGACGTCATAGTCTGAGGAGGTCATCCTAACAATCCAAAGACATCATTCATGGTCCAACGGGAACTTGTATCACGTTTAAATTCTGCATGATATGCTTGTATTACTCATTTGCAGGTACAACAACTAGAAACATCCATTATAATAAGAGCGATCTCGCTCCGGTTCTCGCAGACCATAAGTTCCTGACCATCCTTCCCAACCTAAATAGTGCGTCCGTCTTTTTCAAAACCTCCATCGACATATTCCGCCGATGTATCCTGAACTATATATGACTTGATTCTTGTAAGACCAGGGATATGTAGGCACCTCAAGAACCAGACCTCGGGCAAAACCTTTGCAAGTCATTTCTCACGGTCAAAATTGATCATCATATCTTCACCCGACAACTCTTTAATCCTTCCTGGATAAAGAGGGGTAGCTGTTGATAGCCAATTTTCCCTATCTATTTTTTATACTCAAAATAGTATGTACATGCATATGTAAGTATGCCTAAGAATTTTGGCATTTGTTTTTCTCTAATTTGTACAACAACAACAACAACAACCACCTAGTATAATCCCACAACAACCTAATTTTAAAGCTTATAAAACTTGTTTTATTATTTGTTTTAATAGTAAAAAATCCAATAATTATTTCCAAATCTATCATTTGTTGAGTAATTTATTTCCATCCTCATATTTACATCACAATATAGTTAAGGTAATTTTTGCATATTTCTTATAAATCTATTTGATATTTTAAGCTAAATTACATAAAATTATAATTATAGCCTATATTGCTATTAATAGCATCTTACAATTATAAAATTTCTTCTAGTATTTTTGGATTAACATTTATATATTACTATTCAATTTAGTGCTTTTAATTTGTTTGTAAAATTATTTTAACTATTTTAATTATATTAAAAAGGGGAAAATTGGCTATTTAACGTATAGCCCATTTGCATTTCAATTATAGCCATATTAAAGCCCCTAATTGACCTAATCTTGACCAGCCCAATTCCTAAAAACAACCCAACCCCGACCCAATTAAATTACCCGATCGGACCCCCTTTTAATCACAACCGTTGATATAGAACATCAACGGCTCAAATTCAGTCTTTCCTTTTTAATTCAACAAATACCCCCAACTCTAATTCGTTTCCCTCTACCCACCACCCTTGAATCCCCTTCCTCTCACATTCTCTCTACAAACCCTAGTCGTCGCCACTCAAGCTAACCCTAATCCCTGCAATCCTCGCCGGTTTCCATGGCTTCTTCGGCCATGAATCTTTCATACTCACCTCCTATCGCTCCTGTGTGCTTGGTATTTGAAGGTTTGATACTAGAAATAAAAGGCCTCCAACCAGAACCTCGTTGACTTGAGGTTTCCTGCCATCTCCGGTCTGGCTCCGATACATCTTAGGTTCCTGAGCCAGTTCTAGTCCTATCCGACTTAGATCAGACATTATCGAAGCCTTTCTCATTCAGGGTTCATATGAAACCCTATATATAAAGGTTCTTCTCCGATTCTCTTCATATCTATGTGTATTCATGCCTTACTTTAAGTTTTTAAGAGGTTTCCCCAACTTCTCTTTAAAAAAGATCTTACTTTCAAAGTCACCTCTTTTGATTTAGGGTTTTATGAAAAATGTTTTAGTGTGTTCCGAGTTTTCTTCTCCCTTTCTTGTGTATGATTTATGTTCTTATGTTTTCTTTTATACATGTTCTTCTACTATGTTTTTTGTATTTTGTTCTTCTTTCTATCGTGTTTCCATGCTATGTTTTCACATGCTATGTTTCTATGCTTTATTTTTGTGCGATGTTCTGCTACTTGCCTTCCACTATGAGCTGGTATACTTTGCCTACTGTATTTTCCAACCATGTTTAAGTGTTCTTACTACGCCTGTTTAAGCATATGTTCCTCTAGTGTCTCTCTTTGTGTTTCAAATTAATTCCATTACCCTATTTGCGTTGAACTTTCTACTGTATCTATTTGCTTCTCTTCTTTGCATTTGGTTCAAGTCGAGAACCCTCGGATTTGATTTTTTGGTGAGTTTGATCTTGTGTGTCTTGACTAGGGTTCTACTTGAGCCATGGACTCTCTCAAACTCACTTTGGATCCATGTACTAAGTTCGAGTCCTTTTGAGTATGAATTGTTCTGATTAGCATAACAATCCCTTTTATATGTGGGTTAAAATTTTTCTTCCAAAACTTTTCAAGCCTGTGTTTGAATCATAATCCTTTGGGGGGGGGGGGTTAATTGATTGCTACTGATTCTTCTTAGGTAAAGCCTCTCTTTACCTTTTTCTGACTTGGTTTATTCACAAAATATTTTTGACCCTTAATTTCTTGGCTGTCAATTGATTTTCTTTCCTTAATTTGCATGAGCATGTACTGTCAAAACCATTTCCTTAAATAATTATTATGTATTTACCCTTCTTGCATTACTTTGAAATGTGTTTAATTAACTCATTTCCTTATTTACCTTGCCCGTTTGAAATTAAAATCCCTTAATTAAAGGAAAACCTTGTGTGATTGGTTTTAAAACTATTTTCTTACCTATTTCTGCTTCTTTTCTACACTATAAATACATGACACAATTTTTTTAAAGAGGACGCGATTAAGCATACAGAAATTACAACTCTCTTCTAAACCTATACTCCTTATTATTGATTGCATTTTGGCTTTTATAACTCTCCTATTTCTTCTTGCTTTCTTCTTTGAACTGGTATGCTCTAAAATTAAATTTAGTATCTCTCCAATGTGTTTATTTACAGTCTCTTCATCCATGCCTTCCTTCAATTCTCTACAAAGTTAACCTTAAAGTATCTATGTGCTTTGCCAGCTCTTTCTTTGTTTCTTGTTGCTAGTATAAATAATTTCTCTCATACCCCATTCCTCTATATGTGATGAGTTAAGGTAAGGCCTGGAAGTATCCTAATTGTTGTCCAGGGCTGAACCTGACCTTCAATAAGGTCTTAACTTCTCAATTCTAAGTCTGACAGGCTGGTCAGGGGTGTGCCAACATCCCAATTGTTGGGCATGACCGCCAGCCTGCACTTGTTTCCCCCTAATTCCCTTTCATTGCACTCACACTTACTCCTAGTCTCTAAGTTCTGTCCGCCTCCTATGAGCCTTGCCTTGCGACCTTGATTTCCCTTTGAACTTGGACACTTGAGGGTTGGCCCTTCCATACTGCACTATAATCTGATTCTGCAATGGTATTTGGGATGTAAGCACTGCCTGGAACTCTTGAAGTTCCTTGGAACTTTGACACATCCCCAAATAAGAGAAAGGCTTTGAAAATCCAAATCTGGAAGTTGGTTTATCTCATATTATTAGACTTTGAGTCTGGATTAAGCTGATTAGATGTAGTTGTAATCACTGATGCATTTTTATTATTTCTTCTGATTCATTTGGTCTGTAATAAACTTTGTAATAACTATGGGGGTGTATAGTGAAAGGGATGGGATTGAATTCATGCCAAAGGGTAGATACCATGTCTACGTGATGTTTACTCTTTCAAATTCTGCATTTTTGCATAGAAATCATGTTTATAGGTTTATTACTTTCAGATTCTGCATTTCACATAGAAATCACGTTCATAGGATTATTACTTTCAAAATTTTGTATCTCACATAGATACCATGTCTTTAGGAATTTACTTTCAAAAATTTTGCATTTCCACGTAGCAATCATGTTTATACGTTATCACATCCAAATTCTGGATTTTCACATAGATACAATGCTCATAGTTTTTTCTGAACTTCATAAAAATACCATGCCAATAAATCGATGCTGAAGCTCTACATATCATATAGATAATATTCCTATAGGACTTCCTACAGTTTGCATGTGCATATGTCATTGTGAAAATCTACTTATAGAAATTAAAATAACCAAAAATATATAGATGACCTGCCTATAGGATCTCTGCATGACAATAAATAGTAGTAAAATCAGTAGCACCTAAAAAGCATGCGCATAAGAGCTATGAACTATATCTAAATCGCCCACTCGCCCCCTTAAGTCTAAAACCAGTGTTAATTTTAAACACTCGCAAAGCATATAACCAACAACTCTTTTTCGCAATCAATTTATGCCTCTGTACATGAATTAATAGACACCATGCATATAGGTCACATTTGACACAGGCAAATAGTTGGGTAATTAATCAACTGTCTGTTTTCAACAAATACATTTAAGCATGACTAGTTTGGACTCATTATCTGGGAAATATGTGGTAAATCAACTCTTCCTTTGTTAATTTTAATCAAGGACCTAATCAGTATGTGAAAACATGCTAAACAATTTATTTCATTAAGTGGGGAGGCCTATTTGAGCCTTTAATTGCTATTATTTCCCCATTAATTGCTTTATGTGTTTTGGTGGCCGCCATATAATTTTATCCTTTTAAAACCCCTGAAAAGTCAAGCTCCCTTCCTTTTAGGATTCGTAGTCCTAAATGCCTCCGGGACTGATAGGTGCGACGGGTAATAGCATGTTGTAGGTAACGATGCCATTCTGTACTTAATACCTTAACAGGGTGGGAATCATAGAGATATGATCACACTATAATGCCATGCGTACAATTGGCTACCTGTTTTGTGTGGATGATCCATGTGTTCTACAACCTAGGACCCCTTTCCTTTATATGACTTTGTTAATATCCATAAAATTTCGTCTTTGCTTCAGCTACCCAAAATTCCTATTTAATTTTACTGCACTATTCCCTTTCTTTTATATTTTTTGTTTATTCATGTCTTGTTTAATTTTCTGCACTTAGACCGTCCCTCAAACAAATTGTGAGACCATCTAGACCTTAATCTCAACATGCATGTTATGTACCTATTTACAACCCTTATGTGTGAGATTATTTGTATACTTATTTGCATTAAAGTCATAATATAGCATGACCGGGAACCACACTAGTGGATCTTGAGGGGTGCCTAACACCTTCCCCTCGAGATAATTTCTAGCCCTTACTCGAACTCTGATTTTCAAACTCAAAACTTTTAGTGTCCTAATACACTTAATCATTAGGTGGTGACTCTTTAATTCCAAAAACTCAATTCCAACGGGAATAGAGTTTTCTTCCTGAATATCGTAAACCCGACTTCGCGAGAAAAATGGGGAGTTGATAGATGGTACATGTGTTATTATTTACCTTCTATTGAGACGAAGATATGAGACAAGTTAGTGTTATTTTAGGCATGAAAATGATAAGAAAGGGCAATAGTTTAATGTTGACTCAAGAACATTATGTTGACAGAATTCTTAAAAATATTGATAATTTTGATGTGGTATCTGTAACACTCCTTATGATTCTGGTAGTCAATTAAAAAAGAATAAGGGAGATGCTATAGATTAAAATAAATATGCTAAAGTTATTGGTTGCCTAATGCATTTGATGAATTTTACTAGACCTGATATTGCATATGTTGTATGTAGATTGAGTAGATATACTCAAAACCCGATTCATGATCATTGGAATACATTAGTAAGAGTAATGAAATATTTGAGAGGCACCGTGAACTATTATATTAAATATAGTGGATTCCCACTGTAGTTGAAGGATACAGTGAAGTTAACTGGATCTTGATTCAGATGAGATAAAATTCACTAGTAGTTATGTGTTAATCCTTGGTGGATGTGTGATCTACCATGAAATCTACTGTAGTTGAAGGATACATTAAATATGTGATCTAACATAAAATCTGAGTTTGTGGCATTGCAATTGACTGGCAATGAGGCCAGGTGGTTAAAGAACCTCTTGGAAAGCATTCCACTAAGAATAAAATTGACACCTTCTGTGTCGAAGCATTGTGATTGCCAAGCTGCAATGGCCATTTCTAAAAATAAATCCTTTATGGGAAGAGTATACATATCCGATTGAGACATAATGTGATAAAGTAGTTGCTGAGAGATGGAATTATTTTCATAGATTATGTGAAATCAGAAGTGAATTGGTCGATCCTCTGACAAAATCTTTGGGAAGAAAATTAACATTTGAAACATTGAGGGGGATGAAACTTTTTTCAATTTGAGTTACATCAACTATGATAGTAACCCAACTTATGTGATTAGAGATTCCATGAAGTAGGTTCATCCGAGTAATAACAAGTCATTAGTTGATTAAATGTGCACTATTAAATTATATCCCTTCCATTGGTGTGTATATATAGTGTAAGACCGCAATGAATGAGAGGCTGATTTATTAAACTCATAACCTAATCCATAGCTTAATTTAGGTGGTGTATTGCGCTGCAGAATACACTTGATAGATGCACCTATATGAGTGTGGTGTAGTGCCGCTCCTATGCAATTTATGACAAAAAATTTCTAAAGCACTCATGAAAATCAGATGCGTGCATGGCCTAATAGCGCAAAACCGTGATAAATAACAAGGTGTGTGTATACATAATGTGATAGATAAGACACTAAACTTACAAAAGAATTCTTAGTTCATAGAAGTTTTGAACTTCACCATTGTTCTGTAAGTCTGGTTCATAGTCCAAGAGATACCAGATTCGGCGCATTATGCTCATTTGTGAAATTCATACAATTATTTTGTTATTTTATCATTTTTAATATTATTTTTGAGATATATGGGTGATTGATAAAAAAATACTTTTGATATCTTAATAAGAAATATTTCAAAACTATGTCTATATTAATTTTCACACAATTATATTAATAAGTCATTATTATAATAATTATTTTAAATATATTTATAACTAAAAATTAGTTTAATTTTGAATTCAACTGGTATAAAATAATCTGATTATTGAATGCTCATAGTGGTTAGACGTCACCGTGGAAAGAATAATTGGGCATTTGACAACCTTAATGGCTTTGATTTTAACGTTTTCGTATTTGAACGTTTGGTGGGCTTTAAAAAGCCTTTATTGATAAGACAATTTTATTATCAGATTGTGCATTTGTTTTGCACTATTTATACTTCTTTGTTTTTACATCTCGAGGAATGAAAAAGTTAAAAGTTTTCTTCCATTTTCTTTTGTGTTGGGTTTTCTTCTCATAAATCTTTATTGTTTCTATTCCTGATTATATTAGAAGAGCTTGTTGAATCCTGGGAAATACGCTCAATGATATTCATCTTAGTATGGGCGAAATATCCTTAAGGACAATATCTTTGACACGCTTGAAGCTAAACCTTTTATTCTCCATAATCATACACGTCACGACCCAATTTCGACCTGGTCGTGATGGTGCCTCTCGTGAAGAGAAGGCTAGCCAACATAACATTAAGACCTCATTTTGTTTAACAGTCATTAGCATAGATAAGTCTAAAACATGAATAATGTAACCATAAATGCAGGATAAAAGTGCTAAACAGGGATACCATCCCGAATTCAGCCCGAAATTGGGTGGTCACAAGTCACGAGCTACTACAGAGTTTACTAAAATACTACAAGTCTAGAACTAGGAATATAGTATGAAGATAAACGCAATACAAAAGATAAGGAAGAAACGGGATTGTGGACGTCGACAGCTACCTCGTCACTCCTGGTCCGCCTGGTCTAGAAGGAAATCAGCGCTCAGGAACGAACTCTACTATGCCTGTATCTGCACAAACGGTGCAGGGAGTAATGTGAGTACTCCGACCCAGTAAGTAATAAAAATAAATAATAACTGAGAACATAAAATCCCATGAAGGCACAAAAAATGCTATCTCAAGCAGTAAAATTAGTGAAATATAACAAGAATACTCTTTAAAAATAGTTAAAAAGAAATATTCTCAACCAATATAAATGCTCAGTAACCTGCCCCTCGAGCGCAATATCAACCCTCAGCATAGTGTCAGCCCCGCGGGCTCAGTATCAATCACACGGTACAACATCAGCCCCTCTGGCTCACTCTTAATCACATGAGCACCCGCGCTCAATGTGCGTGTGCAGACTCCGTAGGGGCTCCTACAGCCCAAGCGCTATCAATAAGACCTAAAAGCTTGAACATATCAATATGAGGCCTGAAAGCCTGCTCACAATACACTCGAGGTCCGAAAGTCTCCTCACATATCGCTCGAGGCCTGAAAGCCTCCTCACAAATCACTCGAGGCCTGAAAGCCTCCTCACGTATAACTCGAGGCCTGAAAGCCTCCTCACATCACTCACCATATCCTCACACATAGCCCTCGGCTTCAATCAGTCCAAAAATAATCAAAAGCCCCTTGGGCATCAGTTAATCAATTGTACTCAGCTCAAACAATAGTTCAAATATCAGTTAAAACTCCAAGTTTGAGTAAAATATAGTTGAGTTCATGAAATAGTGTAAATCGCATGGATTGAGTTCAAATAATATTTAAATAGTGAGGAAAACAGTAATGATAGCTAATAAGGTGTTCAAATAGTTAGCAATAAACCCCAAATTTGGCAATAAGCCCAAATCATTGTGAAAAACAACAAGTCATAGCTAATACATAGTAAAATATCATTCGGACTGGACTAAGTCACAATCCTCAATAGTAAATGACCCCACACTCATCATTGAACGCGTGTCTCATCTCAACACAGCACCAAGTTGTGCAAATCCAGGGTCTCAAACCCTCAGGACCACATTTAAAGTCATTACTCATCTCTAGCCGGCCAAAAGTCTATCTCGATATGCCTTTTCCTCTCAAATCGACCTCCTCGTGCGTCGAATCTGATCGAAACCACAAGAAATATATCACAATAGGCTAATGAATCACAACCCAATCAAAAAGACTAAAAAAATATCAAAAATCACGAAGTTGGCAAAACTTGAGCCCCAGGCCCACTTCTCAAAAAATTATAAAATTTACATCACCGGATTCCTCATCTCGCCATGAGTCTATACATATTAAATTTAAAAAAATCGGAGTCCATTTGGCCCTTCAAATTCCATTTTTAAACAACAAATTCTCAAGCCCTAACTTTACCCCCTTTTGATGAGTTTCTACTAATTTCCATGTTAAATCTATCATAATCTCGTGTATTTAGGCCAAGGAACTTACGTCCAATCAATCCTCCTTGAACCTCTCTTCAATTTGTCCCAAAGAGCTCTCAAAATACTCAATAATGGAGGAAAAATGACTTAAGCTTGCGAATAAAATATTTTAAAACCTTTCTGCCCAGTTATAATTTCCTTCTGTGCGATCGCATACAACCATTGCGATCGCATAACAAAAAAATATTTAATTCTGATTTAACACTATCCAATCGCATAAGGGACCCCACGATCGCATTGACCAGGCAACTTTAATTGTGCGATCGCATACACATCAGTACAATCGCATTGAACAAAAATCCAGGCTCCAAATTTTCCTCTATGTGATCGCACCACTGCCACGCAATCGCATTAACAAATGACCATATCCCAAAATCCTTCTATACGATCGCAACCCTACTCATGCGATCGCATGGAGTAAATATCTGCAGCACCGATCTGCAATGTCTCCACTGCCCAAGCCTTAGAAAAATTTCTGTTAACCATCGGAAATCACCCCGAGACCCCGGGGACCTCAACCAAAAGCACCAACATATCCTAAAACATCATTCAAACGCGTTCCAATCATCAAAATACATCAAACAACACTAAAACCGCAAAATCTCATCGGATTCAAGCCTAAGTTTTATCAAAACTTCCAAAATATGCATTTCATCAAAAACCCTACCAAACACCTCCGAATGACCTAAACTTTTGCATGCACATCCAAAATCACTTAACAAAGCTACATCAACTCTCATAATTCCATTCTGACCCCCAGATCAAAATCTCACCTACCAACCGGAATTCGCCAAAATACCAACTTCGCCAATTCAAGCCTAATTCTACACTGGACCTCCAAAATTAATTCCGATCGCACTCCTAAATTACAAATCAGCCCCCGAAGCTAACATAATCACCGGAAATCACATCCGAGCTCTCTAACTCAATAGTCAACTTCCAATTGACTTTTCCGAAACAAGCTTCCCTTAAAGAGACTAAGTGTCTCATTTCCATCTAAAACCAATCCCATTTGACTCGATTACCTCAAATACTATAATTGAAGCATAGAGAAACATGAGATAAAGGAAATGGGGTGGTAACGTACGTGACGACGGGCCGGATCATCATTTCCTCCCCAACTAAAACAAATGCTCATCCTCGAGTGGGTCAAGAAACGTACCTGGAGCCTCAAACAAGTGAGGATATCTACTCCGCATCTCCCGCTCGGTCTCCCAAGCAGCCTTCTCTACGGGCCGACCTCTCCACTACACCTTCACTAAAGTTATATCCTTTTATCTCAATGAACCTAATAACCCAAAATAGCCACTAGCTCCACATCATATGTCAAATCATCATCCAACTGAACTGTGCTGAAGCCCAACACATGAGATGGGTCCCGAACATACTTCTGGAGCATAGATACATGTAATACGGGATGCACGCTAGACAAGCTGGGTGGCAAAGCAAGCTCATTAGCTACCTCCCCAATCCTACTAAGTATCTCAAAAGGCCCAATGAACCGTGGACTCTACTTCCCTTTCTTTCAAAACCGCATAACGCCCTTCATGGGCGAAACCTTCAATAAGACCCTCTCAAATACCATATAGGACACATCTTAAACCTTCCGGTCCGCATAACTCTTCTGACGCAATTGTGCTATACGAAGCCTCTCCTGAATCATCTTCACCTTCTCTAAGGCATCCTGAACCATCTATGTCCTCAATAACCTAGCCTCGTCGGGCTCGAACCATCCAACAAGAGATCTACACCTCCTTCCATACAACGCCTCATAAGGAGCCATCTGGATGCTCGAATGATAGTTGTTGTTGTAGGAAAACTCTTCAAGCGGAAAAAACTCATCCCATGAACCCCCAAAATCAATAATACAGGCACGCAACATGTCCTCCAATATCAGAATAATGCGCTCGGACTGCCCGTCCGTCAGAGGCTGGAGTGTTATGCTCAAATCTGTATGCGTACCTAACTCCCGCTGAAATACTCTCCAGAACTAAGAAGTGAATTGGCTACCTCTATCTGAGCTAATAGACACTGGAACCCCATGCAATCGGACAATCTCCCAAATAAAGATCCTGCCAGCCGCTCCGAAGAATAGGTAGTACATACTGAATGTAGTGCGCAGACTTGGTCAACCGATCTATAATCACCCAAACTGAATCAAACTTCCTCAAAGTCTGAGTGAGACCACACACAAAATCCATAGTAATCCTTTCCCACTTCCACTCAGGAATAACCATCCGCTGAAGAATGTCGCCCGGTCTCTAATGCTCGTACTTGACCTGCTGATAGTTGAGACATCAAGCTACATAACCCACAATATCCTTCTTCATCCTCCTCCAACAATAGTGTTGTCTCAAATCCTAATATATCTTTGCGGAACCTGGATGGATAGAATATCGTAAGCTGTGGTGCTCCTCCAATATCAAATCCTGGAGCCCATCCACATTGGGCATGCAAATCCGGCCATGTATCCTTAACACGCCATCACTATCAATAGTCACATCCCTGGAATCATCATGTTGAACCTTGTCCTTAAGGACAAAAAAATGTGGATCATCATACTGGCGTTCTCTGATGCGGTCATACAAGGAAGACCGAGAAATAACGCAAGCCAACACTCGACTAGGCTCTGAAATATCTAATCTCACCATACGATTGGCAAAATCCTGTACATCAACTACAAATGGTCGCTCCCCAATTGGAATGTGTGCCAAGCTACCCATACTGACCACCTTCCGGCTCAAAGCCTCTGCTACCACATTGGCCTTTCTCGGGTGATACAAAATGGTAATATCATTGTCCTCGAGTAACTCTAGCTACCTCTGCTGCCTTAAATAAATATCTTTTTGCTTGAATAGATGCTGAAGACTGCAATGATCAGTGAATACCTCACAGGATACTCCATACAAATAGTGCCTCCAAATCTTCAAAGCATAAACTATAGCAGCCAACTCCAAATCATGTACAGGGTAGTTCTTCTCATGAGGCTTCAACTGACGAGAAGCATATGCAATCACTCTATCCTCCTGCATCAACACACATCCGATCCCAACTCTCGAAGCATTATAATACACAGTGTAAGAACCTGAAGCTGTTGGCAATACCAACACTAGAGCCATGGTCAAAGCTATCTTGAGCTTCAAAAAGCTTTCCTCGCACTCATCCGACCACACAAATGGAGCACCCTTCTAAGTCAACTTGGTCATGGGTGATGCGATAGAAGAAAATCCTTGAACAAACCTAGGGGTGTGCATTCGATTTATCGATCCGATTTTTACCCTTATCGATAATTACTTATCGATTTGTACATATGCTTATCGTTATCGTTTCAATATGTTATCGATTTTTTCAATTTTTATTTATCAATTTTTGGTGCTTATCGATTTGGTTATCGACCAATAAGAAAATTTGCAGGATACTACACATATAATATATTGCTACAAACATGCCTAACTAATATGGCCAAAAAGAAGCTAATATAAGACAAACATCATTTATAACATAAAAATTGTGTCAACAAGCACATGCAATGAAACTAAAGTAAGGGATCAAATGTATGCCACTAATGCTCCAACGGTATAAAAAATACATCATCACGACTAATTTTGTTTTCCATTAATTTGAACTTCATTCCCTTGAGCTTTATATATGATAATTCCTTAAATGTGGTAGAGGAAATAATAGGGTTAGGGACTTAGTATTATAGAATAAGTCTATAATAGTATTATAGAATAAGTCTATAGTATTTACCAAAGATTTCTTTTTGGTAAATCTTAATGGTTTATCGATAAATCGAAAAGGAAAAATCGAAATCGAAATTGATAACTTGATAAGGAAAATTTCGAAATCGAAATTGAAATCGATAAATCGATAACAAATAATCGATTCAATTTATCAATAAACTGATTCGAATGCACACCCTTAAACAAACCAGCGATATTGCCCTGCCAACCCAAGGAAACTACAGATCTCTATGGCTGAGGTTGGTCTAGGACAACTGTGTACCACCTCTATCTTCTTTGGGTCGACCTGAATACCCTCGCGGGACACTATGTTTACCAAGAAAGCCACATACCCAAGCTAAAACTCACACTTGGAGAACTTTGCATAAAGCTTCTCCTCCCTCAACCTCTGTAATACCACTCGCAAATGCTGAGCGTGCTCCTCCTGAATATGCGAGTACACCAATATATCATCAATAAAAACAATGACGAACAAATCTAGATATGGACGAAATACACTGTTCATCAAGTGAATGAATGCAGCTGGGGCATTAGTCAGCCCAAAAGACATAATCAGAAACTCATAATGCCCATATCTAGTCCTGAAAGCCGTCTTCATAATATCTGAATCCTTGATCTTCAGCTGGTGATACCCTGAACGGAGATCAATATTGGAGAACACCCTCACTCCCTGGAACTGGTCAAACAAATCACCAATGCGGGGTAGAGGATACTTGTTCTTTTCTATCACTTTGTTCAATTGCCTATAGTCAATGCACTTTCTCATTGTGCCATCTTTCTTTTTCACACATAGGACCAGTGCACCCCACAGTGACACACTCGGACGAATGAACCCCTTATCTAAAAGTTCCTGAAGATGATCCTTTAGTTCTTTCAACTCCACTGGTGCCATGTGATACGGAGATATAGAAATAGTCTGGGTGCCCAGCAGCAGATCAAAACCAAAGTCTATGTCCCTGTCCGGCGGCATGCCCAGTAGGTCTGCTGGAAACATATCAGGGAAATCCCTCACAATGGGAATAGAATCAAGACTAGGAGTCTCAGCTCCAACATCTCTCACAAAAGTCAAATACGATAGAAAACCTTTCCCACCCATCCACTTGTCCTTTACGAAGGAAATCACCTTTTCGGGAACATAGTTAGTCATACTATGCCACTTAACCCTCGGAACACCCAGTATGGCCAATGTGACTATCTTATCATGACAGTCTAGAATAACATAGCACGGAGATAGCCAATCCATGCCCTGAATAACATCAAAATCTACCATGCTCAATATCAACAAGTCAACTCGAGTCTCCAGACCGATACACATAGTCTACCATAATAGTATCACCCACCCGGGTAGATACATGAACGGGTAAGGCAAGATACCCCTTGGTCATACCCAAATGATGAGAAAAATAAGAAGACACATAGGAATAGGTAGAACCGGGATCAAATAAAACTGAGGCATCCCTGTGGCAGACTGAAATAATACCCGTGATAACAACATCCGAAGCAATAGCATCTGAACGACCCTGAAGAGCATAAAAGTGAGCCTGAACACCACCCGATCGGCCTCCCCCTCTATGGCAACCCCTAGCTGCCTAACCCTTACCCCTAGCTGGCGGGGCGGGGCTGAAGAAGATGGGCCTAATGATGAGGGCTGACCCTTCTGCTGAGTTAACTACCACGAAGCTGAGGACACTACCTCTGCATGTGCCCAAACTTCTCGGACTCATAACAGCTCCTGGGTGCAGAAGAATGGGACTGAAAGTAACCTCGCGTGCCAGAGTGACTGGCTGACGCACTCGGTCTAGAGGAACCCTTTTGAACAGATGGAGCTTGTGATGAACCCTATGCCGGAAGAGCGCTAAGAGATGGCTCACTCTGCTGATAACCCTAATGACATTGGCCAGAAGATTGCCCACGATACTCAAAGCGGGCTGACTGAGGAGGCCTAAATGAATGACCTCTACCCTGCTAAAACTGAACCCTAGATGGAGCACCACTGAAGCTACCGGAACCTCGAGGCCTCTTAGCCTCCCTCGCCTCCCTGTCTTGACGGTGAACCGTCTCAATATCACGAGCAATATCAACTGCATCCTCAAAGGAAATACCTAGAACTCTCTCTCGGGTCATCAGAACACGAAGGTGATTGTTAAGTCCATCTACAAACCTCTTGACCCTCTCTTTATCGATCAGAACTATCCAAGAGGCACGATGGGCTAACTTAGAAAATCTTGCCTTATACTGGGTCACGGTCATGTCCCCCTATCGAAGCCACTCGAACTGCCTATGTAACTCATCTCTCTGAGACTGTGGTACCCACTTCTCCAGAAAGATATTGGAGAACTCCTGCCATGACAAATGCGCTTCACCTACTGGCCTACGCCACTCTTATGCCTCCCACCATGTGAAGGCAGCCCCAGTAAACTGAAATGCTGTGAATGCTACTCCGATGTACTCCAAAATCCCTACCGTCCGAAGCATACGCTGACACTTGTCAAGAAATCCCTGGGCATCCTCGCCCTGAGCACCACTGAAAACTGGAGGTTAGATGCCACTGAACCTCTCGAGACGACGCTGCTCATCATCTGGCATAGCTAGGATCACAAAATCCTGAAGTGGTACAACCGGGTAAGCTGGAGCTACTCTCGTTGTCTGTAAACCCTGCACCACCTGCTTAGGTGTGCAAGCAGCGGGGGTCTGACTCCCTCTCCCTGCCTGAGAAGTAGCTGCTGTAGTAGTGGCTGAAACTACCTGGGCTAGGCTAGTGAAAACTGATAGTATATGAGCCAAGGTCTTCTGGAGACTCGGAATCACAATGGGCATCGCCAGTACCTGAACAGGTGCTGCTGGAATGCTTGCACCTGGTGCCTCATCCTGAGTTGGGGAAACTGGTGGAGCAACGGGTGCTGCCCTCGCGGCTTTGCCTCTACCACGACCACAATCGTGACCTCTAGTGCCCTCAGTAGGTGGTACTAGTGGTCGTCCGTCTCGTCTTGTAGTGTGGGTCCTCGACATCTGCGGGAGAATAAAACACAAAAGTTTAGTTCTCGGATCAACAAAGTTGCACGACAAGAATTTCAAGAATGTGAAGTTTTCCTAAGGGTTCTACAGACTCTAGAGGATAAATATAGACATCTCCGTACCGATCCGCGAGAGTCTACTAAACCTGCTCATGACTCGTGAGACCTAGTAACCTAGGCTCTGATACCAACTTGTCACGACCCAATTCCCACCTGGTCGTAATGGCGCCTCTCGTGAAGACAAGGCTAACCAACATAACATTAACACCTAATTTTTTTAACAGTCATTAGCATAAATAAGTCTAAAACATGAATAATGTCACCATAAATGCGGAATAAAAATGACAAACATGGATACCATCCCGAATCCAGCCTGACATCTGGGTGCCACAAGTCACGAGCTACTACAGTGTTTATTAAAATACTACAAGTCTAGAACTAGAAACATAGTCCGAAGATAAATGCAATACAGAAGATAAGGAAGAAACGGGGTTGTGGATCGACAGCTACCTTATCACTTCTAGTTCGCCTGGTCTGGAAGGAAATCAACGCTCAGGAACGAACTCTGCTATGCATGTATCTGCACATATGGTGCAGGGAGTAATGTGAGTACTCTGACCCAGTGAGTAATAAAAATAAATAACGACTAAGAACATAAAATCCCATAAAGGCACAAATAATGCTATCTCAAGCAGTAAAATCAGTTAAGAAGTAAAATCAGTGAAATATAACAAGAATCCTCTTTAAAAATAGTTAAAAAGAAATATTCTCAACCAATACAAATGCTCACTAACCTGCCCCTCGGGTGCAATACCAACCCTCAGCATAGTGTTAGCCCCGCGGGCTCAGTATCAATCATACGGTACAACATCAGCCCCTCGGGATCACTCTCAATCATATGGGTACCCGTGCTCAATGTGGGTGTGCAGACTCCGGAGGGGCTCCTACAGCCCAAGCGCTATCAAGAAGACCTAAAAGCCTGAACATATCAATATGAGGCCTGGAAGCCTGCTCACAATACACTCGAGGCCTGAAAGCCTCCTCACATATCACTCGAGGCCTGAAAGCCTCCTCACTTATCACTCGAGGCCTGAAAGCCTCCTCACGTATCACTCAAGGCCTGAAAGCCTCCTCACATCACACATCATATCCTCACACATGTCCCTCGGCCTCAATCAATCCAAAAATAATCAAAAGCCCCTCGGACATCAGTAAATCAATAGTACTCAGCTCAACAATAGTTCATATATCACTTAATACTCCAAGTTTGAGTAAAATATAGCTAAGTTCATGAAATAGTGTAAATCACATGGACTGAGTTAAAATAATATTTCAAATAGTGAGAAAAACAGTGATGATAGCTCATAAGGAGTTCAAACAGTGTGCAATAAGCCCCAAATATGGCAATAAGCCCAAATCATAGTGAAAAATAACAAGTCATATCTAATACGTGGTAAAACATCATCTGGACTAGACCAAGTCACAATCCTCATTAGTAAATGACCTCGCGCTCGTCATTGAACGCGTGTCTCATCTCAACACAACACCAAGGTGTGCAAATCTGGTGGCCCAAACCCTCAGGACATCATTTAAAGTCATTACTCACCTCTAGCCGGCCAAAAGTCTAGCTTGATATGCCCTTTCCTCTCGAATCGACCTCCTCGTGAGTCAAATCTGATCAAAACCACAAGGAATACGTCACAATAGGCTAATGAATTATAACCCAATCGAAAAGACTAAGAAATCACGAAGTTGGCGAAACCCGAGCCTCGGGCCCACTTCTCAAAAAAATACAAACTTTACATCACCGGATTCCTCATCTCACCACGAGTCTATACATATCAAATTTACTAAAATCTGAGTCCATTTGACCCTTCAAAATCTACTTTTAAATTACAAATTCTCAAGCACTAGCTTTACCCGCTTTTGATGAATTTCAACCAATTTCCATGTTAAATCTATCATAATCTCGTGTATTTAGGCCAAGGAACTTACCTCCAATAAATTCTCCTTGAATCCCTCTTCAATTTGCCCCAGAGAGCTCTCAAAATACTCAATAATGGAGAAAAAATGACTTAAGCTCGCGGATGAATTTAAAACCATTCTGCCCAGTTATAATTTCCTTCATTGCGATCGCATAGCACAAATATATTTACCTCTGATTTAACCCTGTGTGATCGCATAAGGGACCCCGCGATCGCATTAACCAGGCAACTTCAACTGTGTGATCGCATACACATCACTACGATCGCATTGAACACAAATCCAGGCTCCAAATTTTCCTCTGTGCGATCGCACCATGCCATGTGATTGCATTGAACAAATGACCATGGCCCCAAAATCCTTCTATGCGATCGTAACCCTACTCATGCGATCGCATAGAGCAAATATCTGCAGCACTGATTTGCAATTTCTACATAGCCCAAGCCTTAGAAAAACTTCCGTTAACTATCCGAAATCACCCCGACGTCCCCGGGACCTCAACCAAAAGCACTAACATATCCTAAAACATCATTCAAACTCGTTCCAATCATCAAAACACATCAAACAATGCTAAAATCACAAAATCACATCGGATTCAAGCCTAAGTTTTATCAAAACTTCCGAAATACGTATTTGATAAAAAAACCCGACCAAAACACCTCTGAATGACCTGAAATTTTGCACGCACATCCAAAATCACTTAACGAAGCTATAGCAACTCTCAGAATTCCATTCCGACCCCCAGATGAAAATCTTACATACTAACCGGAATTCGCCAAAATACTAACTTCGTCAATTCACGCCTAATTCTACATTGGGCCTCGAAAATCAATTTCGATCGCACTCCTAAGTCACAAATCATCCCCCGAAGCTAACAGAATCACCGGAAATCACATCCGAGCCCTGTAACTCAATAGTCAACTTCTAGTTGATTTTTCCAAAATAAGTTTCCTTAAAGAGACTAAGTGTCTCATTTCCCTCTAAAATCAATCTCATTCGACTTGATCACCTCAAATACCGATAATGAAGCATAGAAAAATATGAGATGAAGGAAATGGGGTGGTAACTTACGTGACAACGGGCCGGATCGTCACAATACATTATTTTTTCCTAACACAAAGAACAAATTAAAAGTATAATTGACAGAAGGGAAAAGGTTCAAACTTACGCTTTAGTGTCATTCATACCCTTGCCATTGGAAAATCCTTTCTATTTGCTCCTTGACTTTAAAAAAGTTCTAGTGTATACCGGTTGGATTTCACGTGTCAAAGACTTTGGAAAAATATCCAAATTTATCCTTCTACTTTTGGTTATATATAAGTTAAAATTACCTTCGAAGTATACTTCAGGTTGGAGCTCCGTTAAGATAACTGTAAACAAGAGACAATTTGCAGACGGCATGGATACTAATGACCTCAAAGTATAACAAATGATAATACTAAGGCATTTTTAAAGTTGAGTGGTATTTTGACCCCTTCCCTTAAATAAAAGGTATATTGGTTGTCATGACTCTCACAACTACTCCCTCCGTTTCAATTTATGTGAACCTATTTCCTTTTTGGTCCGTGCCAAAAAGAATGACCACTTTCCTTATTTGGAAACAATTTACCTTTATGCAATGATTTATAGCCACACAAAATATATGTGCTTCATTCTACATCACAAGATCAAAAGTCTTCTCTCTTTTCTTAAACTCCGTGCTCAGTCAAATGGGTTCACATAAATTGAAACGGAGGGAGTAAATGATTTATTGGTTATGATGAATCTCACTTTTTCAGGTCCTAGTTCATAGTTCTTCTTTAGCCCTTTAGACAAGAGAGTTTTCATCGTGGCTTCCCATTGTACAGGTGTAAGTTACCACTGTAAGTCAACTGATAACAAGTGAATACAAACCTAGTATAATTTTGCAAGCAGTTTGAATAGGATAGCGTGTATGCAGACCTTATCTCTATTCGATAAAAATAAATATTTTTTCTGTTTTCGATATACCCAAATAATAACAAGAGAATAGTTGCTAAAGATGTCAAATCAAATGACACGACGACACCCTTCAGTCATTTATCTCATCCTCACCAAACATACGTATAATAGTACCAACCAGGTAAAAATAATACTGATAATAGCAATGACATTGTAGGAAATACACGAATAACAATGATGAACAAAGCAATACATATGGACAACAGTAATAGACTAGGTAAGAGGCATATCAGTAATGACATCAATTAAGAAAAAAGAACATAATTTCACCTAACTAGCATGGTAGAAGGCATATACGTAGATATAACAAAAATAAGAGAGAAAAACATGGTCTTTATAAGCTAACACATAGAGGCATGAACGACTAACATGGTAGAGGGATTATACTAAAGTGCAACAAAATAGATACGCCATGAATATGGATATAACAGCAGGAAGTAAAGCATAATATTTGCAAGTTAAACAGATAAAAGGCATGAACAACACAACAACAATCGAGATAGAGGACAAAGACAGAACAACAACGACAAGTCACGTAGACAACACAGGTGCAACAGTAGTAACTCCAGGTAAAGGCATGAATGTACACACAAGGACAACATATCACAACATAATACATATCCCTTGTCCTCGCCTGCACGAAAACACCATTCGTACTATAAACTCATGATAATATCAAATCATGGTAAAATAAATAAAATGACATAGAATCACCCTTCGTGCTTTTACTCATATATTTACATGATAATGCAAATGAGATCAGGATAATATAAACGAAATGGCATGTCATCATCCTTCGCGCTTTTACTCTCAAATGAAGTATCACAATATCACCATCGTACTTTTACTCTCAAATAAAATGGCACGACATCACTCTTCGTTCTTTACACTTCTCTTCATATAATAAAATATATAAAATGGTACGATATTACCCTTCATACTTTATACTCTTTCTCACATGATAATATGTATACAATGGCACGTCATCACCCTTCGTGCTTTACACTTCGTTCTTGCCAAGAATATATATATCAATGGCAAACAAGATAGGAAGCATAAATAATATCAAGGAGAGTATTGAACCAAATATTTTAAATTAATCCCAATCACAACTTTCAAGCCAACCATAGTTCAATAAACCCTCAAGAACCTTATTATTCAATTATTTCAGCAAATACCAAGAATGATCTACAACACGAGTATATGATCTAATATCTCAAGAATAAAGGGCCGTAGCAATGTATTAATGATTTAGCATAATAATGACCGAATTAGATACATCAATATTTCTCAAAAATCAATCAAATTTAAATCAAGTTATAATAAACTAAATTTTGGTTTCTAACATCTAATTCCATATTCTCATTGATCTAGAAGTCAAGTAGAAAATCAAGCAAGAATTTTCATATAATTCAACAAGGTGCTATTTGTAGTATAATTTACCCTCGAGCATGAGTAACCCTGGCACATGAATATATGCTTGACACCTCATATATGTATTACCTCCGAATGTATCAAATAATATCAAATAGTAGGAAACATTTCCTCAACAAAGTTAGATAAGACGGTTACCTCAATTCGGCCAACTAAATGCTCAATTTAGCTTCTTCCTTTACAAATTCACCTCCACCCGGCTCAATCTAGCCAAATTAATGTCATAATCCGGATTTTCCATCATCGGGAGTCATGATGGCGCCTACTAGTGAAAGTTAGGCAAGCCAATCAACTAAATTATCTGCCTTGTTTCCTTCTTTAAATTCATTAACAATTATAGGCCAAAAGTTAATAATCAATAAAATTTAACAAGAGGAAGATTAAATTTCAAGTTTTAATAATCATGCTAATGCCATTCCATAACAAATGTACCCATGATTGGTGTCACAACTTCATAGACGGTCTAAGAGTACTACAAATATAGGTCTGAAGGAAATAACAAAATATTGTCTTTGGGATTACATAAAAGAAACATGAATAACAGATAGAGGGAGATGCCAAGGCCTGCGGTCGCCTGCAGGACTACCTTGGGTCGCCTGATGAACAAGAAGCAGAAATCTCACTGAGGTCTGAAATCTACAGCACTGAGATCTGCACAAAAGAGTGTAGAGTGTAGTATCAGCACAACTGACCCCATGTGCTGGTAAATGCCTAGCCTAACCTCAGCAAAATAGTGACGAGGCTAGGACTATACTACCAAATAAACCTGTACAGATAAATAATGTACATCAGAAAAATAAAAGCAGAAATACACAGTAAAAGATGGGAGGGGCAAACGTGCTGCGGGGAAATATAAGATGGCAACAGGAGAATAGCTGGTAAATATAGGGAACACCACAGTTCAACTATCAACAAGAATCAGAAATCAAACGAGTGCACAACATCACCCTTCATGCTTTTACTCTCATCCACACCACAAAAATCAATATAAATTGCACAACATCACCCTTCATGCTTTTATACTCATCCTCCCCTAAAAAATTAATATAATCGGTACGGAATGGTACATTGTGCGGCATGACATCACCCTTCGTGCTTTACCTTCTTCCTCACAAAATAATACACGACATTATCATTCGTGCTTTAAATAATGCATGACATCACCCTTCAAACTTTACACTCTTCCTTACCCAGTCAACAACCACAAACAATAAGGGCAAGAAATAAATGAATCATAATAAAACCCCGAAAATGGAACAATATTAAAATGATAACATCCTGGCAAGGGAACAACATTAAAAGCAACAACGTCCCGACAAGGGATCAATACCATAATTCTCTTCTCATTTTTGCATTTACTTCACAACTTGATTCACAATTTGAGCCAATGCTCTATAAGGTTCAATTGCCAATATTCTTTCCACCACCTTTGGTCAACAATGGCAACCACCACATTAAATATGGACAATACAAAAATTGTCACATTAACCATAACATAAGACTCATGGGCATGCTTGACACCAACGTATGGATATTCGTCACCATGCCTATACGTCATACTAAACAATTAACACATAGCAAATAGGACACAACTCCTAATCCCTCAAGCTAAGGTTAGAGCAAACACTTACCTTGATGCCTCGAACACAGTTCAAGCCTCAACTATCGCTTTACTTGTTGATTTCACTACTAATTCGCTCGTATCTAGCCACAAGTTACTTAATTATATCAATAAAAACTAAATGCATCAATTCTAATGCACGGAAATAAGTTTTCTAAATTTTTTCCCAAAATTTAAAAATCGACCTCGGGCCTACATGGTCAAAACTCGAGGTTCGAACCAAAAATCGATTACCTATTCGCCCATAAACGCAAATATATACTCCCTCCGTTTCAATTTATGTGAACCTATTTCCTTTTTAGTCCGTGCCAAAAAGAATGACCTCTTTCCTTATTTGGAAACAATTTACCTTTATGCAATGATTTATAGCCACACAAAATAAAGGTGCCTCATTTTACACCACAAGATCAAAAGTCTTCTCTCTTTTCTTAAACTCCGTGTCCAGTCAAATGGGTTCACATAAATTGAAACGGATGGAGTAATTTGTTTTGAAATCGGACCTTAAATCGAGGTCCAAATCCCCAAAATCTAAAAAACCTAGGTTCTACCCAAAACACCCAATTTTTCCCATAAAAAATCATTGATTTTGAGTTAAAATCATGTGAAAAGATGCTAAAGATGAAAAAAACAAGCTAGAAATGACTTACAATCGATTAGGAAGAGATGTTTTCTTTGAAAGAATTGTCCAAGAGTGTTTTGGTTTTGATAAGATATGAAAAATGGCTGAAAATGCATCTAAGTGTGAATTTACAGGTCACTGATGTCGCAATTGCGACCAAGGTTCGCAATTACGAATCCTTCAGAATTCTGAGACTTTCGCATTTGAGAACAAAATTTTGCATTTGTGATAGACCTCTCTCAAATGCGAAGTCACATTTGCGATACAGGAGTCATATTTGCGACTAAGGAAACAACTGAAGGCATCGTATTTGCGATGGGCACCTCACATTTTGCAAGGTAATTCTGGCCTGGGCTCATTCGCATTTGAGACATAACCTTCGCATTTGCGAGCCAGGCTTCGCATGCTGGCCTGCAATATACAAGTTAAAAATCTGCAACATTCTAGGCCCAAATTTCACCCCATGGCCCATCCAAAACTCACCCGAGCCTTCGGGGCCCAAAACCAAACATGCACACCAACCTAAAAATATCATACGGACTTGCTCATGCATAAAAATACCAACATAACATCAACAACTATGAATTCCTCATCAATATCATGAAATCACTTAAGAATATCAAATTTTCTAATATTTCTCAAATAAGGTATGATTCACGCTATTTCAAGTTCGTTTATTACCAAACTTCATACACTCAACTTAAAGTACATATAAGACCTGTACCGGGCTCCGAAACTAAGATACGAGCCCGATACTATCAAATATCAAACACATTTCACTTTCAAAAACTCATATATTTTTTATAAAACAATTTTCTTTAAAAATTTATTTCTCAGACTAGGGACCTCGGAATCCGATTCTAGGAATAAGCCCAAGTCCCATATTTTCTTACGGACCTTTCGGGATCGTCAGAACACGGATCCAGGTCCGTATGCTCAAAATATTAACCGAAGTCAACTTAAATTTATTTTAAAGGTAGAATTTATCATTTTCCACAGTTTTTCATATAATTGCTTTCCGGTTATGTGCTCGAACTGCACACGCAAATCGAGGTGAGGTAAAAATAAGGCTTTTCGGACTCGGAACACGGAATTTATTTCTAAAATAAGTGATGACTTTTTGGGTCATCACAATTAAAGAAGACTTAAGTACATCACACAATGCAAGAGAAAACAACTTCAATTAATAAAGTTATAACCTTTATACAATTTCCCTAAATGTCAACAAAAGTCAACCTCGGGCCCCGTATGGTCCCAAACCAGAATTCAATGGTAGGTCTTGACTACCCATAGTTCCACGAGTCCATATTCGTGTTTTATTTCCAAATGCGAGTCCTATTCGACTCCCAAATTATAAATATTCATTTTTCAAAGCTTTTACAAAATCCCCAATTTTTTTTAAATTCTCATGAAGTTGATGTTAAATCTTATGTATAATCACGAAATATAATTAAAAGTTGATTAAAATAACTTATATGATATTTTTATATGAAAATCCTTATACAAAATCACCTCCTATCGAGGCTAGAGTTCAAAATATAAAAAATGAATCAAAAACCCATATAAAACAAGCTGGAGATGTTGCATTTGCGATCCAAGGCTCTCAATTGTGAATCATGGCAAAAACGAAGAAGCGTTCGCAATTGCGAACAAGAACATTGCTAGAAAATGTCTCAATTACGACAAAATTTTGCAAATGCGAATTGGGCATCGCAATTGCGATAAAATTGTTCGCAATTGCGACTATACCAGAAACCAGTAGTCTCATTGATACAAAAATGAGTATAACTCTCTAATACGATGTCCGAATTCGATCGATACAGATCTAATTCTTCAATAAAACTCAATTTAGAGCTCATTTTCTTACTGTGAAACCATATAAGTTTGAAGAAACGATGTCAAAGCATAAAAAGTAAGTGTAACACAACCTAAACATATCAGAAACTCACTCAAGCCACTCGGGACCTTATCCGAACATACTAACAAGTCTTGTAACACAGCACAGACCTACTCGAGGCTTCAAACCACATCAAATGATGTCTAAATTAAGAATCACACCTTAAATCGAACTTAATGAACTCATGAACTTTCAACTTCTACAACTCGCGTCGAATCATATCAAATCAACCCAGAATGACGTCGAATTTTGCATGCAAGTACGAAATGATCTAACGAAGCTAATTCAACTCTCTGAATTGCATTTGACCATGATATCACCAAAGTCAACTCTCGGACAAACCACTCAACCTTCCAAAACTTCAATTTTCCAATTTTCGTTGAAATGCTTCAATTTAGACTACGGACCTCCAATCCCAAATACGGACATACGCCTAAGTCAAAACTTACCATACGAATTCGTTGGATTCATCAAAACCTCAATTCGAGGTCAAATGCTAAAAGTCAAACTTGGTCAACTCTTCCTACTTAAAGCATCAATCCTGAAGTTCATTCTTCCAAATCGATTCCGAGTAATTTAAAAATCAAAACCGACGATTCGCTAAAGTCATAATATATCATGCGGGGATACTTGTGCCATCAAAATTCCGAGCGAAGTGCGAATGTTCAAACGACCAGTCGAGTCGTTATATTCAACTTCTATCACCAATACTTGCAAAGTCTTCATACTTGGTGCAACAAATTCATTAAAGCTGAGGTATTTTTAAGATTTTCAGAATTTAGACTAGCTACCTCATTTAGATTCTTCAATTAACTATACTTTATTTACTAATCGTTGTATTATTTTAATATATCTTTTGTGATTAAGAAAGTAGATAAATACCAACGACGTTGAAAATAGTGGATTAACAAGAGAATATGTGACTTAACTAAAATGATGTGGAGATTTTGGGTCACTTGACAGATTAAGGGGTAATTTTAAAAAGTTTGCTGATTGGTAGCGATAAATTTGGACGGATTATAGAATGATAGAGACAAATTTAGCCGAATAGTATAACAAAGGTCAGATATTGACAATATTCAAAAGTAGAACGGACAAATTTGGATCTTTCCAATATAGATATCTCCCTTTTTTCAGCATGGTGTTACAAAGATAGACATTATCCACTAAACACCCTACTTTTTTTTTTAAGTTTTCTAATCTTCTGTCGCTCATTCTTGCATATGTATATCCTTGATGGCCTACTAAAATTTATGTCAGACCAGAGCATTCTTCTCAAGAACGAGACTGACTGAATTTCAACTTAAACCAAAATAAACTACCAAAACAAAAGATTGAATTTTTTTTTTTTTGTTTTTGGTTTCCAATTCCATTTCAGTACTCGCATAATATGGACTTGATTAAATTTCATTTTGCATTGAAAAGTTTCACGTTGGAAAGTACTATACTTCATAACCAAGTGACTTTATACTTAGGGTTCAAACCTAATACATATAATATGAATAAAGAAATACTTATTACTCCAGCACAACACTCGTAGTAAGATGCAGATTGGAACCTTTGTTGAAAGCATCCAGCTAGAATCATCAAGCCCAAATACCATGCTGTAAGAAATGCTTGCATAGCTTCACAGACACAAAGATTGACATCATTACAATCTCACCATAATTCATAAGCACATTTTTTAAAGCAATTTCTACACAAACTTAAGTGAGGTATGCAACATTATCATAATCACTTCTTTCACTAGCTACGACAGCAACAACTAAAATACTGAGAAAACGTTACTGTTTTCTTACTTTTTCTTCCTACAGACTTGTTTGTATAGTCTTTACGTAATTATGATGTTCTATTTTTTTCTGCCATAATTAATATGGAGTTCTAATTATTTATCCATTTGTTTATTTTTATCACATTTTTCATTCTCATAATTAACCATAAAGGATTAAGTCGTTATGTTGAAAATAGTAGCAAATAGAGGCGGACCCAAGATTTGAAGGTGAAGGAATATATTTGTCGAATAAAAATTTAAGCAAATATTGAAGTTGGAACCGACCTTAGGTAGTACACTAAAAATCAAATTATGCTCGGGCCCCCTAAATCAACCAATGGAATTGTCTAAGATTTAAATTTTATGGTATCAATCGATATCATCACTTGTTTTCTCACTCGTTCCGTGCTTCTGAGACCTTGAAAACTTTATTTCTACTTGCCTCGATTTGCATGCACAGTCCGGGCGCGTAGCAAATAAGCTTTTATGTTGAAATATGTGAAATATCTGAAAAATTTAAAGAATTTTGATATTAATATGATTAAAGTTGACTTCTGTCAACATTTTTGGTAAACGGACCCGGATCCGAGATTGGACGGTCCCGAAAGAACCATAAAAAATATGGGACCCGGGCATGTGCCCGGAGTCGAAATCCGAGGTCTAGTACGTGAGTAAAAGAATTTTTTTTTTAAAATTATTAAGGAAATTGAAAATGAAAATTTATTAAAAGACTATGGTATCGGGCTCGTATTTTGGTTCTGATGCCTGGTACAAGTCTTATATATTTTTTAAGCGCTTTCTGTGATGTTTGGTCGAAATCGAACGTCGTTTGATGTGTTTCGGACTATAAGTTCCAAGTTTGAAAGTTTATGAAGTTAGAAGAAAAAATCATGAGTTTTGAGGCTTGATTCTATGTATATGATGTTATTTTGGCGATTTGATCGCGCAAGTCCATATGATATTTTTGAGGTTGTGTACATGTTTGGTTTGGATCCCCGAGGGATCGGGTGAGTTTTTGTTATGCATCAGATTGCATTTTCTCATTTTCAATAATTTGGTATTTTCAGTTCTGGTATCTTCGCATTTGCAAAGATTTTCTCGCAAATGCGATGCCACTGTTCGCAAATGAGATATGGCCACGATCGCAAATGCGATTGTATGTTCACAAATGCGAACCTCGACCACCAGACCTGAGTTCGCAAATGTGATTCCTGCGGTCGCAATTCCCAAGCCTGTGATATTCGCAAATGCGAACATACCTTCGCATTTCCCATATCCGAGGCCCAGCAAATTATATACTTCGTCCAATTTTCACCACTTTTCACCATTCTTTCAAAACTCAAACACCATAGGCGGTTTTTCAAGAGCAAACTTCATCCCAAATCACTTGTAAGTTATTTTTTACTCAATCCTTTCAACTTTTAACATCATTAAACATGTTTTCCACTTAAAATTAAGCATTTTCATGGGTGAAATTGGGGTTTTGGGTAGAACCTAGGTTTTCTATAAATTTGGGGGTTGGACCTCGATATGAGATTCGATTTCTAAAAAAATTATATATTTGAACTCGTGGGGGAATGGGTAACCAGATTTTGGTTCGAGCCTCGAGTTTTGACCACGTGGGCCTAGGGGCGTTTTCGGAACTTTTGAGTAAAACTTTGGGAAATCCATTTTTATGCATTCAAATTAATTCAATTAGTATTTGCTGATACATTCAAGCAATTTGTGATTAGATTCGAGCGAATTGGAGGTAGAATCGTGAGGTAAAGCGATAGTTGAGGATTTAGTGGATTTCAAGGTTTTGAGGTAAGTATTTGGTTTAACCCGAGCTTGTGGGAATAGGAGTTGAGTCTTGTTGCTAATTGCTATGTGCTCAAGTACGATGTATAGGCATGATGACGGGTACTCATAATGTGATTATCATGACTTGGCAGTGAACTCCGTGTTTATTGGAGGATTTCTAAATATTGCGAATAACATGTGAATGGTAAAATGATTAATTGATTCTTGGGAGCATTAGTTCGAATTGTGATACGAATATTGAAGGTATACAAATTGACTTGATTAATTGGAGCGTTGGCCAAAAATAGAAGAGTGAATTATGAGATGAGGAAAAGTAAGAAAGTGTTGTTAATTATTCCCTTGTCGGGACGTTTGGTTGACCTTGTTGGATTCTTTCCCTTACTGGGATGTTTGTCAAATATTTGCTTATTGTTATGTCTCTTAATTGTGACTATTGTTTGGGAAATCAGTCTGTTAAATGATATTGAGGAGCGGGTTACACGCCGCAATAATGATATTGAGGATCGGGTTGCACGCCGCAACAATAATATGTGAGGATTGGGTTGTGCGCCGCAATAATAATTCATAATAAATGATATGGGTTGAGTTGCATGCCGCAACAGTGATAACTGTTGAGCGAGTTGTACGCCACAACCGTGATAATTTTGGAGCGGGTTGCACGCCGCAACAGTTGATAATATTATGTGATGATAACGAGTATTGGTACCTTATTTTCTGTGAATATAACTATGTTGGCCTGTTACTCTGGATTAATGTAATATCGTATCTCCAATAGCATGTTTCCCTTCCCATGATGTTAGCTGTTTGGTATTTCGTTTCCGTTGTATATGTATAACTGCACAAGTTTATGTGATGTCAGTCTAGCCTCGTCACTACTTCGCGGGGTTAGGCTAGAGACTTACCAGCACATGGGGTCGGTTGTGCTGATGCTATACTTCTGTGCATTTTTTTACAGGTCCAGATTTTGAGGAGCAGCAGCAGCAGTAGTACGGGAGCATGATTTCATTATCACCAGACTGAGGTAGCCTTGCAGGCGTCCGCAGGCCCGACGTCTCTTCTTTATGTTTTCTTTTTGACCGTTGATTCATTGTTTCGAGACAGACAACTATTATATTTCATTCAGACCTTTGTATTTAGTTTATTCTTAGTGGTTCGTGAGTAATGTGACACCAAATCTTGGGTAGAGGTTGGTTTTGACTGTTCCCCATTTTAATTCATATTTATAAGACAGACTTCCGTTATTGTTCTTCTTCGACTTTATGTTCTATATTGATGTTATAAACTGTTAAAATAATTATTTGATGATGTAAAGGTAATTAAGTTGGCTTGCCTAACTACCACGAGTAGGCGCCATCACGACTCCGATGGTGGAAAATCCGGATCGTGACACACATATATATATATATATATATATATATATATATATATATATATATATATATATATATATATATGGGATCATATCATCCAAAATTTTCTACTACATACATTCACAAAAATATAATTGAGATGTGTATAAATCTCTTACCCGATACAATTTATCGGCTAACTTATTTGATAAATATTTAGCTGATAAATGGTTTTCCTTGCACATGCAGCTAAGCCACACCATAATATAAAAAATATTAATGCGTAAAATGATTTTTCCAATAGCCAGATTTAAAACCGGGGAGAAATTTTAAAATAGCAAGATTTATAACTGATCATTCAAAAATAGTTCAGTTTCAAATTAATTGAAATTTAACCACTTTTCATGTAAAGATAAATCTGAACAAAAATACTGTTTAAAATCCGAAAAATACGCCCGCATATTATACGGGAGTTCCAGCATAAGTATGCTTGTACTCCCGCATATTATACGAGAGTTTCAGGATAATTATGCTGGAACTCCCGTATAATATGCAGGAGTTCAAGTATTATTATGCTGGAACTCCCACATAATATAATGGAGTTCCAGCAAGTATAAATATCTAGTATAATATATTGGAGTTTTGAACATCGGTGCTCCGGTCTCGCGTATATTATACATGAGTCAGCAAAGTATACTGGTCCAGCATAATATGTTGGAGTTCGTATACAAATGCACCAAACTCCCGTATATTATACGGGACCGGTCTCTATTGCAGCAAAATAGTGGCTATTTTTCATTGACTTGGTAAAAACTGGCTATTTTTGATTGATCAGTACGAAAACTGGTTATACCGTGCTATTTTGACGATTAAATGGGGTAGGATGGTATGGTTTTGGAGTGAGGAGATAAACTTTTATCTAGTGGAAAATTAGTTTACTGAGCTCTTTACTGAAATAAACTATAAGAGGGTATTTGGCTAAGCTTATAAGCTGGTCAAATTAGCTTATAAGAATTTTTTGGCTTATCTACGTATTTGATTAAATTAAAAGTGCTTATAAGTTAAAATAGCCAGATTTATAACTGGTCATTCAAAAATAGTCCAGTTTCAAAGTAATCGAAATTTATGCACTTTTCATTTAAAGATAAATCTGAATGAAAATACTATTCAAAATCCGAAAAATACGCCCGCATATTATACGGGAGTTCCAGCATAAGTATACTTGAACTCCCGCGTATTATACGGGAGTTCCAGGATAACTATGCTGGAACTCCCGTATAATATGCAGGAGTTCAAGTATTATTATGCTGGAACTCCCGCATAATATAATGTAGTTCCAGCAAGTAAAAATGTCCAGTATAATATACTTGAGTTTTGAGCATCGGTGCTCCAGTCTCCCGTGTATTATACATGAGCCAGCAAAGTATACTGATCCAACATAATATGTTGGAGTTCGTATACACATGCACCGAACTCCCGTATATTATACGGGACTGGTCTCTATTGCAGCTAAATAGTGACTTTTTTTATTGACTTGGTAAACACTGGCTATTTTTGATTGATAAGTTCGAAAACTGGTTATACCGTGCAATTTTGACGATGAAATGGGGTAGGACGGTTTGGTTTTGGAGTGGGGAGATAAACTTTTATCTAGTGAAAAATTACTTTACTGAGCTCTTTACTGAAATAAACTGTAAGAGGGTATTTGGCTAAGCTTATAAGCTGGTCAAATTAGCTTATAAGTATTTTTTGGCTTATCTACGCATTTGGTAAAATTAAAAGTGCTTATAAGTTAAGCATTTATAAGACAAAAATAAGCCAAAAGCTATAAGTTGGTCTCCCCCAATTTCAGCTTATAAGCACTTTAAGTTTGACCAAAATATTTACTATTCTATCCCTAAAATACTTCTTTTTAGAACAAACCTCTTCGTATACTCAGTTCTTCAGCGGCTTATTATTAATTTCAACACTTTTATACATTTAACTACTTATTTTTTAAATCAACTTTAACACTTAAAAGTGCTTTTCAATTACTGTAAATCAGCTAAGCCAAACGGATTCTAAGTTAATTTATCATAAGCGAAATTTCTCAGGGTTTGCATTTTTGCTATTTTGGCATGCCTATTAATATTTTCAGTATCTGCTGATTTTTTGGGCATTTTTTATTTTTGAACACTAGGAAAAGTTCATTTAATTTAAATAATAAATGACGGGAAAACCACAAAACTTATTGTTTGCCGACGATAGAATAGGGAGGAGATAATTAAATAATTATCATTACTTTGAAGAAAATGGGGCAATCTAAAGTATAAGTCACTAGTGATGTTGGGACGGTGAAAGACAAACTCCTAGCCATGATTTGGTGATCTTTGACCCAAAGAGATATTCCTTATCTATATTATATTGTTAACTTTAGCAGTAGTAGTATTATTTTATTTTACCACATTTTACCTCCCAAAATAAAGAGAATTTTTTTGTGTAGCAAAAAAGAAGAGATTTTTACAAATAGCTCGCCGGATTCACTAGTAATTTAAAAAAAAAAATTGATATACATAAATTATACATTAATTATATACATTCTACACATATTGATTATTTTTAGTTTTATGTGATTAATTGTATGATTATTTAGAATAATTCTTCAAAATGAAAAAGAGATGACATCCCCAAATCGAGCTCCTCTTTTGCCGAAAGTTGCAGTCATGGTGAAATCTTGATTTATTTAATCATCAGGGACTCCCAAGGACACTAGTTTTCTACAAATAAAAAAAAAATGGAAGACTTGTTATTCAACAGTATATCATGACTTATATATTCGTATCAACCAAGGTGTATGTAAATCTATTCAAATTTTTAATGAAGTTGATTGGAAAAATACGGACTTCTCTACAGAGAATTAGAATTTTGATATGCTAGTTGTATTGGGGAAAAGTTTTTTGTGACGTGACAAGACACGTGGAATAGTCAAAAAGTTATTACTCCGAAAGATAATAAATAAATAAAAGATGCAAGGAGACAAATTAGACACGTAACATAATTCAACTACGAGTCCCGTACCTGTTTAGAACGGATTGGAATGTAATTCTAAAGACAAAAGACGCAAAGAGCAAGTAGATACGAGTTCCGTATCAATTCAAGACATTCAAGGGCAACATATCAAAAAGTATTTAAAGCATGGATCTGGAGGCAGAAAGAAGTCCAAATTCAATCATTAAGTACCTGATACGTTGGGGATTTGATATTTAATAAGAATGATTATGTAACGACCTATTCAATGTCATTTATTACTCATAATTATGTCATTAAAGCCTAGGTTTTATTCTTCTACCTAGAGTAAGCTATAAAAGGAGGAAGTAATACCAATTGTAAACACGATCAACTATTGAAAGCCTACTAAAATACAATTTTCTTTATTGTTCAGTTTTATTATTGAAAGGCTATTACACTTTTCGATCTCTTGATTATCAGTAACCCAATTTCTCTATTATTTTCTAGTTTTAATTGAAATTGCATATTTCAATTAAACAAATTGGTTCCGTTACCGGGAATCTGATAATCTATTCTTTCCAAGCTTACACACTTTACTTGTGGTTAACATCATGTCAAACGACACCAACAACAACAACAACAACAATGTTATTGAAAACCAGATCCCTCATGCTCAAGGGGACTTGAATAATGTTAGCATAGTTCCTTCCCCTCAAGCCTCTCCACACCAGTCTCGTGAAGATACTTTTGCATCAAATACACCATTGCCAAAAAAGACATTGAATGTCATCAATGGAGAAGAGGATATTTACAGAGTAACGTACACGGCTTCAAATAAAATCTATAAAGTGGTTATTACACACGGGAAGCGAGTACGCCAAACCTTCGAAGATGAAAGTATGAGATTTGATGATGCAGATACAGAAGGAATGATCACTCCTCACAATGATGCACTGGTTATATCATTACTCGTACACGATACTAATGTAAAGCGATTTTAATTGATCCGGGAAGTTCTGTCAACATCATTTTGCTAAGAGTGTTACAGGAAATACAAGCCGAAGATAGAATGATACCTAAAGCACATACGTGATCAGGCTTTGACAATACAAATGTGATAACAATATGTGAAGTAATTCTAACAACTTATGCTGCAGGTGCCGTTAAAGAAACTAAATTTGAGGTAGTTAATATGGAAATGGCTTATAATTTAATCATGGGGAGACCATGGATTCATGATATGGATGTTGTCCCATCAACTATGCATCAAGTTATCAAGTTTCCATCGCCTTGGGGAATATGTCAAATTCGAGGAGATTAACAAACAGCCAGGAGTAACAACGCTGTGGAAAATACGAGTACCGTAAGAATAGTTGGAGGAAATAACAACCAAATTTCAACTGAAAAAACGGATTTAGACTCGAGACCTGATGTCATTTAGGAACGCGAGGAAAACGAAAACATCAAGAAAACAATAAAAGATCTCGAAGCAGTAATACTATTTGAGCTATGGCATGAAAGGAAAGTTTACGTAGGAGATAATCTAAGGCCTGGCATGCGAGGTATGTTAATTAAATTTTTAAAAACTAATGGGGACTATTTTTCTTGGTCCCATGCTGATATTACAGGTATACCATCGGAGTTGATGGCTCATAAACTCAATATGGATCCATCTTTTGCTCCAATCAAGCAGAAGAAAAGAAAGCAAGGAGCTTTCAAGAATCAAGTAATTCAAGATAATGTTCAGAAATTATTACAAATTGGGTCAATCCGCGAGGTAAAGTATCCTGATTAGTTAGCCAATACGGTGTTCGTACCTAAGAAAAATGGTAAGTGGCGAGTTTGCATAGATTATACTAATCTAAATAAAGATTGCCCTAAAGATTCTTTCCCTTTACCCCATATAGATCAAATGATAGATGCAACTGCAGGTCATGAACTTCTATGTTTTTTAGATGCATATTCGGGGTACAACCAAATTAAAATGCACCCTGATGATGAAGAAAATACTTCTTTCATCACATACCGAGGGACTTACTATTATGAAGTAATGCCCTTTGGTCTAAAAAATGTTGGTGCAACCTATCAAAGGTTAGTCACTAAAATGTTTCAGGAACATTTAGGAAAAACTATGGAGGTATATATAGATGATATGCTTGTCAAAACCAAGGATTCTACTGATCACATTTCTCATTTATCTGTCACCTTTGAAATATTGCATAAATACAATATGAAGCTTAACCCAGAAAAATACGCATTTGGTGTAGCCTCAGGTAAATTTTTGGAGTTTCTTATTTCTAATCGTGGTATTGAGGTAAATCCTTCTCAGATTAAAGCAATCGAAGAAATACCCGATTTTCTTACAAATAAAAAGGAGGTTCAACGATTGATTGGAAGAATCCCGGCCCTAGGGAGATTTATTTCTAAGTCTTCTGAAAAATGCTTTAAATTTTTCTCGGCACTTAGAAACAGGATTATTTCGAGTGGAATGAAGATTGCCAATGAGCTCTTAAGGATTTGAAATTTTATTTGCCAAACCCCCCTCTATTGGCGAAGCCAAAGGAAGGCGAGAAGTTACTTATTTATTTGGCTGTTTCAGAAGTAGCGGTAAGTGCTGTTTTAGTTCGTGAAGACCAAGGTAAACAATCTCCTATCTAGTATGTAAGTAAGACTTTATTAGATGCGGAGACAAGGTATCCACAATTGAAAAAGTTAGCATTAGCTTTAATTATGGCATCTAGAAAATTAAGGCCTTATTTCCAGTGTCATCCTATTGTTGTAGTTACAGCTTTTCCATTACGAAATATTTTACATAAGCATGAACTGTCAGGTAGATTAGCAAAATGGGCTATAGAATTAAGCGAATATGAAATAATTTATCAACCTAGGACTACTATCAAATCCCAAGTACTTGCATATTTCGTAGTTGATTTTAGTAAGGGGATATATTTAGAAGCAGAAAAAGAATTATAAGTTTTTAATGGTGCGAACCCGGGGATTTGGACATTGTTTGCTGATGGTTCATCTAATGTAAAGGGGGCAGGCTTAGGAATTGTTCTAATACCACCAACGGGAGAAACAATTACACAGGCTATAGAATGTCATCCTATTACTAATAATGAAGCATAATATGAAGCTGTGATTACAGGTTTGGAATTGGCACTCGAACTCGGCATCAAGCAAAATCATAATCAAAAGTGATTCTCAACTGGTAGTAAATCAAATACTGGGGACTTATGTAGCCAGAGAAACCAGAATGCAGGAATATCTCGAGAATGTGCGAGAATTAATAAGACAATTCGAAACTTGGAAGGTAACACAGATTCCAAGGGATGAAAATGCAGAAAGCTGATGCTTTGTCCAACCTCGCATCCGTGGTAGATATAGAAAATAATGCAAATGCTTCGATTATACATTTATTCCATTCCATTCTCGAACCTGATATTAACGAGGTAAATTTTAATCATTTAACATAGGATTGGAGAAATGGAATTATTGCTTTTTTGAAGTATGGAACCGTACCTAACGATAAAACAAAGGCTCATGCATTACGTAAGAAAGCTGCCCATTATTGTTTACATCAAGGAAATCTTTATCGAAAAATGTTCGGAGGTCCTCTAGCAAGGTGTCTCGGTCCTTCACAGACGGACTATGTAATGAGGGAAATACATGAAGGACATTGTGAAAATCATGCGGGAGGTAGATCGTTGGTAAAAATATTGATACGGGCCGGGTATTATTGGCCTAAAATGGAGGAGGAAGCAAACGACTTCATATCTAAATGTTATAAATGTCAGAGGTACGAAAACAATATGCATAGACCAGCTGAATTACTGCACCCAGTCATAGCTCCATGGCCCTTCATGAAATGGGGGATGGATATCGTGGGTCCATTACCTCAAGCAAAAGGACAGGTAAAGTTTCTGCATGTGCTTACTGACTATTTCACTAAATGGGTAGAAGTAGGGGCATTTAAGCAGGTACGAGAGAAAGAAGTTAAAGATTTTATTTGGAGAAACATAATATTCCGCTTTGGGGTTCCAAAGAAAATTGTGTGCGATAATGGTTAACAATTCATAGGAGCACAAATTACAGAATTCTTTCAAAGCTGGAAAAGCAAAAGAATAACATTGACACCATATCATCCGGTGGGTAATGGACAAGAGGAATCCACGAACACGATAATCATCAATAATTTGAAGAAAAGGTTACATGATTCAAAAGGCAATTGGCCTGAAGTTCTACCAGCTGTGTTATGGGCTTATCGGACAACTATGAAAACAAGTACGGGCGAAACACCATTTTCAATGGTTTATGGTGCAGAAGCTATGATTCTAGTTGAAATAGGAGAACCAAGTATAACATATGATCAAGCAACGGAGGATTCAAACAATGAAGAAATACGGGTTAATCTAGATCTGGTTGAAGGAAGGAGAGAAGCAGCATTGATAAGAATGGCGGCTCAAAAACAAGTGATTGAACGATACTATAACCGGAAAGCACGTCTCAGGTTTTTTAAAACTAGGGACTTTGTGCTCAAAAGGTGTTTCAATCTACGAACGTTGCTAATTCAGGAAAGTTAAGTCCAACATGGGAAGGACCATATAGAATCTGTAACACTGTGGGAAAAGGTGTGTATGAGCTAGAAACTATGGACGGAAAAATTCTACCTTCACATTGGAATGCTGTACATTTAAAAAGATATTACTTCTAAGGGGGTAGACACGGTCAGGTATCTTCATGTCAAATTATTTTTCTTTTTATTAAGGTTTTACTAACATATTTTAGATGCTAGGCAAAATCCCTAACCCGTGCCAAATGATGAGCCACAACCTGCATGGCAAAATAGAATATTCTTAATGTCTAAGCCTAGGGTTATATCAATCCGATGGAAATACATACGGGTAGGCGGTCTTCATCTAAAATTGTACCTCCGAGTCCCGCATATTTTCTGTTTCGGGAAAAGGACCAGCATATGAGTAATAACCAAGTGTTCAAGGCTTCATTCTTCAACGCTCAACCACTTGGGGGACTATACAGTATACATAGCTTCGTGGAGAGAAATAGATGCAGGTTCGTAAAGAGAAAGAGATACGGGTATTCAAGCAAAAGTTGACTAAATTCAACTACAAATTGCCATGTATCAAGATTCAGTTGTGAATAGCTACGTACACAACATTCTTCAATGTTGTTTTACATAAAACATTTTTCAAATGTTGTAAACATTTTCCAAACCCTTTCTAAGTGTATAAAGATGGGGTTATGGTTAAGTGATAAAACATGTTACAATAAGAAAAAACCTTGTAAAATTTATATAAAGAAATCTGTTGCACGAAAAACAGTTGTGAGAAAGTCATAGACATACTATAACGCTTGTATCATTCAATAATTTACTCAAGTTCATGAATAAGAACTTGTCAAAGTTATATAAAAAACATGTGTTTCCTATTTCTTTCATCGTATTATAACATCATTATGAAGTTGAGACGTCTTCTTCATTAAGTGTCAATATATAAAAAGGGCCCTCTTTTTATAATCCTCATGTTGATAAGTCCATGAGTAGAATCATAAAGCATTTTCAAAGGATAAAAATGCAAAACTATTCTATAAGTCCTAAACACGAAAATAGGCAAGAATAGAACACAAAGAGGTATTAATTAACCTCTAAAAACATAAAAGACTAAAGGAAAAGAGGAATTTAGTCATTCAAGTATAATCGCCTTTAAACAAATACCCCATTATGAGAACTGGGGACTTCATCACAAAAATCCTTTAACAAGGATTATACCACCAAATAAAAAAGAAATAACACAATAAAAGACTTTTTTCAACTGGTCACTGGGGGAGTTGGAACATCAGAGGTTGCAACAGGAGCAGGAGCAGCTTCACCCTCAGATGCATGAACCACTACTCCGGTCGTTCCAATAGCAGCTTCACAATCCACCAGATTTACTGCTTCAGGAGTTCCACGCATTGGAGAAGAAATGTCAATGGGTTGATCAGGAGTGTCAACAGGTTGGTTACTCTTCTCAATCACATCTAAGATTTTGGATAATTCGGATTGTAAGTTAAAATTCTCTTGAGTAGCCTCTACTAATGCATCCCGATGCGATCTAAGAAAAGCCCAATTGACCTCGTAATTGAAATTGTCTGCAAGAGAATTATACTCCTTCTCCAATGTTTCATAATCCTTTTCCCATGTCGCAAGAGAGTTTTTTATTGATTCTTGCTCGGTTAGTTGGGAATCAAGGGAAGTCTTGAGCTTAATGTTGAAACTCTCCAAGGCATGAACTTTGTCTGAAGAAATTTTCAAGTCAATCCGAGCTTGATTCAAGTTCTGCTCCAAATTCTCTGGCATAATCCTCTTATCTCTTCATAAGCTTTTTAAGCCCCCTGATTTCTTCATTAGCCCTTGACAAGGATTCATTTAAGGTATCTTTATTATTTTTGACCTGACTTAAGGTGGCTTGAGAGACCCCTAAGTCAGCAGATAAAGTGCGATTTTGTCATTCCAAATGAGTTTTGTCATCTCGAAACTCTTCCATATTTATTAAAGCACCTTCATATTCCTCCTTCCAATTTTGACCTTCAAATTGGGCTTCTTCAATGGTTTTTGAGGATTCCCGAGCCTTTCTTTCCAAATAGGTAATCCTTCCAATTAGCTCAGTACCAATCAAATTAGCCTACAAATATAAGACACAAAAATAAACACCTAAGGTGAAAGGAAAGTTAATACTCAATTTTAAAAGAAATTACCTTTAAAGTTGAATGAACTATGTCATTCATTAAAGTTAAGCAACTATGGCTTTCCATCTTTCTCCTTTCTATATCTCCGATCAAGGGCTCAAGCCAGACATCAGCACTACCGGTCTTCCTCAAAATGCTGTGAGTGGCAGGTACCTCAAGTGCGACTTTTCTCATAGTCATACTGCTGCTACTCGGGCCAGTTTCCGAATGCACTAAAGAGGAAGAAGGGGCAGTGGAAGGAGGAGTAGTAGAAGATGAAAAAATGGAAGAAGGTACCGGAGCCAGAATGGGAACAAACACGGGAATTGGAATTGATACGGGAATAGAAGCATTCACCAAAAGTGAAGGAGCGAAAGAAATCAACATGGGATCAAAAACACTTATGGGCGGAGATGATGTGAAAGATATAGGAGAAACTGGAATTGAGGAAAATAAGGGAACTTCGATTAGAACATGACCCGGCTCTCCACCTTCGAGATTGTCAATAGAAAGATAGTGAGTAGACTCACTAAAGTCTATTGGTGGAACCTCTTTATCAATCAAGACAGGCTCGGCAGGGTAGGCACAAGCAGGAGCATCCTCAATCTCATTTCCCTCAATAACACGTCTTTTTATTTTTGGCCTAGATAACGGCGAGGTACCTTCTTCTTCTTCAGTATTAGCATCAACTGCCAATATTTTTCTCTTAGCTGCTATTAAAGCCTTAGTCTTGTCTAAATCAAGAGAAGCATTGGCAGCAGTGCGCATAGCTAAAGCTACGTCAGGTAACATCCCTCTATTGCCAAACCCTGATATAAAAAGAAGAAAAGGGGAAAAATAAAGTCAATTTTATTAAAAGTTAGATTTACTATATGCATTTAATAATAACGATATACATACCGTGTGTTTTCACTTTCCAATCGTGAAGAGAAGAAATAGACTTCCAAGTCCTTTCCTCTCTGGGAGAAACTTTCAAAATTGAGTCTACCCAACCACGGAAGTTGGGAATAGGCTCCACATCTTCCATGGTTGCTGCAAGAAACCTAAAAAGGGATGAGATCAAAGAGAAAGTCAAAATCTCTAAAAATAGACACGTAAAAATAACTAGAAGCTTACGTGCAAAGTTCCACTTCTCAGGGAAGGGAATGTTTGTCTCGCCCAGTAAATCCACTGTGCGAACATCAATGTAATGTAGGTACCATCCACGGTCATTAACGTCATCAAGGTTTACTAAAACATTTTTACTCCTCGCGGTTAAGGTAAATAAACCATGACGCATCAAGTTGGGATGGTATAAATGAATGAGATGGGCAAAGGTAAAGTCAATTTTGGCCTTTGCAGATAGAAATCTCAAGCAAGCCACTGCCTTCCATACTAATGGACCGACTTGACCTAAGCAGATATTGAAGAAACGGCAGAAATCAAGGATAACTGGATCTATAGCAGGCTTTAACCCCCAAGTAAAAGGATAGGTATAAACAAAGGAATACCCATTCCTAAAGGAAGAAATCCTCTATTTTATGGTAGGAATTGATAGGCAACGATTTTCCTTCCAATAACAGTCTTTCCTAATGGTTGGAATTGAGAGTTCAGTTATGAGAGAAGGATAAGCATCAAGTTTATCTAGTTTTTCAACTTGTTTTAAAAGCGATGTTCTATCACCCACAAAGGATAAATCATTCGGAACAATATCCTCAACTAAGGGTTCTAGAGAAGGGTCGAAAATCTTTTACCTTTAGAAGGAGATGTTTTAGATGAAGAACCTTTGACATTTGATGTGCTAGAAAAATTCGGCACATTTACATACTAATTGCTTAGATATTAGCTTGTTTTATTGAAAAATTTAGTCCATACTTATGTAGTTTTGTACTCTTACAGATCAAAAGGAAGAAAAGACCAAAGACACGAAAATGGAAGCAAAACGACAAGAAAAGGGCAAAGTATTGCACAAGTGCAAATCTGTGGACCAATCTGCGTTCGCAGATCGCAAATGCGGACTGCATAATTACGCCTCAAATCCCAAAGCATTACAGTGTCTGGAGCTAAAAATCATGTCAAGAATGCGGCGCATTCTGCGATCGCATAACCAACATGCGGACCGCATTTGAGCCGCAAAATAAACAAGAAGAAAACCCAGGTTCAACTCTGCGGTGCCATCTGCGGTCGCATAATCGCAATGCAGACCGCAGAATGGTAATGCGACGGAAGACTGGCAACTAGGGTTTTGGATGTGCGGAGCGGCTACTCAAGATGCGGACCACAGAGCTGTTATGCGGCAGATCTGCGGTCGCAAATGCGACCTGGAAGGGCAAACTTGTCCAATTTTTGTTCCGAATTTGGTCCCTCTATAAATAGTTTTTAGAATCTTGTGTGGGCTCATCTTGCCTACTCTTTACACTACATTCCAAGACTTTAATATCTTATCTTTTGGAAGCTTTTGGTTGAAGATTCTCTTACATTGTAAGCATTTATGATATTTAATACACTTTGTATTTTGTATTTTAGCATATGTGGCTAAACTTAAATACTAAGGTTGTGGACCCTAAATGAGTGTTATGTAAATGGGTGCTTAACATTGAATATATGCATAATGGCTGGTTGATATTTATTTACTTCTCATTCTTCATTTATTGTTGGTGGTTGCAAACATTAACAAAAGCCATTTAAGTCTTACCGTGTTTGGGAAAGTGAGTTAGATTTTGGAAGAAGTAAATAACAAAGACTCGAGGCCTTACACCTAGTTTAATAGAATCGTTTAGGGATAAATGGGTTTTATTTGGCATACATTGATTGTTATTAGTTGCAACTCTTAGACTTTTGGAAAAAAGCAAAAGAGGAAATACTATTCAATTATTGGTAAATATTGGGTAGTTGCATAGATATCAATTACATATCAATAACCGACCATTAGAAATATGTCATATTAACACCGATAGCATTACACTTCATTTATGGGAACACAACCTTGGTTTAAATCAATCTCATTAGTTACTACATCAAGCATTCAAAGTAGTTATTTCTCTAAAACAACCCTCACTCATACACTTGCTACTCTTACTACATTTTCATGTTACCACTAACGAAATAGATTTAAGATTCTAGTCGGGTAACACACTAATTCCAGTAATCGTTTCACACCTATTCCCTGTGAGATTCAACCCCAACCTTGTTGGGTTACTATATTTGACACCGACCACCTTACAATAATTATTAAAGTGTAATTTGAGCGTATCAATATTCATGTTCGGGGAAGGAGGAGCATTGCTAGATGACTCTCCACGCGATGATCTTAAATTCTGAAGTCTTCCCCCTTTATCTCTACTGTGCGTAATTGAAGTAGGAGAATTGGGAAATTGGTCGAGAATTGGAACTTTTCTAGGTTAGGGTTTGAAGATGCCATTGTTGGATAAAACCTTTTACAGAAGAAAAGTAAAAGGAAGCAAGAAGTCACTTGATGAAGAATAAAACTGAGGAAGAAAGATTCGAAATAGTATAAGGAAGCAACTGGTGAAGTAAGAGGTATAATGATGAAAAATTGTATTAAAAAGAACTATCACTTCTTGAAAAGAAAGGTTGAAAAATCCTAGAAAGAAGGAAGTAGAGTTGCATAGTTAAACCAGAAAATGACACGTGTAAGGAGCATTAAAAGAACAAGACAAGTGAAGCGTCAACATTTATTACGATAAAAATACCACTTCCACTTCCTAATTATTTAATGGATAAATAAAAGAAAAGTGGGGGGACTATTTGTATTGGGAAAAAAAATTTGTGACGTGGCAAGACACGTGGAATGGTCAAAAGGTTATTACTCCGATAGATAATAAATAAATAAAAGATGCAAGGAGATAAATATGGAACGTAATTCAAGTTCGAGTCTCGTACCTGTTTCGAAAGGATTGGAATGTAATCCTAAAGATAAAAGACGCAAAGAACAAGTAGATATGAGTTCCGTATCAATTCAAAACATTCAAGGGCAACAAATCAAAAAGCATTTAAAGCATGGATCTGGATGCAGAAAGAAGTCCAAATTCAATCATTAGGTACCTGATACGTTGAGGAATTGACATTTAATAAGAATGATTGTGTAAAGACCTATAATGTTATTTATTACTCATAATTATGTCATTAAAGCCTAGGATTCATTCTTCTACCTAGAGTAAGCTATAAAAGGAGGAAGTTATATCAATTATAAACACGATCAACTATTGAAAGCCTACTGAAATACAAATTTTCTTTATTGTTCAGTCTTATTGAATGCCTATTACACTTTTTGGTCTCTTGATTATCAGTAACCCGATTTCTCTATTATTTTCTAGTTTTAATCGAAATTACACATTTTAGCTAAACACTAGTGGGTTGCCCGGATTCGAATCCGGAACTAGTCGGATAAAGTAGATAAGTTCCTTGTTAAATAAATAAATATTAATCTTAAATTAAATAAACAAGTAAAGCCCCTCCCAAGCATCCCAGCCAGGGTCATGATGTTAAATTTTGAATAATAGGCATATCTAAAACTTTAAGCTTAAGCCGTTTGAAAAAATAAATTGATCCTATTAGTATATAAAGAAAGCAGCAATAATGGAGAAAACAAGAACTATATATACGATATTTTCTACACAGTACCATTCAATAATACGCCGTGTCTCGAGGAGTGCCGTAGGTAAAGTAGTCGGAAGCTTATAAAGGGAAGAAAACATAATTCAGGAAAAAAAAAATATTTACATGGATTTATTTTATGTTATATATGCTTCAGCATAATAAAATTTTATTGATAATTTTGAAGTTCAAGTATCGTGTCACAATTACGATTTTCCACCCTCGTGAGTCGTAATGGCGCCTACTAATAGGAGCTAGGCTAGCTAACTAAATTTACTTCTTCTAGCAATTATCGTCCATTTAATGAAAACAAAACATATGATAAAGCGGAAGTCTCAAATATAATTAAACTGAAAGAAATGCGGGTATTTGAACAAAATCCACTACCCAAGACTGGTGTCACAATATTCAGGATTGTCTAGAGAATACTAAATATAAGGTTTTAATGAAACATAAAAATGTCTGCTTCGGTACAAATGATAACAAATTGTATAAAATAGAAAGGACTCCGGGCCTGCAGACGTGAGCAAGGCTACCTTGAATGTCCCTGGACTGAAAGCTTGCTCTCAGAATGCTACTGCTACTCAAATGCTGCTCCAACACCTCGATCTGTGAAAAAAGATGCACAGAGAGTAGCATCAGCACTACCGACCCCATGTGCTGATAAGTGTCTGGCCTAACCCCGAGAAAAAAGTGACGAGGCTAGACCAGACTACCAGATAAACATGTGCAGATATATATATACAAGTACAACAAAATAATAGCGGAAAGTAAACAAATAAAATTGGGAGGGGAACATGCTTATGGGGTAGCAGATAAAACGAAATATCAGGAATAACAAAATAAACTACATCTGATTTCTTCTAACATAAAATAAGGAAAAACAAACCACTTTCACTTGTTTCAATTTCTTCTCGTTGCAGGCGCGCAACTCGATCCCATTTCTCGTAATATCACGTGGTAGACGTACCACTCGATCCCATTTCATAATATCACGTGGTAGGCGTACCACTCGATCACATTTCATAATATCACGTGGTAGGCGTACACTCACTCACATTTCATAATATAGCATGGTAGACATACCACTCGCTCCCATTTCATAATATTTCTCTCAACACAATACACGAAATAATCCCGCCAAGAGAGAAAAGTGTTATAATAAACTATTCCGGCAAGGGAACGAGATAATATAATAAACTATCCCGGTAAGGGAACAAGATAATATATAAACTATCCCGGCAAGAGAACAAGATAATATAATAAACTATCCCGGCAATGGATCAAGATAATATAATAAACTATCCCAGCAACGAAACAAGATAATATAATAAACTATTTCGGCAAGGGAACAAGATAATATAATAAACTATCTCGGCAAGGGAGATCCAGCTGTAACCAAACTTATTCAATTTCTACTTAGCATAATTAAATTAAAACTTAGTCTCAACAATTATTGGCTCAGTGTTAAAGATTTCCAACCAAGTCCTCATAAACAACAATTAAGAATTCGATAATTTAGCAATTCAGGACTCACGGTCATGCTGAAAAATAATTTATAGATACTCGTCACTATGCCTATACACCGTACTCGTCAAATAGCAATTAGCAAATAAGACTCTACTCCTATTTCCTCAAGCCAAAGTTAGACCAAACACTTACCTCGCATGCTCCAAACTCAACTCAAGCGTCTAGTACATCTTTACCCCTTGAATTCGACTCCAACTCAATCAAATCTATGAAATAACGACTTTATAATATCAATAATAGCTAAACAAATTAAACCCGATGCCTAAATATAGATTCTCAATCTTTCTTCCTAAAATTCCAAAAGTGACCCAGGACCGCTTGGTCAAAATACGAGGTTCAGACCAAATTCATATCACCCATTCCCCCACGAGCCCGGATATATAATTTGGTTTTTAATCTGACCTCAAAACAAGGTCTAAATCGAAGAAAATTAAAAAGCCCTAGTTCTACCCATTTTCTCCATTTTCAACCCTAGATTACATGTTTTAGGCCTAGGATTTCAATGGATGATGATAGAAAATGAAGAAAACGAGTCAGATAATACTTACCCAAGAAGATTTGGTGAAGAAGAGATCTATGAATCGCCTATGGGCTGTGGAGAAGATTACTTTGTGTGTTTTTGGGTGAAAAATCTCGTTACTGTTCTGTTTTAAGACTTAAAAATCATTGGGCGAAAATGCCCTATGCGATCGCGGAAGATGGAATGCGATAGCATAGGGTCAGGTTGGATGAGCTCTGCGATCGCAGAAATAGGGTTGCGAAGGCATATAAGAAAATAAATGTGGTAGAACTTTGTACAATGTGATCACAGATGGTAAAGTGCGATCGCATAGAAGGATTTCTGAACCTCGGCAATTTGCTCTATGCGATTGCGTCTTGTCCTATGCGATCGCATAGAAGGAATAACTAAACAACTGATAGCAGAAATCTGCTGCATTTTCTAAGTCCAAAATACCCCGACACCTATCCGAAAACACTCCTGATCCCTCGGGACTCCTAACCACTCACACACACTAAATCAACCACACCCTACGAACTTAACTGTGCAATCAAATCGCCAAAATAACATCATAAATGATGAAATAAACCTCAAAATCATTAGTTTTTTCCATCAAACTTCACAAACTTTTATTTTTAGATATTTAGGTCCGAAACACGTCAAACGACATCCTATTTCGACCAAATTTCATAGGAAGAGCTTAAACCGCATATAAGACCTGTACCAGGTACCGAAACCAGCATACGGGCCCGATACCAATACTTTCTAATCCATTTTCGTTTCAAATTTTCATATAAATTTCAGAAAAATAATTTCTTTTAGATATTCATTTCTTGGGCTCGGGACATCGAATTTCGATTTCGGACATATGCCCGAGTACCATATTTGTCTACAGACCCTCCGGGACCGTCCAATCACGGGTCCGGGTCGGTTTACTCAAAATATTGACCAAAATCAACTTTAATCATATTAATATCAAAATTCATCAATGTTTACACAGAATTCATATTTAAGCTTTTCGGCTATACAATTTAAGGTAATCTAATAACAATAAACAATTGAGCCTAAGAGTCACACTAAAGTATCTACTGTATTTCCGGCATAATGATGGTAAGGGATCTTCCTTCTATATGAGCCTTTAGCCTACAAGTACCTAATTGAAAATAAAAAAACTAACTAACCTAGTTCACTCAAAACCCCTTGGAAAACAACCACGGTCAAAAGAAAAACCAATGGGTAATTGATACACTACCTACAAAAGAAAATCTTTTTTTACGACTTAGACCCTTAAGAAACCCGTCGAGTGATATCCGTCGTCAGGACAAGTTGAAAATATGAAATTATCACAAATTCACACATTTAGATTAATAACCAAAAACCGAAATCAAACTAACAAACAACTGCAATCAAATTAAACATAGACTAAAATCAAACTAGAATCAAGATACATTCCTATACATACACAACATACCAACGAAGTAACCCCCACCCCCACACCTAAAAGATGTCATGTCCTTATGTCATAAAATAGAAAGTAATGCGAGGCAAAGAAACTTCCCTAGAAGATCAGTCTCGATCAGAGACAATGATGGGGTCCAAGTGACACGCCCTCCGCGGTGCATGCAACGAGCCCATGATTTTCTTCTCTGATTAGCATTTTGGGTGGGCAAGGCATCAACTCTAGTCCCCAAGCCTGTGAGTAGTATGCAACCCTACCATTTTCTCCTCTAAGGCTGCCAGACGTGTAACCCGACCAACCCTGGATTGCCCTTTGGCTTTCGCAACATTCTCATGAGAGGGCGACTCATCCCCACTTCATCCTTCTCATCATCTCCTTCCTCGGGTGCCTCAGAATCATCACTATCAGTTGAACTAGCTACCACTATTTCTTTCTCAATGGTCATTTTAGAAACCCGGAACATTGTTTCTTTCTTCACCTTGCCCTCCACACTACGGTTCTCTGACACCCATACAACTTGACACAATCTGACCATATATGGGAAGAAGAACCCATATCTCCTTAGTGTTGAACATATGAATATCTCAGGGTGAATAACCTTGGCCATATCAAAATCATGGCCATTCATGAAGCACCAGATCCAAGCAGCTCGCGGTCCATTGACTTCAGTGGTGTTGTGGGACAGGAGTAATCGACTATTGATGATGTACAACCAACACTTACCTTCAAAGGTGAGTGAGGTGGAGTGTACCTTCGATCCCTCAACAACCCACACTACATCCTTTGTCTGATTTATAGATAGTTTGGAAAAATAATTGCCAATTATGGGTTCTCGCTTGTAAGTACCATAGTAATCCACCTCCCCAGTAAATGCAGGCAAGAGATACACTCACATGATAACTTCAATCAAGGCATCCACCCTCTTTTGTCACACAACGCAAATGTGATCCTCATGCTCAAAACAGTTGGCATAGAATTCCCTAACAAGAAACAACTTACCTTCCTCCGGTTCCTCGAAGAAGATGTCGAGCCTGCGCCTAGTCAGCTCCCTATACATATTGGGGCACTCGACCTAGAGGGAACTCCTTTCAACTCTCTGTTTTGATACCATTTTTCTAATAGCCTTCTAACCAAGACGATCTTGGGTCACTCTAAAGACAAACCTGGTGCTATGATACTGCCATGAACTGGATGATGCCTGTGCCCGGGACGAACCACCGGTAGTGCGTCTCTTTTGTGATGATTTCATTGTACCTATATAACAACCACTAGTATCAAGAATCAGTGGAATAGTTGACCCAAGGGCGATTACTCAGATTTCACTTGCCTCCTTGGTCACAATTTATACCAGAAAGTGCAATGGGGCAATTCAACTAACACCTCATAGGCACATGCCTCCCAATGTACCAAAGGACCCAATTAAACCCTCATTCTTCACAACTCAACAATGTTTTTCCAACCCAACAAACTTAATATACTCACATATCAACAATTATACCAACCAATACAACATTAATAAGAATATCTAGATTTCTACTTTCTTATACCTAAAACAGAAGATACAAAGAATGAAAATAAAAGGAAAAAAATCAAAAAGAACAAAACAAAAGAAACTAGAAGAAGACAGTAGAATCATATAATTGCTTGATAACCTTGTGATGAATGGAGATAGAAGAGTGGGTGAGTAGACAGTGGGGAGAAGAGAAGATAAGAGAAGAGAAAGGAATGTGGTGAAGAAGGGGGAAGGGATGCGTTAGAAATTGGGGAAGGGGGAGGATTTTTGTTTTGTTTTGTTTTATGTTGTAGTTTATGTGAAGAAAGGGGGATAAAATAAAAGAGGCGGAATGGGGGGGGGGGGGGAATTAAAGAAGAAAAAAACTAAAAAAAATGGTGAGGGGGGAAGAAAGAAAACATATAAATTTGATACGTGACGTCGCCAGGTCCGTGGAGTCCACGACCGCAAACTAGGCGACCGATTTTTTTTTATGCCTACCTCCGAGATACTTATGTCACACTAATGAATACAAAAAATTAATGGGTTGCCTCCCATGAAATGCTTGATTTAGCATCGTGGCATGATGCAGATAAGCGTCTTTAAAGTACGCTCAACTGTAGAGGCTCGATCAAATGGGTCACTGACACTTCCTTTGCTTCCTCCATGCCCATATATTGTTTCAACCTATGCCCAATTGACTTTAAATGTGCGAGATTCATTTCTTGGAGCAATCTCTACAGCACTTTTGGGGTGAATTTCAACCACACGAAAAGGCCATAACCGTCGTGATTTCAATTTGCTCGGAAACAACCTCACACATGAATTCTATAGCAATACTGTATCTCTAGGTCTAAAACTATCATGTATTATCTTCATTCTCTCATTGAATAATCTTGTGCTCTCAAAAGCATGATATTGAAACTCATCAAGCTCGCGCAACTCTGTTACTCTACTTGTTGCTATAATTTCACTATCAAGATTCAACTATCTCAACGCCCACCAAGCTCTATCCTCCAACTTTACTGGTAAATGACATACCTTCCCAAACACCAACTTCTATGACGACATGCCAATTAGAGTTTTGAAAGCAGTTTGATACGCCCAAAGTGCATCATCTAAATTCCTCGCCCAATATATTCTCGTTGCATTCGCAATTTTAGTCAGCACACTTTTTATTTCTCTATTCGAGACTTGCACTTGCATGCTTGTTTGTGGATGACTTGCACATTGTGGTGTACATTATACTTCTCCAACAACTTTGCAAAGGATCGATTACAAAAGTGAGTGCCTCCGTCACTGATTATTTCAATTGGGCTACCACACCGGTGAATATGTTCTCTCTCAAAAAGACCATTTACCCCCTTTGCATCATTTGTAAGGAGTGCTACAGCTACAACCCATTTGGACACATAATATACAATGACGAGTCTGTGTTTGTTGCCATATGAGCTGATGAAAGTGCCCATGATCAATCCCCCATACATCAAACACTTTTACCTCCTGAATTGGGTTCATGGTCATCTTATGTCTGCGGGAGATGTTCTCGGTTCGTTGGAATTCGTCACAACCCTTTATCCACATATGTGCATCTTTGAATAGGGGTAGCCAGTAGAACCCCAACTCCAAGACTTCATAACTGTCATTACTCCCCCGAAGTGCTCATCATATAGTGATGTGTGACATGCCTGCAAAATAGAAGTCTGGTCTATCTCGGGGATACATCTCCATATCATGTTATCAACACAAATTCTGAACAGATAAGGCTCATCCTAATAATACATGCGACAATCACGACAGAATGTTTTCTTTTAAGCAGATGAAAGGTCATAAGGAACAATATCGCTCGCTAGGTAGTTTGCAATGTCTGCATACCATGGTGCTTCCTCGAGACTCGTGGCTAGCATTTGTTCATCTGGAAACATTTCTAGAATTTCTTCTAGCTCAACCTTCTTTTCAACTCCTTCAAGCCTAGGTAATGGACACGTACTTGGTTCTTTGTTCCCTTTCGATCATGGATCTCCAAATCAAATTTTTTCAGAAGTAGCACCCATCGATCATGTGCGAGTTTGACTTCTTGTTCTCAATTAAGTACATGAGAGCAACATGGTCGGTATAAAAAATTACCTTCGAGACTATCAGGTATGACCTGAACTTGTGAAATGCAAACACCACTGCCAACATCTCATTCTCGGTCATAGTGTAATTTAGCGGGGCTCCACTCAGCGTTCTACTTGCATAGTATATTAGAGGCATGATATTATCTTTTCGCTGCCCATGAACTGCTCCCACAGCATAGTCACTCGCATCACTCATCAGCTCAAATGGTTGCTCCAGTCAGGCGCAACTATGATAGTTATTGTTACTAGTCTATTCTTTAAATCCTCAAAACCTACCCCACAGTCGTAAAAAACACCAAAAAATGATCATTTTCAAGCAATTTACACAAAGGGGTAGAAATTTTGGAAAAATATTTTATAAATCTCTTATAGAAACTAGCGTGCCCAAGAACACTTCTTGTTGCTTTGACGGAGGTGGGTGGTAGAATATTTTCTACCACATCAACCTTTGCACGATCCATATCAATACCTTTACTTGACACTAGGTGCCCCAAGACTATACCTTACTGTACCATGAAATGGCACTTTTCCCAGTTGAGTACCATATTAGTCTGAATGCACCTTTTCAAAACACTTCTCAAGTTCACAAGGCAATCATGGAATGAGTTTCCCACCACTAAGAAGTTATCCATGAAAACCTCCATTATCTCTTCTACCATATTTGTGAAGATGACCATCATGCACCTTTGGAATGTGGAAGATGTGTTTCATAGGCCAAATAACATTCGCTGAAAAACATAAATTCCATAAGGGCAGGTGAACGACGTTTTATCTCTATCCTTCAGGGCAATAGAAATCTGATTATACCCCGAGTACCCATCCAGAAAGCAAAAATGAGACCTCCCTACCAATCTATTTAGCATCTAATCAATGAATGGCAGTGGAAATTGGTCCTTCCTAGTGTCCAAGTTCAACTCATGTAATCGATATAGATTAGCCAACATGTGACTATTCGCATAGAGATCAAATTGTTCTTTTCATTATCCACTACCGTCATACCTCCCTTTTTTGGTACACCGTGCATTGGGCTAACCCAATTACTGTCAGAGATGGGGACCCCCATCTAACCATTTAGTCACTTCCTTTTTCACCACTTCCTTCATGTTGGGGTTCAGCCCTCTTAGATGTTCTCTAGAAGGTTTGTGCCCATCTTCCAATAAACTCTTATGCATAAAGAAGGCTGGTCTGATCCGCTTAATATATGCAATAGTCCACCCAATTCCAGTCTTGCACTCAGTTAGTACCTGCAAAAGTTGTGGTTCCTGTACATCTAACAAACTAGCTGAGATAATAATAGGTAAAATTGATTTAGGTCCTAAGAATGCATACCTGAGATGGGATGACGGTGGTTTTAGTTCCAACTTTGGTGGCTCTTGTATTGATGTCTTAGTTGGAGGAGTTTTCCTTTCCTCTAAATGCAAGGGCTCCAATTTGAGCTCCCTTCTCGAAAAACCTTGGCTTTCAAGAGCAAGCACCTACTCTGCTAAGTCTTCACCATTAGCTTTATCTAAGTTCATGGGACATGATGCTAGAGGGTCTTTAGTGTTTAATGCTTCCTCGTCCTCCTCCAAAACTACATCCACCGCATCTATTAGAGAGAAATTACAACATTTTCTTGGTCTCTACATATATTTCTGCACATCCCTTTTATTTTGGATTGATTCGGGTGTCTGTAGGTAACGTCCCATGATGATAATTATTTAGGGCCATGGAAATCTATTCTAATTGGATCTCAATATTCTTTATCGATGACTCATGTGAATCTACTCTGTTAGCTAATATCATTCCCTCGAGTTTAGCAAACATATCTTCTTGTCTCACATTATGTGGTTGTGGAGGTTGTTGATAAGTTTGCTGCTGATTTAGTTGGTTGTACCTTTTTTGCCTTTGGTAAGGCACCATTTGTCCCTGTGGTCGCATAGCCTCATGGTTATTATTGTTATTGTACTACTGCTAAGCTGGTCTATATTGTTGATTCTGCTAACCCCAATTCTGACCACCTGGTGTCGGTCCCCCGTAGTTGGTCACAAATTCATGTTCTCCTGATATTGTTGATTATTACCTTCAGCACTCCATGAGCATACATATGGTTGATTAATGCATGATGTACATAGACCCCATTAGTTGCATCAACTTTGTGTACCTGCTACTTCTGGCATGATTCTTCAACCTTTTTGGTGAGGATGCTCACTTGTGTCAGTAGAGTGGCCATATTTTCATCTATGGAGTTAGCCGGGTCTAGAGACACTGAGTAAACCGCATGAGTAATTGGAGTGTTTCTTGTAGTCCATATTGAGTTTTGTGCATTTTGTCAAGTTGGATCTTGCTCTCTCTGAATGTGTTGCTAAAAAATGCTCCACCTGCTGAAGCATCAACATTGGCTTTCTAACTATCTACCAAAACCATGTAAAATCTCTGTCCTACTATCTCCTCTAGAATACCATGATGTGGACACGTAACCAGCAGACCCTTGAATCTCTCCCACGTTTCATGTAGCGTCTTAGTTGGTTTCTATCTGAAGCTCAATATCTCATCAATTTGCTGAGCAGTCTTGTTGGGTGGATGAAATTTACTCAAATATTGCTTGACTAATTCCTCTAAAGTAGTGATGGAGTTTTTATTGCTTAAGTAGTAGGTCACATTGAGCTACCTCTGCATGGCACATATTGATAAGAAATTCTTTAGATGCTATTGAGGATCTTCAACGAATGACCCAGAGAATAGTCCCTTGTTCTGTAATAGATGTAGCATATTATTTATGATCTGAAATGAATCTGCTTGTATCTGAGGGACTACAATGGCAGTTGATAAGTTGTCAATGATGGGTTGTGCCCAGTCATATAGTGCTGCTTCTTGCACAAGAGGTTCCACACCTTGATCATTTGGGTCATTCACTTTGTTACTGTTGTTTAGATTATTGTCTTCCATGTCATGTTCAATGTTTCGGTTGAGTTATCTTGTTTTTTTCCCTTCCTATTTGTGCAATTAAATGCCTTGAAAACTTTCTCATTATCTGATAATGCTTTCGAGCACTTCACCAGTTCTTGAGGATTTTCTAGGCGTGCACCTGTAACAACCGCGACTACCAACGTTAGAATTTCAATGGTCAGTTTAGATTGAAGAAAATTGACTATTCTAAAAATTCTTGCACTTCTTTTTAACTACAATCAATAACACCGTTAAGTATTAGGCAATGACGTCAAAATTTGATCATGCCCAACAATACCTTATAAAAAGGAAAAAGTGGTCATTGCAAATATATTCTCACTAGCAAGTCCAGAGTTTAACCCACAGAGAATGAACCTATTAATTACTACTATTGGACCCACAAAAATTCACGTATTCAATCTTCAGAGATATTTGAGTAACAAATTGGGTGTTTATTAACTAAATATTATGTAATAAAATTGCAGTAATTAAGAACTAGCCATAAACGATTTGTAAGCAAGAATGAGAATGGTCTAAGGTTTTGATTCCCCCTCTGTCAGACTCTTTTCCGTTATATTTGCTATAAATGTGCCTAAGTCGTCTCTATCGATCACGAGAACTCAGATTGTCTTAACTCTCTCTCGAGTAATTATAATAATATACTAGACATATTCTCCCGAATTACGCTAGCTGGCCTTAGTTACAACTCACTTATATCACATTCAAGGTTTCGTTATTCCTAATACCACATTTAAACCCTTCGTATTGATCCCTCATATACGTTAGGAGTGGTATTTTTCAACAACTACTTAAATATGAACTCTCTCCCAAGTAATGCATACTAAATAGGCACAACTAATTAAGGGCCCTTCAATCGACATCAATCACAATATAGCTAAACAAACAGAGAAAAAACTAGGGCAATCTATATTAACATAACATGAAATTTATCCTCCAAGATGTTCCATCAAAACCCTAGATAAGTAGTTTAGCTACGCATAAACGTTTTCACAATCATAACGTAGAATGAATCCTCAATGATAAAAATACGAAGAAACAAAGATAAATCTCTATGCTAAATCTTCCGCCTTCCTTCTTACCTTAAAAAACACTTTAAAAACCTCGATATCCTCTTTTTGAGTGAGCCAGGCTTGTTATAGACCAAGGAGGGTCATCCTGAAAATTTGTGACGACCCGGCCCGTCGTCACGGGAATTACCACCCCGTTATGTTGTAAATACATGTTTTATGGTTTTATATTAGTGTTAGAGTCTATCGGGTGAGTTAGGAGTGATTGGGATTGAAAATGAGGCATATAGCCTTTGGGAAAGAAACTTGAATAAGGAAAATCAACCCGGAGTTGACTATTTGGTTAGAGAGCTCGGAATCGGATTCTGATGATTCGGTTAGTTCCGGGAGGTGATTTGTGACTTAGGGGAGCGATCGGAATTGAATTTGGAGGCCCGGTGTAGAAATAGGCTTGAATTGGCTAAGGTTGAATTTTGACGAAATCCGAACGGTAGGTGAGATTTTGATTCGGGGGTCGGAATGGAATTCCGACAGTTGCAGTAGCTTCGTTAGGTGATTTTGGATGTGCCTACAAAATTTCAGGTCATTCGGACGTCGTTTGGTCGGGTTTTTGATTGAATGTGCAATTTGGAATGTTTTAAGGAATTTAGGCTTGAATTCGATGCGAATTATGGGTTTTGACGTTGGTAGACGTGTTCTGAGGATTGGAGCAAGTTTGAATAAGGTATTAAGATGTGTTGGTATGTTTGGATGAGGTCCCGGGGGCCTCGGGGTGTTTTCGGAGGGTTAAACGGGAGAAAATTGTGGAAAAATTGGAGGTTGGGATCCTGCTTCTGTTGTTTCCGCTCCTGCGGAATTTTGGACGCAGGAGCGTGTCCGCAGAAGCGGACGAGATGCGCAGGAGCGGGTGGTTACGCAGAAGCGGAAGCCTTTCCGCTGAAGCGGGGTCGCTGGTGCGAGCCAGTGATCGCAGAAGCGGACGAGGGAGATTGGGCATGGTCCGCAGAAGCGGACATTTTTCCGTTTGAGCGAGACCGCAGAAGCGGTCAGTGGTGCGCAGAGGCGGACGTGTCCGCAGAAGCGGAAGCTTCTTCGCAGAAGCGGGTCCGCTTAAGCGGCCCTTTGTTCGCAGAAGCGGAAATGGCCGGCTAGGCCTGGAACCGCTGAAGCGACCTTTTGGTCGCGGATACGGGAGCGTAGAAGCGGAAAATGTTCTGCAGAAGCGAAAATCGCTGTAAGTAAGTGTATCAGGAAGTTAGAAAAATTTCAGAACATTTAACACATTTTGGGTCTCGGCTTTAGAGGCGATTTGGGCGATTTTGAAGAGAAATTCAAGGGAAATCATCGGGTAATCATCTATGGACTTAAACTATGATTAGTATTGGTAATATTATGCAATTATATCATGAAAATGGAGGAATTTGGGGTAATTTATGGAGGATTTAGCCCTAGGCTTGGACTTTAGAAAATCAAGGTTTTGAATGGGCAAATGGAGTCCGAATTTGGTAAAATTGATATACTTAGACTCGTATTGAGATGAGGGTTCCGAATATGTGACTTTCGTGATTTTTCGACAAGCGTACCGAAAGTCGGGTTTTGACAACTTTGGGAATTTTGATGTAAATTGAGTTATATTGATTGGGTGTCGTCCCATTGGCCTAATTTGTTGTGTTTCTACTGTATTTGATCAGATTCTACACGTGCGGAGCTTGATTCTCGTGGCAAGGACATTGCGGAATAGTCGTCGCGCCGTATTGAGGTGAGTAATAGATGTGGGTGATGACCAGCGGGTTTGAAACCCCGATATACCACTTTGTGACGCTGTATAGCGGCGAGACACACACACTCTTGAGAGTGCGGGGTCGATCATGAACTGGAGACTATATATATTAGTCCGACCTGTTGATACCGTATTATTGGCTATTCTAGAGCCGTCGAACCTCCTTCTCGGATGGTTGCATATATATATATTGTGATAATGGCCACTCTTGAGCCGAGGAACCCCCTTCTTGGGCGGTTGATTATACATGTGGGCCGTGAGCAAGTTATTGGATCCCGCGAGGATCGTTATCATGGTCTTATCATATAGACATGCTAGTTTACTACTAGTCCGCAGCTATTTTTGTTATTATGCTAATTCCAATCTCTGGAACTTGATATTTCTGTTTTCCAACTGAAAAATGATAAAAAGAGTTTTCAAAAACTACTTTTGAGCCTGCGAGGCTGTATCTGCATATTAGCTGACTAGTAGTGGATCGGGCTGCACGCCGCAGCGAGATATATGTTGGATCGGACTGCACGCCGCAGGAATATCTCTATGAGATGTGCTTGGGCTGTAGGAGCCCCTCCGGAGTCCGAACCCCCACAGTGAGCACGGGTACCCAAAATTGGAGTCGGGCTACACGCCGTAGCGGTCATATCATGCATTGCATTGCATTTAGCTACATCTGCTAGTTGTTATGCTATTTATTGGTAATTGTTAGTACAGGTACAGTGAATATTGATTCTGTGACAGGGTAACTGATTATAGCTTTACATTGTGCTTTATTGCGGATTTCTTATCTGCGCTGTCTTACCCTTGTTTATTACCACTGAGTCTGGCAGTACTCATTTTACTCCCCGCACCTTGTGTGCAGATCCAGGTACCTCTCAGCAGTGATCCAGTAGCTGTGCGAGGCGACATCTGTGGGATATACGAGGTAGCTGCAGAGTCCGCAGGACCCGATATTCCTTTCCACTGTCTTTTGATTTTGTATTGACATTTCTTTCCGCACTTGGTATTTGTAAACCTTTACACACTCATGTTCAGTAGAGGCTCATAACTCTTGACCCTTGGTCTATGGGAGTTGATGTATTATGGGACTTGGTTCCCCGTTTTCGTTACATATATCGCTGTTATTTCTTGAATTAATTTGCTTAAATGGGTTAAAGAGAGCTTCTAGCTCCGCGGTTGATATGGATTGGTCAGGCTGGCTTAGCAATGTGCTGGGCGCCATCACGACCGGATTTGGGGTCGTGACAAGTTGGTATCAGAGCCTAGGTTTACTAGGCCTCGTGAGTCTTGAGCCGGTTAGTAGAGTCTTGTGGATCGGTACGGGGACGCCTGTACTTATCCTCGGGAGGCTGCGAACCTTTAGGAAACACTTCACTTTTCTTGAACTCTGTCGTGCGATCTTGTTGTTCCGAGAACTGAACTTCTATATTCTATTCTCTCGCAGATGGCGAGAACGCGAGCATCGGGACGAGGTGGACGACCTCCATTGCCACCTGTTAGAGGCCGTGGGCGCGGTCGTGCTAGAGTTAGAGGTAGGGCGGCTGAGGCAGTGCCAGCTGACCCGCCTGTTGTACCAGTTCAGGAGCAGCCCCCAGTGGTTGAAGCTCCAGCAGTCCCAGTTCAGGGCCAGACTATATCTATTGCTATTCCTGGTCTTCAGGAGACTCTTGCCCAGATATTATCAGTGTGTTCCGGTTTGGCTCGGGTAGTTTCAGCTACCGCTACTGCAGCGACATCTCAGACAGGGGGTGGTCAGCAGACCCCTGCAGCTTGCACACCTAAGCAGGTTGTTCAGGGACTTCAGACGCCAGAGACGGTCCCCGCTCAGGTGGTTGCCCCAGTTATTCCTCCAGCTACACCAGCTCCAGAGCGTATGGTTCAGACTATGCCCGACGACGAGCAGCACCGTCTTGAGAGATTTGGTAGACTTCAGCCACCCTATTTCGGTGGCGCTGAGGGCGAGGATGCCCGTGGTTTCTTGGATAAGTGTCAGAGGATGCTACGTACAGCTGGTATTCTTGAGTCTAGCGGAGTTTCATTTACTACATTTCAGTTTACTGGTCCCGCATTTGATTGGTGGGAGGAGTTTGAGAGGCGTAGGCCTGCAAGAGCAGCACCTCTCACATGGCAGCAGTTCTCTACTCTCTTTCTAGAGAAATATGTACCTCGGTCTCGTCGCGAGGAGCTACGTCGCCGGTTCGAGTGGTTGATTCAGGGCGACATGTCTGTGACTCAGTATGAGCTTAGATTCACTCAGTTGGCTAGGCATGCCACATGGATGATCCCCACTGATAGGGAGAGGATCGGGAGGTTCATTGATGGCCTCAACTACTCTATCCGTATTCTTATGACCAGCGAGCGAGTTCTATCATCATCGTTTGAGCAGGTAGCGGATATGGCACGCTCCATTGAGGCGGATCGTCGCCGAGAGAGAGAGGAGCGGGAGGCCAAGAGGCCTCGTGGTTCGGGCAGTTTTAGTGGTGCTCCATCTAGAGGGCATTCCCAGCAGAGCAGAGGTCGCTCATCTAGACCTTCTCATTCAGGCCGCCCGGAGCAGAGCGGAGGTTCTTATGGTCGTGGTCGACAGGGATTTCAGCATGGTCAGTCATCACTTAGTGCCCTTCCAGCCCAGAGTGCAGCACCTACTTCTCCAACACCAGGTGCATGTTATGAGTGTGGTGAGTTTGGCCACATGAGGAGACATTGCCCTCGACTACGTAGGGGCGGGACTCAGCAGAGGGATCAGCCCTCCTCTTCAGCACCATCTCAGTCTAGTAGAGGTGGAGGTCAGTCTTCTCGTGGTCGCCCCAGGGGCGAGGAGAGATCTGGTGGAGGCCAAGCACGGTTCTATGCACTTCCTGACAGGCGTGATGCAGTTGCCTCCGATGCTGTGATTACAGGTATCATTTTTGTCTGTCACAGAGATGCCTCTGTTCTATTTGATCCAGGGTCCACATATTCTTACGTGTCCTCTTATTTTGCACGTCATTTGGGTGCAACTCGTGGTAGTCTTGAATTACTTGTTCATGTATCCACCCCCGTGGGTGATACGATTGTTGTGGATCATGTCTATAGATCCTGTGTTATATCTATTGGGGGTCTGGAGACCCAGGCAGATTTGTTATTGTTGGGGATGGTGGACTTTGATGTTATATTGGGTATGGACTGGTTGTCTCCGTACCATGCTATATTGGACCGTCATGCTAAGACAGTTACGTTGGCCATTCCTGGTATTTCTCAGATTGAGTGGCGGGGTTCCACCGATTTCGTCCCTAGCCGTGTTATTTCGTTCTTAAAGGCTCAGAAAATGGTTGAAAAGGGGGTGTTTATCGTACTTAGCTTTTGTGAGAGATGTGGGAGCTGAGTCTCCTAACATTGATTCTGTACCTGTTGTGAGGGACTTCCCAGATGTATTCCCCTCAGACCTGCCGGGCATGCCGCCGGACAGGGATATTGATTTTGGCATTGACTTGGTGCCGGGCACTCAGCCTATATCCATTCCTCCTTATCGAATTGCACCAGTTGAGTTGAAAGAACTGAAAGAGCAACTTCAAGAGCTTCTGGATAAGGGTTTCATCCGCCCTAGTGTGTCTCCGTGGGGTGCGCCGGTATTATTTGTTAAAAAGAAAGATGGTTCCATGCGAATGTGTATTGATTATAGGCAATTGAACAAAGTGACGGTGAAGAACAAGTACCCTCTACCGCGCATAGATGATTTGTTTGATCAGGTTACAGGGTGCGAGGGTGTTTTCTAAGATCGATCTTCGTTCAGGCTATCATCAGCTGAAGATCAGGGACTCGGATATTATGAAGACTGCATTCGGGACCCGATATGGTCATTATGAGTTTCTTGTGATGTCGTTTGGGCTGACCAACGCCCCAGCAGCATTTATGCATCTGATGAACAGTGTGTTCAAGCCTTATTTGGATTCATTTGTGATTGTGTTCATTGATGACATTCTAGTCTACTCTCGTAGTCAGGAGGAGCATGCTCAGCATTTGAGTATTGTGTTGCAGAGATTGAAGGAGGAGAAGCTATATGCTAAATTCTCCAAGTGCGAGTTTTGGCTCGAGTCCGTAGCATTTCGGGGACATGTGGTGTCTCGTGATGGTATTCAGGTTGATCAGAAAAAGATAGAGGCGGTGCAGAGTTGGCCTAGACCGTCCTCAGCTACAGAGATCAGGAGTTTTCTTGGCTTGGCGGGGTATTATCGCCGGTTTGTTCGGGGATTTTCATCCATTGCTTCTTCATTGACTAAATTGACCCAGAAAGGTGCACCATTCGTGTGGTCGGATGAGTGCGAGGAGAGCTTTCAGAAGCTCAAGACAGCTTTGACCACAGCTCCGGTGTTAGTATTGCCATCAGCTTCAGGTTCATATACCGTTTATTGTGATGCCTCGAGAGTGGGGATAGGTTGTGTGTTGATGCGGGAAGGAAAGGTAATTGCTTATGCTTCTCGGCAGTTGAAGCCGCATGAGAAGAACTATCCTGTTCATGACTTGGAGCTAGCCGCCATTGTTCATGCATTGAAGATTTGGAGGCACTATTTGTACGGTGTGTCTTGTGAGGTGTATACCGACCATCGTAGTCTCCAGCACTTGTTCAAACAGAAAGACCTTAATTTGAGACAGCGGAGATGGTTGGAGTTGCTGAAGGATTATGACATTACTATATTATATCATCCGGGTAAGGCCAATGTGGTGGCCGATGCTTTGAGCCGGAAGGCGGTCAGGTATGGGGAGCTTGGCATATATTCCAGCTGAGGAGAGGCCATTTGCTTATGATGTTCGGGTGCTAGCCAATCGGCTAGTGAGGTTAGATATTTCGGAGCCCAGCAGGGTATTGGCTTGTGTTGTATCTCGGTCATCTCTATATGATCGTATTCGTGAGCGCCAGTATGATGATCCACATTTGGCTGTCCTTAGGGACAGGGTTCAGCATGATGATGCTAGAGATGTCACCATTGATAGTGACGGCGTATTGAGGATGCAGGGCCGGATATGTGTGCCCAATGTTGATGGCCTTCGTGAGTTGATTCTGGAAGAGGCCCATAGCTCGCGGTATTCTATCCATCCAGGAGCCGCGAAGATGTATCAAGATTTGAAACAACACTATTGGTGGAGAAAGATGAAAATGGACATTGTCAGACATGTAGCACGGTGCCTCAACTGTCAGCAGGTTAAGTACGAGCATCAGAGGCCCGGTGGTGTATTTCAGCGCATTGCTATTCCTGAGTGGAAATGGGAGAGGATCACTATGGACTTTGTTATTGGACTCCCTCGGACGGCGAGGAAGTTTGATTCTGTATGGGTGATTGTGGATAGACTGACCAAGTCAGCTCACTTCATTCCAGTTAGTACTACCTACTCATCGGAGCGGTTGGCAGCGATCTTTATTCGAGAGATTGTTCGGTTGCATGGAGTTCCAGTGTCTATCATATCTGACAGGGGTACTCAGTTCACTTCTCAGTTTTGGAGAGCATTTCAGCGAGAGATGGGTACGCGGGTTGAGTTGAGTACAGCATTTCACCCCCAGACGGACGGACAGTCTGAGCGCACTATTCAGATCTTGGAGGATATGTTGAGAGCTTGTGTGATTGATTTTGGTGGTTCGTGGGATGAGTTCCTACCACTTGCTGAGTTTGCCTACAACAACAGTTATCAGTCGAGTATTCGGATGGCCCCGTATGAGGCATTGTATGGCAGGCGATGTAGATCCCCCGTGGGATGGTTTGAGCCTGGTGAGGTTAGATTGATAGGGACTGAGTTAGTCCAGGATGCTCTGGATAGAGCAAAGTTGATCCAGGAGAGGCTTCGTACAGCACAGTCTCGTCAGAAGAGTTATGCGGACCGTAGAGTTCGGGAGTTGTCTTTCATGGTTGGTGACAGAGTATTGTTGAAGATTTCACCTATGAAGGGTGTCATGAGATTTGGGAAGAAAGGAAAGTTGAGTCCCAGGTACATTGGTCCTTTTGAGATACTTAGGAGAGTTGGAGAGGTGGCATGTGAGTTGGCCTTGCCGCCCAGCTTATCCAGCGTTCATCCAGTATTCCATGTGTCTATGCTCCGGAAGTACATTGGAGATCCGTCTCATGTATTAGATTTCAGCACCATTCAGCTTGATGGTGATCTATCCTATGATGTGGAGCCTATTGCTATTTTGGGTCGTCAGGTGAGAAAATTGAGGTCTAAGGAGATTGCATCGGTTAAGGTTCAGTGGAGAGGTCGACCCGTGGAGGAGGCCACTTGGGAGATCGAGCGGGAGATGCGGAGCAGATATCCTCACTTGTTTGAGACTTCAGGTATGTTTCTTGACCCGCTCGAGGACGAGCGTTTGCTTAAGAGGGGGAGAATGTGACGACCCGGCCCGTCGTCATGGGAATTACCACCCCGTTATGTTGTAAATACATGTTTTATGGTTTTATATTAGTGTTAGAGTCTATCGGGTGAGTTAGGAGTGATTGGGATTGAAAATGAGGCATATAGCCTTTGGGAAAGAAACTTGAATAAGGAAAATCAACCCGGAGTTGACTATTTGGTTAGAGAGCTCGGAATCGGATTCTGATGATTCGGTTAGTTCCGGGAGGTGATTTGTGACTTAGGGGAGCGATCGGAATTGAATTTGGAGGCCGGTGTAGAAATAGGCTTGAATTGGCTAAGGTTGAATTTTGGCGAAATCCGAACGGTAGGTGAGATTTTGATTCGGGGGTCGGAATGGAATTCCGACAGTTGCAGTAGCTTCGTTAGGTGATTTTGGATGTGCCTACAAAATTTCAGGTCATTCGGACGTCGTTTGGTCGGGTTTTTGATCGAATGTGCAATTTGGAATGTTTTAAGGAATTTAGGCTTGAATTCGATGCGAATTATGAGTTTTGATGTTGTTAGACGTGTTTTGAGGATTGGAGCAAGTTCGAATAAGGTATTAAGATGTGTTGGTATGTTTGGATGAGGTCCCGGGGGCCTCGGGGTGTTTTCGGAGGGTTAAACGGGAGAAAATTGTGGAAAAATTGGAGGTTGGGATCCTGCTTCTGTTGTTTCCGCTCCTGCGGAATTTTGGACGCAGGAGCGTGTCCGCAGAAGCGGACGAGATGCGCAGGAGCGGGTGGTTAGAAGCGGAAGCCTTTCCGCTGAAGCGGGGTCGCTGGTGCGAGCCAGTGATCGCAGAAGCGGACGAGGGAGATTGGGCATGGTCCGCAGAAGCGGACATTTTTCCGTTTGGGCGAGACCGCAGAAGCGGTCAGTGGTGCGCAGAGGCGGACGTGTCCGCAGAAGCAGAAGCTTCTTCGCAGAAGCGGGTCCGCTTAAGCGGCCCTTTGTTCGCAGAAGCGGAAATGGCCGGCCAGGCCTGGAACCGCTGAAGCGACCTTTTGGTCGCGGATACGGGAGCGTAGAAGCGGAAAATGTTCCGCAGAAGCGAAAATCGCTGTAAGTGTATCAGAAGTTAGAAAAATTTCAGAACATTTAACACATTTTGGGTCTCGGCTTTAGAGGCGATTTGGGCGATTTTGAAGAGAAATTCAAGGGAAATCATCGGTAATCATCTATGGACTTAAACTATGATTAGTATTGGTAATATTATGCAATTATATCATGAAAATGGAGGAATTTGGGGTAATTTATGGAGGATTTAGCCCTAGGCTTGGACTTTAGAAAATCAAGGTTTTGAATGGGCAAATGGAGTCCGAATTTGGTAAAATTGATATACTTAGACTCGTATTGAGATGAGGGTTCCGAATATGTGACTTTCGTGATTTTTCGACAAGCGTACCGAAAGTCGGGTTTTGACAACTTTGGGAATTTTGATGTAAATTGAGTTATATTGATTGGGTGTCGTCCCATTGGCCTAATTTGTTGTGTTTCTACTGTATTTGATCAGATTCTACACGTGCGGAGCTTGATTCTCGTGGCAAGGACATTGCGGAATAGTCGTCGCGCCGTATTGAGGTGAGTAATAGATGTGGGTGATGACCAGCGGGTTCGAAACCCCGGTATACCACTTTGTGACGCATTATAGCGGCGAGACACGCACACTCTTGAGAGTGCGGGGTCGATCATGAACTGGAGACTATATATATTAGTCCGACCTGTTGATACTGTATTATTGGCTATTCTAGAGCCGTCGAACCTCCTTCTCGGATGGTTGCATATATATATATTGTGATAATGGCCACTCTTGAGGCGAGGAACCCCCTTCTTGGGCGGTTGATTATACATGTGGGCCGTGAGCCAGTTATTGGATCCCGCGAGGATCGTTATCATGGTCTTATCATATAGACATGCTAGTTTACTACTAGTCCGCAGCTATTTTTGTTATTATGCTAATTCCAATCTCTGGAACTTGATATTACTGTTTTCCAACTGAAAAATGATAAAAGAGTTTTCAAAAACTACTTTTGAGCCTCCGAGGCTGTATCTGCATATTAGCTGACTAGTAGTGGATCGGGCTGCACGCCGCAGCGAGATATATGTTGGATCGGACTGCACGCCGCAGGAATATCTCTATGAGATGTGCTTGGGCTGTAGGAGCCCCTCCGGGGTCTGAACCCCCACAGTGAGCACGGGTACCCAAAATTGGAGTCGGCTACGCGCCGTAGCGGTCATATCATGCATTGCATTGCATTTAGCTACATCTGCTAGCTGTTATGCTATTTATTGGTATTTGTTGGTACAGGTACAGTGAATATTGATTCTGTGGCAGGGTAGCTGATTATAGCTTTACATAGTGCTTTATCGCGGAATTCTTATCTGCGCTGTCTTACCCTTGTTTATTACCACTGAGTCTGGCAGTACTCATTTTACTCCCTGCACCTTGTGTGCGGATCCGGTACCTCTCAAGCAGTGATCCAGGCTGTGCGAGGCGACATCTGTGGGATATACGAGGTAGCTGCAGAGTCCGCAGGACCCGATATTCCTTTCCACTGTCTTTTGATTTTGTATTGACATTTCTTTCCGCACTTGGTATTTGTAAACCTTTACACACTCATGTTCAGTAGAGGCTCATGACTCTTGACCCTTGGTCTATGGGAGTTGATGTATTATGGGACTTGGTTCCCCGTTTTCGTTACATATATCGCTGTTATTTCTTGAATTAATTTGCTTAAATGGGTTAAAGAGAGATTCTAGCTCCGTGGTTGATATGGATTGGTCAGGCTGGCTTAGCAATGTGCTTGGCGCCATCACGACCGGATTTGGGGTCGTGACAAAATTACAGAATTGACCATGCATTATTTGGCTCTAAACACCCTGTCCGTGGATAGACCATGGATTTGGCACAACTTCTATCTGCGACCGCAAACCTGATTGCGAATGTCGTCATTGCTCTTTCTTCCTCTTTTCGATCGTGTTATCCTCTGATTGGTCTTCCATGATCCATATTGATTCAAAAATACTCTTTTAGCTTCCTCCTAGCTCGGAATGGCTCCTGCAAAGCATAAAACTATAAATTAGAGCATTGTATTATCTTTTACAATTAAACATTGATAAAGTACGGCCAAGTTAGAGCGTAAATATTAGGTAACTTGCATGATTATCATATATTATCATTATACCATCAATGTAATTCAACATATTATATCACATTACTTAATATTCTTTTAGGTTAGTAATTAATGTCATAATATGTAGCTACTAAAAATGGAACTTTTTAAGTGATCTATTATATATAAATACATCATAATGTATAGAATTTAAATTATTTATCCAGAAGTATAAATTAGATTTCCCCCAGAATAAGAAAATAGGGATTACAACTTATCTAGAGCCGTCAATATAGGTTTGACCTGTTGGGCCAACCCAGCTCAACCCGTAATTTAGCAGGACCGGGATAGAGTTTTTGGAGCCCATTTAAAATGAGCTTTTAAGCACAGCCCAAGTAAGCCTCTGGTCTGTGAGGCTTGACTAAGGCTAGGCCGGGCCAGATATGTAAAATATAAAAATTATATTACACAAAAAATATCAAGAAGAGTATCCCAAACTTAAAGTTTATTAAGCTCATCATAAAATCTAAAATATTAATTAATTTAAAAATTCAATTATTCTTAATATTTAATTAATTAATATCGCATACGAATTGTATATGTAGATTAAAGTGAAAATATTAATAAAACCTTCTCACAAGCGTATTCAAATGTGTTTGATGAAGATGATGTGTTGGATATCTGATTAAGCGCTATGGACGTTCTCTTGAATAATTTATTTTGAGTTTTGACTTTTAGTGAATGAAATATAGAGCCCGTTTGGATGGACGTTTTTTAAGTGACTTTTAAGCATAAGCCAGTAAGTTAGGAATTCTAGCTTTTGGTGTTTGATTTATTTTTGTCATTTAGCTTAAAACGATTACTTAAAAATACTTTTTTCACTTTATTCAAACACTAAAATAGCTTAAAAGTTATTTTAGCTTGAAAGCACTTTAAACAAGTCAATCCACACGGGCTCATAGTTTTGTCTTTTATTTTTTTTATTATTTATTGTGATATATTAGAATAATATAAAAAGTTACTAAATATTGTGAAATTTTTCCAACAAGATTTTTTTTAAGGCGAAATACATAAAGTGCCCTTCAAGTTGTCCTCAACGATCATTTGAACACCTCAATTGAGACAATTTCAAGCAAGACACTTCAAGTGACGGTTAAGTAAAGCAAATAGACACCTGATGCAGCATACCAGATGCATGAGTTACACTTGCCAAATGAGCCAAGCAATAAACGACACGTGTAATTTGTAACTAAAACTTAACACAAATTAACAAAAAACAAAATGAATTTAAAGAAGAAAAAAATCCTTTTCCAGCGCCCTTTCTCCTCCCCCTACAACTTCATCTTCCGATATCAAAGAAGACCTCTTCCGACCAATCCCATTCTGTCTCGTTGCCTCTCACAAGAAAGGCTGATGACCATGAGTCCATGACAAAAACTTGGAGACCACCTTAAAAGAAAGAGATGACCGGAGTCGATGGTGGTTGGAACATATTTTGGTGATCTTTTTCTTATTTATTTTTTCCTGCATAGCCCCCTCCCCCGCAAAATACTCTGTTACAACTTATCAGACCTAATAATGGTAAAAAATCTCATCGGAGTTCCGCTAGAACATATCTAACCGGTAATCGCCGGATCTTCTCACTCATGTTTCTCTCTTAAAATCAACTTTAGACTTATTCAAATGAGATTGATAGTTATTGTTTCCAGTAGGAATTATTGAAAGTGCTTGGTCCAAGCTATAATTTTAATTTTTTCGATGTTAGATGTGTTGGAGCTGGAGTTGTATGAAGAAATCGTTACGGCTTTTTTAAGTTTGCGAGCAGTACACATAGAAGAGGGTAAATTTTAGGAAATAGATAATTCACCTTCTTATTTCAGGCGATTTCGCTTTTGCACATTCACTAATATGGTAAGTTTTGGTGTTAAGAATGGTGGTTTAAGGTGCAGTGCATAGAGAAGAAAATTTTGAAGAAGAAAGAGTGAGGAAAAGTGGGCTCCACTAGTTAAATTAAAAAAATAAACAAAAATATGAAAGGCTTCACTTGCTGCAAAACGAGCGTAGTATACATATTTTGCCATGTCACTTTAAAGGGTTCAAGAGATACACTGAAAAATAACTTGAGGTGTCTATTCGATAATTAGGTATGTTAAGATATTCAAATGACCGTTGTGGACAACTTGGGCCATTTATGTATATCGCCTTTTTTTTAAATTTTCAAATATTTAACTTTTATTTAAGTTAGTACTTAAAAAAATATAAAATTATATTTTAAACAATAATAGGTCGGCTTGTGGGGGCCCGCAGCCCGTCTAAACTGAGGCGAGCTGAATATTATAAAGCAATCAAAATAATGGGCTAGTCCAGCTTGTTAGTTGCTAACCCAAATGAGATGTGCTGGTCTAACCCGGCCTAGCCCGTACTGACAGGTCTAAACTCAGCCATCAATGAGAAATGAAATCTAGGAGTGACCATTCTCTAGGTATCATATCTAAGTCATACAAATTGTTATCTAACAGTTGGTCAAAATAAAATTTTCTTCTACTTTGCGTTATTATAACCTTTCTTTGGAATTAGAAAAGTCATGTAAAGAGAAGCTAGGGTCTTCCTCTTTCTCCCGAGATTAATTTGTAAGGATTTTGGCCTAATCTCCCTATACCATTTGTATTATTGCGTTTTTAGTTTGGTGATTTCTATTTTCTTTTAAAACTAATAACTTGATAAATGATTAAGCTCGTAGTTATTAGTTTTTTATTCTTTTGAATTTATGTGGAAAAAGATTCTCATATACAACTCTCAAACTCCTAGTGGTAGCAATTCCTCATCTCTATCCAGGCGGATCTAAAATTCAATTTTTATGGGTTTTTATAATAATTTTGAATAATTTTTTAATCATAACTGGATTCATATTCAAATATTTATAAATATTTAATAAATTTTTAGAATACCTTTATATTGTTTGCGTAAAATTTATTGGGTTCACGTGAAAATATAGATGAGGAGGTGGATCCGCCCATATCTCTAGCTAGCACCAAGTAGTGTGGTGGGGTGGTACACATTTCTATTCTCTTAGTTAGAGGTTTTGATTTGGAAAACGCGATACCTTTTAAAAAAATGTAAAAGAAAGAAATAAAGAGTATTTTATTCTCCATAATAATGAACTTTTCCGGCATGAATTCAGTTCAATTGGACCAATGAACTACTCGATGCTTAGAAAAGAAAAAGAGCATTACATATTTCCATAATGAACTTTTTAATATGAACGAGTTAATTTGACCAATAAACTTTGAATACCCAATGCTTAAAAAAGAAGAAGAAGAAGAAAGAAAGAGCGGTTTAATTTTATGACCTTTTAAAACATGAATTCAAAATAATTGCATCAATAAAATTTGAATACCAAACGCAAAAACTAACAAGAATGACACCAGGTAGTATTTTTAAGTATTTTGTTTTAAATATATTTAAAAATTAACCAATTTGCGCTAACTTCGGACGCAATATTATGAAGTTTAACCTCAAGATTCTACCTTCAGTACAGTGTGTCCTAAAGTTCGAAAATTATATATAAAAATTCGAATATTATATCATAAATTAGTAGTTTAGAAATTCATTACACTTAGTGCTGAATTTTAAATTAGCAATTCACGAATTTAGGTTACTAAATCCTTAATTCCGAATAAGCTGCTAAAAAATATTGGATACAAACAAACACAATATTTAGTCCTAAAATTTAAACGATCGACTAATCTTTAAGTAAATTATAAATTATGAATATTTTTTTTTAAATAGCAAACTTAAAAATGGCTATGGGTGCACTTCACTCGAAAAAGATTCCTCCATCTATCCACAAACCCAACCAAACCCAATTTTTACTTGATTTGAAACTCTTTTCATGATAGTATCTATAAGACTATAACTACTAAAATTAGTTAATTTAGGGTACGTTTGCATCTCCTCCAATAACAACGTACCCTCCCCACCTCACCTACCCCTCCACCCCAAAAAAAAAAGGAAAAAAAAAAAAACACAACATCCTAAAAGGTCTTCTTCTTCTCCTATATAAACACTCTAACCTTCCACTTTCTTTCACCACCAAAAAAATGTGAGAAAAAACCTATATTTCATAGGTTAGATTCTCTTACTGTAATTAGTTCCTACTAGTAAGAAGCTATTCTCGAGCCAGGTTCTCTAGATCCACATATTTTTAGCCCGCGGAGCTAAATGAATATATGAATAAAATACATATTTATACAAAGTATGGAGGAATCTATAAAGCTCAGGAGGGATAGCACCATGAAAAATGATGTGATATATGTTGGTTTTAAATTTTTGAATCTTTTTTTTTTCCAATAAAACTTTCAATCATTTTGGCGCTATCCATCCTGAGTTCTATGGCTTCATCTTGCTTTTTGCTATTTCCTCTCCACAAATTTCACTCACAATTTTCAGGTAATTACTTTCTCTACTGAATTCTTTCTTATCGTATACAAGTTAAATATTTTAATTTAATTAAGCATGATTTTTCCATTTTAGCAGTCTCACTCGACTTCCTTGTATAATCATAACCATTTTCACAAATCAATTCATCTTCTGCATTCTGGACAATATCATGATATATCTTCATGCTATGTACACTTTCTTTTGATCCTTTACTTATACCACTAGTCCTTACATCAACCAGTGTGTAATTAGGTGTAGTCAGTAGCGTAGCTACATACATTAAAGGTAGTCTACTGATATCCTTCGTCAAAATAAAATATTGTATATATAAAAATTTATATTGTATATAGGTAAAATATTATTAAGTTTCTTAAGTTGAATCCCTTAATTATTGAAGAATTGAAAATTATATTTTTCCAAAACAAAAAAATTCTTTTGAAGTTGATTTTAATAAGATATTTCGGGTTCAGATCTCATAGAAAGCATTTCTTTTGATGAATCACGCTATGTGTGTATGAATTAGTTAATAGTTAGGTGATTGTCTTAGTCTTTTTTCTTTGTTAGGTTTCACCACAAATGAGTGCAATCAGACGGATGAAATATCTTTATTCTTAATCAGGTACACGATGTGAATATGAAGTAGTTAGGTCAATGAGTTTCAAATATCAGGATGCATTAAGCTCCTACTATGAACAAGGTCCTCGATCGAAAAGACCGAATCATAAGAGCTTATTGTACGCAGTCTTATCCTGAATTTCTGCAAGCCTGTTTGAAATATCATGCATACAAAAACAAAAAAATTGTTATCTTTCAATAAGTTTTTTCCTTTTTTTTTCTTTTTTCCAGTTAGGTTTCAATGATACAGTTTCCCTTTGAAGCCTAAGAATAAGGCTTTTTCTGAGTCTATCTGATAAACCCTTAAATGCTTCTCTTTACAGTACTCTGAGACTATGAGAGGTCATGCAATATTACTCATGTATATTAATATATGCAGAAGAATAAAAAGGAAGTAGTTGTGACTAGGGTTTTGCCATAACTTTCATGCTTTAATTACTTGTCATTTGACTTAAATTTCCCTGCAGGCTTTTTGTAAATATGGATGTTGACTCCATAGCGTTTAAGTCACGTCTTCCCATCCTTTCTTTAATGCTTCACTCTCTTTTTAAGATAAGATCTACATATAAGAATATGAATTTTATATTAAATTAATATTTTTACGTTATCAATGAAATTTCGGATATGCAACAACAGCAATCTAGTGTAATCCCACATGAGGTCTGAGGAGAATAGGATATACTCAGTCTTACCCTTATCCTTGAAATACAGAAAGACTATTTCTGATAGACTAATGGCTAAGAAAAGATTGAAGACATTGACGGCAAATAATAATCATACAAGATATTTTGAAAACTAAATCCAAAAACGCAAAATAGAAGATAACAGGAGTACTAGTAACAAATAATAACAATACAAGATATGTCGTGATAACAAACTAATGAAATATTGATGGCAAATAATAACAATACAAAATATGAGGTAATAACAATAACAGACTAAGGATTTAGTCGGCTATAACAGATTATAATTAATTCTCTAGGTTATCATATACTCCAATATTGTAGCTCAACTTAATCGAAATAGGGGTGAACATAGGTCGGGTTGGTTCGGATTTTACAATTACCAAACCAAACCACATGTATCGGGTTATTAAATCTAAAGACCAAACCAAACCAATAAACTCGGGTTTTTCACTCTCGGTTTTTCTCGGGTTTTTTCGGGTTTTCGGGTTTTTCGGGTTTTTTCGATAAAATCTCCCTAGAACACAACATATAAAGTGTGCTCAAAATATTTCTTTAACCCTAGTAAGATACAACTATAGAAAATATTTTTCAAGAAAATAATACAAAATATGAGAAGTATCATGGCATTATCCTAAAATATTCAACGATAAAGACAATAAAATTGTGTAATATAAATATTGCTAATTAAAAAAGCTATAATAAAAATAAATATAATTTAAAAGTAATAAGTCATGATAAAATAAGTAGACTAATAAGGGAGTGTCAATTACATGAATAAACGCTAATAAAGAAAAAATAAAAATATGTTATGCATTTTTATCTAAATTATTGTAAAATAAAATATAAATATTCAATACATTTTCTTTCATAATATTGAATTGAATGTGTTTTGTTAGTATTAATATTGATTTGATATAAGGCTTTTGTTAGCATTATTTAGTTTACTAATGTTAATAGCTATAAAACTTATTGGAACATTCAAAAATTCTAAATCCAATCTTAAAAGATAAAATTATAAATTTTTATAAGAAATATTTATAAATTATATCACAATAAGTATATTTATATATTAAATATATCTAATATTTCTATATATGTAATGTCGGGTTGGTTTGGTTTCGGTTTGACTTTCTTTAGTCAAAACCAAACCAAACCAATTATGGTCGGGTTTTGTTTTCCCACACCAAACCAAATCAAACCAAACCATAGTCGGGTTTTTTTTCTCGGTTTGATTCGGATTATCGGGTTGGTGCGATTTGTCGGTTTCCTTTGTACACCCTTAAATCGAATGGTATAAAATATTTATACGCCATAAGTATACAAAGAATACTTACTTTTATTTAATTCACCCTAATCTGTCATTAGCGCACCATATGATAATGGAGTTATTATTTGAAATAGAAAGATGGCTAGGAGAAATTGAAAATTAATTCTAAGAGGAGATGAGAATGATTGATTTGGATTATTAAAAGAAAAAAAAATGCTAACTCCTAAATATAACAATCTTGTCAAGGCGACGGTACCATGCAAAGTTTTATGCATCATGTGAAATTTAATTACTTACGCATCATGCCATTTTAAGTGATATTTGTGGATAACATAAATGATATTTACATAATCATTCAAAAAAAAAAAAAAAAACAGAATTAGCAGCGAACTTCGTAACCAGTCTGTCGTTTAATTGCTTATATCTACAAAATTTCATGATAATTTGTCCCTAATCTATTGTTAAATAGGAATAGCTACAAAATTTGTCTTTCGCTAATTTATGTTATTTTAGTAGTGTTACTTATGAGCTAAATTACAAATAAGTTTTTATGATAAGTTGATATTCAATTGGTATATATATATATATATATATATATATATATATATATATATATATATATATATATATATATATATAGTTGGGCCATTAAGTGCCATGTGTAAAGATGGGATTGAGAGGAATGCTAATATTATACTAAGGATTAAGAAGATAATGATCTCACTTTAGGGCACATTAGCTGTCTTACTGTATGGGGACAAAGAAACCACTTCACCTGTTTACATGATCTTCAATCTTTTGATTTTACAGTACTTATATGTATGCTGTTTTTTTTAAAATAAGCAAGACTTTATATAGTGTAGTATAATGTTAGGTATGAAATGTGCTTGAACAGAAGCTCCCACCACTTTCTAGGGCTACCTAATTAATTGGAACAAAAACTTTATTCTTAAAATTTCTTCTTATTATCTTTGAGTTCAAAATTAGTGACTACTATTACTGCCACCGGTTCATGTGAAAATTAAAGATATTTTTTCAATCAATTAAGATGCTAAATGTCTTTTTAGGAGGTGTACAAAATCTTTAGTATGTATTGTACGTTATTCTTCATAAAGTAAACTCTATTGATTAGGGATGCCGTGTTAAGTTGACACATATTGATGTTAGGCTATAATTACGTATTTTAGTCAATTATTACACTCTATTTTACAACACTTTAATTGAGTTTGCGCTTTAATCGCTAGTGTTTTGCACTAATGGTGTATTTTATTCCTTGAAGTAGTGATTCCGAGCTATGTGGATGTTATGAAATGAATTCCAGTGATTTGGAGCTTTAAAGTTTGATTAAAAGTTCAAGGAATTAAGCCGGGATTGTGTTTGGGGGTCAATGGATGATGGTTAGAGCGAACGAAGAATCTAGTAGGCAGATTACGCACTATCTAGTAACATAGATATAACTTTTTTCTGAGGACTCTATTTTGGCTCCACAATATATGGTTGGAGATCTAACTTAAAGGGTTACAACTTTCGTATTTTATATTTTTTCGAATTCGAATCGTAATAGGGTGAAAAATGACCAGATGCGCGAAGACCGCGCGAAGTCGCGCACTAGTTCACGCGCTAAAAAGATTGAGGCAGAAATGTGCGCGAAGGGCGCGCGACGTCGCGCATTTGACTCAGGAAAAGTGTTTTTTTCACATTGGAGAAGGTACAATTGTTTCGGCCCAACCCTACTTGATATATATACATATGAGAATGTTTATGAGTGCAATTGTTTACCAAGGAAGAGCACAGAGCCACCGTGGATGCCAGATTTCATCTTTTGTTCCACCAAACTTAGTAATTTTTATGTTTCTTTGTATGATTTGTTATTTTGCTACCATGTCTATGTGGAGCTAAACTTCACGTTCTAGGGTTGTGGTTCTTTCATGACTATTGTTATTCGAATATGTATTTTGATTTCTTAGTTAATCATATTCGTTTATTTATTCAATCCTGCACTTAGTTATTTGATTGCTTGATTACCAAATAAATACTATCTACGAATCTAGAGTTGAACTCGAAAGTGGGAATTCTAAATTGCATATAGGATTGAGTAGAGCAAGTTATTAAACCTGGGCATCCGAGAACGGATTCATGGTTAGGATAGACATATACCTAATTGCCTTGGTTGGTTGATTTACAAGAATTATAAATGCATTCTTGTTGATTCTAACTCCATAGACATATAGGCGTTTGGCTAGCTTGAATAGGTGAGTAAGAACTCGACAGATTCTTATGAGCAATATTAACCCTGTCAACCAACAAATTATATAAATTAGTTAGTCAGTTCAATTAAAGTATACAATACGAATGTTAGATAGCCCATAACCCAAGATCGTTTTCATTACATTGATATCATAAAAATCTGTTTTTTCTCTCTGTTAAAAGTACATTATTTGTTTTTATTTATTTAATTAGTTTAGAATCAAATACTTCTAGGTTTAATTCTTATTTAGATAATTAGGAGAGTCTAATTTAGTTAATAGTTAATCACAAGTCCTCGTGTGATCGACATCCGACTTTTAGTCACTTTATTACTTGACGACTGCGTATACTTGTGTGTGCGTTTGGCTGCAATAAGTTTTTGGCGCCGTTGCCGGGGACTTAGAAATTAACTATTCTACCATATTGGATTTTTACTTTTTGCCTATTCAAGTTTTTATTTTTTTAACTTAGTTGAATATTTTGTTATCATTGTTGACATGACATCTTGGAATGAGAATTAATCGAATATTGGTTATTTTTATTGTAGTGATCCTTGTCCATATTGTGGAGGACCACACTTGTGGCAAAATTGTGCATCTCAATTTGATGTGTGAAATATTTGTAATATGTGTGGTGGTCAAGGTGGCCATTGTGATGGTTATCCTAATTCTTATTATCCTTCTCAGAGTACTTATTATAATGTTTATGAGTTTGATAGGAGTAAGGAAGTAAAGGATATGAAAACCACGGCTCGTATTATGGACATGATGAGGCAAGTAGTTGAGCTGAAAGATGAACATCGAAAGGTTGCACAAAGAATTAGTGCAGCAATCATGAGAATATAGGCCGAGGCAGAGCAAGTGGCTGTTGATAGCGAGTTCCCACCAGAAAATAATTATGAAGAAGCAGATATAGTGAGCCAATCTTGGCTAGAGGAACAAGCTCAACTTGTAAAATCTCATGAGTTTCTCCGTGATGGTCTTTCAAATATGACAGAACAACTAATAGAAGCAAGAACTGAGGTCAGGCAAGAGATAAACCAATTTGGCTCAGATATCCATGACTTGCATGCTCAATTGAATAAGGTTGAGGCGTCTGATGCCCTACAACAATTTTTTGTGGATACTGGCCAACTTGTGGAGCAAAAAAGAGGAATTCCAAATACTCGACCAAAATATTGTTAATGATGCCAAGGTTGACGATGAGTGCGAAATTGAGGATGTCCAAAATAATACAATTTTGGAGTTAGAGCGTATTGGACCTCATTCTAAATAATTTTCAACATTGTGTTTAGTTGGTGACATGGAAATTGATCCATTCGAGGATATAGAGGAGTCAATGGATGAGGAACAAAGTGTTTATATTCTAAAATTTGCAATTCTAAGGAGACAAAACGACATTCCTCACGTAAGGGCCAAGAAGTGCAAGATGTGATATCTATTGCTTGGTTCCTTTATTTTCACACCACCGCCTCATGAACGTGACAAAAAAATAGATTTAAAATTGTGCCGCAATTTATATCTTCAGAGTGAAGGAAAAGTGGTGAAAGTGATGGCGTCATGCCGCGACGTTAAATCAAGCGCTTGTTGGGAGGCAACTCAATTATATTTTTTTTCTTTCTTTTTTTTTTATATTTTATTCTGTTACATTTTTTTATTGTATTATTTTTTTGTAGTATTATTTTTATATTTTGTAGGAGTAAGAGCATGGAGTCAAAGCCAATAGGCAAGTGCAAAAGCGAGCATGTGTTTGAAATTGAGTGTGAGGTACCCGCACAAGGGATCATACATGGGAGAAGTCTGAATATCCTGTGAGCTGCTAATTCTTCGGCATTTGGCCTACGAGGGAGTCTCTTTTACCCTCTTGTTATTTTTAGTGTGCATTGATGACATTGCACAATATTAAGTATGGGGTGAGGAGATTGTCTGGGTGACTTTCTGTGCTATGTTAGCTTAGTTATAGTACTCGTCTTAGTGTAGTAATTTTTATTTTCAAAAAACAAAAAAAAAAAATTAAAAAATTTAGACTTTTCCCGGTGATGGATCTCTTGGACGGTTTTTTTGAAGGATTAACGTCTAAACAAAAACACAAAAATATGTCTTTTAGCTTTCCTTAGGTAGTAATAATTCCCCATAATTTTTCTTTGTGCCTCGTTCTTTTTCATGGGATGTAGTTTGAACCAGGTGGTAGTGTTCTTTTTTTAGAGTAGATTAGAATTTAGGGAATAAATTGAGGAAGAATGATGAACCTAGGGCCCTTGACATGTTTGATAGTAGCATATTTAGGCTTTAGCATGTGTAGTATCTTTCCTATGATTTGAAATTATTGATGATTCCTTGCTTAGTTGGATGATATGTTTTGTGATGCCTATGTCTCATTTTCTTGACTTATGTTCACTTTGTGCTTCATGCTTAAGAATCTCGTGGCTCTGTGAATACTTGCATTTGTTTGAGAGTCGGAATGAGACCGTTCTTAGTGAGTCATGTGCCATGTGTGGTGAATTTTTTTGTATAGTCTATGTATTGTACTTGCGTCTAGAACTTGCCGGTTTGTGAGTCGAAGCGAAATTTTAGATGCTGCTCGGTTTGAAAAATGATTTTAGGCTTTCTTTGATCCTTTTGAGCTTAATTTCTTATCACAAATAAAATCTACCCCTATTTAAACCTTTTGAGCCTATAGACTTTTATTTGGCACCCATATTACTGTCATGATTCGGATTTTCCCACCCTCGGAAGTCGTGATGGCACCTAATAATAAGAGCTAGGCAAGCCAATCATCATTTACCACTTTTAGCGAACATCAACAGTATTAACAATAATGAAGCGTTTAACATTAAAGCAGAAGTCCCAAATAAAATTTGCTAAAAGTAATGCGGAAATTTAACAATCCTCTACCCAAGACCGGTGTCATAATACTCACGAACATCTAGAGAATACTAAATACAAGGTTTGAATGAAACATAAAATTGTATGCTATGGCACAATGATAACAAACTGAATAAAATAGAAAGGACTCCGGGCCTGCGGACGTCAGCAAGGCTACCTCGAATGTCCCTGGTCTAGAAACTCGTTCCTAGAATGCTACTGCTTCTCAAATGCTGCTCCAACACCTGGATCTGTGCAAAAAGATACACAGAGTGTAGCATCAGCACAAATGACCCCATGTGTTGGTAAGTGCCCGGCCTAACCTCGACGAAGTATTGATGAGGCTAAATGGACTGTCAAACAAGCCTGTGTAGTTCAAAAAAAAAATATATGCAACAGGAGAGAATTCGAAAATTTAAGAAGTCAAGAGGGAGGGGAGCATGTTGTAGGAGCTGTAGCAGTTTAGAACACAAGGTAAATAAATGAGGAATGAAATGGTACAACTACAAAGTCAACGAGAGTAATAAATCAAACATGGCAGGGAATGTCCCTTCGTGCATTAATAATCAAAATATGGGAAGCAATATCCCTTCATGCATTAATAATCAAAACAAGCCACGAAATGTTCCTTCATGGAATAATAATCAAAACATGGCACAGAATGATCCTTCGTGCAAATATAATCAAAATATGGCACGGAATGTTCCTTCGTGCAATAGTAATCAAACATGGCACAAAATGTTCTTTCGTACATAAATAATCAAACATGGCACGGAATGTTCCTTATTGCATTAATAATCATGGCATGGCACGGAATGTTCCTTCGTGCATTAATAATAAAAACATGGCACAGAATGTTTCTTCCTGCATTAATCAAAACATGGCACGGAATGTTTCTTCGTGCGTAAATAATCAAACATGGCACGGAATGTTCTTTCATGCATTAATAATCAAGGCATGACATAAAATGTTCTTTCGTGCATTAATAATCAAAACATGGCACGGAATGTTCCTTCGTGCATTAATAATCAAAACATGGCACGGAGTGTTCCTTCGTGCATAAATAATAAAACATGGCACGGGAGGTTCCTTCGTGCATAAATAATCAAACATGGCACATAATGTTCCTTTGTGCATTAATAATCAATACAATCGTGCACGACATCATCCATCGTGTTTTATCACTCAACCTCACCCAAACAGCAATCACTAACAATGGGGCGAGGGGATAGACAAAAGTAATAGATATCCTGGCATAAGTAAACAGTCAAATCTCGGAAAGGGAACAATAACAATAACTTTTACATCCTGGCGAGGGAGATAATCAATATACGTAAACATCCCAGCAAGGGTATAATCACATCTCTTTCTCTTTCTTTCATTACTTACTCAATAGTTACTTTATCATTCGAGCCAACGCTCCAAAGACTTTACAAATCATAAATTCCTTCTCATACTCTTCACTTTATATAGAGTTCACCAATTTTACAAGGAAGAGTCACAACAAAACCAGAATAAGCACAATAAGGATTCACGGTCATGCTAGACACCGGTGTATAGGTACTCGTCACCATGCCTATATACCGTACTCAATATTAAGCAATTAGCAAATAATATTCTAATAATATTCCCTCAAGACAAAGTTAGATCAAACACTTACCTCGGTCCAAAGAATGGCAATCAAATCCTCAAATACAAGCTTTTCTTTACAATCCGACTCCGAAACAATGATATCTAGGCAAAATTAATTCAATAATATCAATAATGACCCAATGGCAACATCACATAGCCTATATATGCATTTCCTAGCATTCTTCCAAAAATAACAAAATTTGATAGCGGGGCCACGTTCACGAAGGGTAAGCTGGGCAATTCATCGCGATCGCGTGAGAGTCAACGCGAACGCCTAGAGGAAAAAAGCAAGGGGTCCAAGATTGGCCTACGCAAATGCGTGTCAAGGGACGCGAACACGATAGAGGACAACAACAAACCATCGGGATCGCGATGGCCAGAACGCGAACGCGAAGAAGGGAAATACTGGGGCCCCGAATTTGGCGTACACATTCGTGAGGATTGTGATGCTAACGCGAGGAAGGGAATCTAGAAGCATCGCGATCGCATGCTGAAGGACACAAACGCGAAGAAAGGAATACCTATGCAAAAATTGCAAAAAATCTGCCAACTTTCCTAAGTTCAAAAACACTTCGAACCACCTCCAAATCACTCCCGAGCCCTCGGGGCTCCTAACCAAACACATACATTAACTCAATAAGATCCTACGAACTTACTCGAGCGATCAAACCGCCAAAATAATATCAAAATTATTGAATCATACCCCAAAATCATCACTTTTCATCCTAACTTCATAAACTTCAAACTTTAGATATTTAGGTCCGAAACACGCCAAATGACGTCCGATTTTGACCAAACATTACAGTAAGCGCTTAACACATATTTAAGACTTGTACCGGGCGACAGAACCAAAATACGAGCCTGATACCACAGTCTTTTAATCAATATTCATTTCCATTTTTCTTAATAATTTCAAAAAAATAATTCCATAGAAAACTTCTTTTCCTCGGGTTCTAGACCTCAGATTTCGACTCCGGGCACATGCCTGTGTCCTATATTTTTCTACGGACCCTCCCCGATCGTAAAATCATGGGTCTGGGTCCGTTTCCCAAAAATGTTAACCAAAGTCAACTTTAATGATTTTAAAGCCACATTTTTTAAAATTTTCACAGAATTTAACATATAATCTATCCGGCTATGCTCCCGGAATACACACACAAATCGAGACAAATAAAGGTGAGGTTTTCAAGGCCTTAGAAGTAAAAAGAGAGAATTCTGGTGATGACCCTTTGGGTCGTTACATTCTCCACCTCTAAAACAACTGTTTGCCCTCTAACGCAAAAAAAGAAAGAAGTATCTAAGTCGGGAAATAGATGAGGATAACGGCTCCACATATCAGACTCGGACTCATAGGTCGATGCCTCAGGAGGATGAACTCTCCACTGGATACGCACTGAGGGAAAACTCTTCAACCTCAACTATCGAACCTGCCGGTATATAATAGCTACCGGATCCTCCTCGTAAGATAGATACTTGTCCAACTGGACAGTGCTGAAATCTAACACATGGGTTGGATCGCCGTGATACTTCCCAAGCATGGACACCTGAAACACTGGATACACGGCTGACAAGCTAGGTGGCAAGGCAAGTCTATAGGCCACCTCTCCCACACGATCAAGAATCTTAAATGGGCCAATAAACCTAGGGCTAAGCTTGCCCTTCTTCCCAAATCTCATCACACCCTTTATAGGCGATACACGGAGCAATACTCGCTTACCAACCATGAAAGCTATATCTCAAACCTTGCGATCCGCACAACGTTTTTGTTGCGACTGAGCCGAACGAAGCCTGTCCTGAATGATCATGACCTTATCCAAGGCCTCATGAACTAAATCTATACCCAATAACCGATCCTCTCCAAGATCAAACCATCCGACTGGAGACGGACATTGCCTACCATACAATGCCTCATATGGAGCCATATGAATGTTGGACTGGTAGCTGTTGTTATAGGCGAACTCTACTAAAGGCAAGAACTGGTCCTACGAGCCTCTAAAATCAATGACACAGGCGTAGAGCATATCCTCTAATATTTGAATAGTCCTCTCGGACTGGCCGTCCGTCTGAGGATGGAACGGTGTGCTCAACTAAACCTAGGTGCCAAACTCCTGCTGCACTGCTCTCAAGAAGTGTGAGGTAAACTGCGTACCCCTGGTCCGAATTGATAGATGTCGGCACCCCATGATGGCGAACAAAATCTCAGAGATCTCTGCTAACCTCTCCGATGAATAAGTAGCTACAACAGGAATGAAATGCACTGACTTGGTCAGCCTAACAATAATGACCCAAATAGCATCAAACTTCTTCCGAGTCATCGGAAGTCCAGTAATGAAATCCATGGTAATCCTCTCCTACTTCCACTTGGGAAGCTCAATCCTCTAAAACAAACTAACAGGCCTCTGATGCTCATACTTGACCTGCTGACAGTTCAAACACCGAGCCACATATGCAACAATATCTTTCTTCATCCTACGCTACCAATAATGCTGCCGCCAGTCCTGGTACTTCTTCGCGGCGCCCATATGAATAGAATACCGCAAACTATGGGCCTCCACTAAGATCAACTCTCAAATACCATTGACATTGGGCACACATACTCGCCCCTATAACCTCAAAACACCATCATTATCTACAGTCAACTTCGTGGCACCTCTACGTTGCACCGTGTCTCTCAAGACACACAAATGGAGATCATCAAATTACCGATAATGGATACACTATAATAGAGAAGAACGAGCGATCGTGCAAACTGACACTCCGCTAGGCTCAAAAATATATAACCTCACAAACTGATTGGCCAAGACCTGAATATCCAAAGCAAGCGGTCTCTGGCTGACCGGAACATAAGCAAGACTACCCATGCTGGCGAACTTCCTACTCAATGTATCAGCTACCATATTGGCTCTTCCCGAGTGGTACAAGATAGTAACATCATAATCCTTGAATAGCTCTAACCACCTCCGCTACCTCAAGGTCAACTCCTTCCACTTGAACAAGTGTTGCAGACTCTTGTGATAAGTGTACACCTCACATGTCACACCATATAAGTAATGCCTCCAAATCTTCAAAGCATGAACAATGGTTTCCAACTCTAGATCATGGACCGGATAAATCTTCTCGTGGATCTTCAATTGCCTCGAAGCATAAGCAATGACTCTGCGATCCTACATCAATACTGCACCAAGCCCAATACGGGAAGCATCACAATAAACTGTATAGGGTCCTGAGCATGTAGGCAAAACCAGTATCGGTGTCATAGTCAAAGCTATCTTGAGCTTCTGAAAGCTCTCCTTGCGCTTATCTGACCATCTGAACTGGGCACCCTTCTGGGTCAATCTGGTCATCGGGGCTGCTATAGATGAAAATCCTCCACGAACCGACTGTCATAACCTGCTAACCCCAAGAAACTCTGAATCTCAATCGTTGATGCTGGTCGAGGCCAGTTCTTGACTACTTGAATCTTCTTCGGGTCTACCTGAATACCCTCTGCTGATAGAACATGACCCAGAAATGCAACTGAACTCAACCAGAACTCGCACTTCGAGAACTTAGCATACAAGTGTCTATCCTTTAGAGTCTAAAGAACCACTCTAAGGTGTTGCTTGTGCTTCTCCTGGCTGCAGGTGTACACACGAATATAATCAATAATGTCTATCACGAACAGGTCCAAGTAAGGTTTGAACACTTGGTTCATCAACTCCATAAATGCTGCTGGGGCATTGGTCAACCCAAATGACATGACCAAAAACTCATAACGCTCGAACCGAGTGCAGAATGCTATCTTAGGGATATCAGACACCCTAATCCTCAGATGATGGTTTCCAGATCTCAAGTCTATCTTGGAAAACACCTTCTCACCCTGAAGCTGGTCAAACAAATCATCAGTCCTCGGTAGTGGGTACTTATTCTTAATCGTCACCTTGATCGATTACTGGTAATCAATGCACATCCTCATCGATCCATCCTTTTTCTTTACAAATAACACCGACATACTCTAAGAAAAAACACTAGGCCCCATCAATCCCTTCTCTAGCAAGTCTTGCAACTAGTCTTTTAACTCTTCCAACTCTAGCGGGGCTATACGATACGACATAATAGAAATGGGATACATGCCTAGGGCCATAGTAATATAGAAATCTATCCCTATCGGGCGGCATACCCAGCAGGTCTAAAGGAAAAACCTCGGGAAACTCCCGAACAATAAGAACAAATTCAATAGAAGGAACCTTTATGCTGGAGTAGCGAACATATGCCAGATAAGCTAATCACCCCTTCTCGACCATACGTCGAGCCTTCACATATGAAATAACACTACGGGTGGTTTGTCCAGGAGTCCCTCTCCACTCCAATCAGGGCAAATCTATCAGATCCAAGGTCACGGTGTTGGCATGACAATATAAGATAGTATGATACGGGGATAACCAATCTATCCCTAATAAGACTTCTAAATCCACCATGTCTAAGAGCAATAAATCAACACGGGTCTCAAGACCCTCAAATGCTACCACACAGGAATGATGAACTCGGTCAACAACTATAGAATCACCCACTGGTGTAGATACCTAAACAAGAATACCTAAGGCATTACTAGGCATAGTCAGGTAGGGTGCAAAATAAGACGACACATATGAATACATAGAACCAGGGTTAAATAGAACTGAAGTATCTCTAATACAAATCAGAATGGTACCTGTAATGTCTGCACCTGAAGACTCAGTCTCTAGCCCAGCTGCTGGCTGGCCTCTACCTTTGGCAACCTGAACTCCACCTCTAAGACCTCCGCCTCCACCTCTAACACCTCTGCCACTGCCTCTACCTGGTTGGGTAGGCTATGGAACCTCTGGTGTTTGAATCATAGATGAGAACTCTAATACTAGAAGCTGCCATAAACTCTAGGGTAAAATTTGACAATGTGCCTCGGATCTCTACAAGCATGGCAAGACCTCATCTGCTGCGACTGAGAACCCCTCAACCTCGGAAAAACCCTATTGAGATGACCATACTCGCCATACTCATAACATCCACGCGACTGCTGAGGGAACTGGGGCTGACCTTGTCGACCTAAATGACCACCTGAAGTACCATGAGTGACACGGGAAGCTGACTGAAAGGGTCTGGGAGGATGGCCTCTACCATAAGTACCTCTACCCCTAGATGAGGTACCACTGAATCTGCCTACGCGACGAGGCCTCTTGTCCGATCCATGACCACCTCTCTGTGGCAGAGCTATCTCATCTCTACGGCCCACATTGGCCGCCTCTTGAAAAGTTATCTCACTTCTGGCCTGAGACACTATACTCGGCTGACTTGCCACCGCTGACTAAACTCTTGGAACCAAACCCGCTTGAATGACACTATCCAGGAAGCCTACAAATCTAACTAGAGCGTCCTGAAGAACCGGGGTGGCAATGAACCCCTCTAGGACATAAGCTGGGCCTACCAGGATTGCTAGCGCTGGAACCTCCTCCTCCAAATCAACCTAAGGGAGTTGCTACTGGGGGATCGGACTACTGCGCGGTAGAAGAGGAAGCACATGTTCTCGCCATCAGTAGAGGAATAAAATAGAAATTCAATTGGTACTTGAAAAATCCGCACGAAAAGAAAGAACAAATGTGAAACCTTCCTAACTCTATAGCCATGGCGGGATAAATACAGACGTCTCTGTACCAATCCCTCAGACTCTACCGAGTTTGTCTTTGAGTTGTGAGAACTATGTAACCTAGTGCTCTGATACCAATTTTTCACGACCTAGATTTTCCCACCCTCGTGAGTCGTGATGACGCCTCCTAATAGGACCTAGGAAAGTCAATCATCAATTGCCTCTTTTAGTGAGCATCAACAGTATTAACAATAATGAAGCGTTTAACATTAAAGTGGAAGTCTTAAATAAAATTTACTAAAAAAATGCGGAAATTTAACAATCCTCTAACCAAGACTAGTGTCACAATACTCACGAACATCTAGAGAATACTAAATACAAGGTTTGAATGAAACATTAAATTGTCTACTACTGTACAATGATAACAAATTCATTAAAATAGAAAAGACTCCGGGCTTGCGGATGATTCACATCCAAGTAACGGTCGTAGTCAATATAACTTGGTCTAATAAGTCCAAGATCGATCCCACAGAGAATTAACCTACCAATTGCAACTATCACAACCCCAAAAGTACTTTCGAATCAAGTTCCCAAAATTTAGAATATATTTGTGTGATTTTCGAATATCTAATTTGCAATAATTAAGAATGCTTGAAAGAAAGAAATGAATGTAGAGTAAAAAGAATATTATGAGAAGGACTAAGGTATTTATTTCCCTTATTGATGGAATCTCTTATCGTTATGCTCATACAAATTGTTAATATATTCTATCAATCATGAATGATATGTGTATCGTAACCCTCTCCCGAGCAATTACAATAATTTACTAGTGCACTCTCCCGAGCTACCCTAGCTAGCTTTAATTTGAATAGTTCACATAAGATTGCACCCAAGACTTCGTTATTCCTAACCCCGTCTTTACGCCTAAAGTTATAGATTCCTCCAATAACCTAGGTGTGGTGTTGTTCAACAATAAACCTAATTATGCACTCTTTTCCAAGTTATGCACACTAAATAGGCACAGCTAATTGGGGATCCTACCAATTAACAACAACAAGAACGAAGTTGAACAAATAGAAATCTAAGTCACAATTTGTAATCACATAAACGATAAGTTCATCACCCAATAGGTTCTATCAAAATCTTAGAAAAGAATTTAGCTACTCATGCTTGAAGAAACAAGAATAATAATTGAAATCATAAAGAAATAATTGACATAAAATAAAAGAAAGAGTATGAGAGGAATCTCTCTTACTAAAAACCTTGCAAAAGTAATGAAATAAAGATAACATGACTCTATGGGGCAAACTAGGAGTTTATATTGAGGTTTTAGGGCTTAGAAAACTAAATTTGAGTACAATTAGGACTGCTGCTGCGGCGACTTCCGCGGTTCGTTCGCGGCCGCGGACGGACCGCGAACAGTAAAACTTCAGAGAGCCTGTTTTTCCGCGGTTGATCCGCGGCCGCGAGTGAACCGCGTATGAACAATGCTTCTCATTCTTCTCTGCTTCTTCAAGACCTCTTCACTTTAGCTCTTCTTTTGGCCTTTTCATCAACCTAGGACTCCAAAATAGCTCTTTATGGCATCCAATGTATCACATGTACCTGTAAAACACAATCGAACACTAATCAAAGCATTTTGTCCTCATAAACAACATTAATTTCATAACAAAGTGTGATTATTTAGGGTATAATTATAGTCAAATTCACCTATTATCAATACCCCACACTTAAACCTTTGCTCGTCCTCGAGCAATCTTTAATCACACTTTAGGCCAATTAACAAAAATTTGTCTCCCCCAAATTATGTCACAAAAGCTATTATTCATGAACAACCTAAGATATGCATAATCTTTACTTAACCGAAAACTCTCATGCCAGCACATTATTACTTACTCTACTTATTACCAAAAACTTGCAAATTTACCTTCTTCCCCCTGAGTTACACACTCTCACATAATTTATTGAGAGAAGTTCCCACACATAAACAATTCATAACATGGAACTTATAAATATCGAAAAAATTCACTCACTCTCAACAAAAGTACATTCATATGCATACAGACACACCATAGGCTTGCCCCTAGTGTAATACTCCACTAATCGAGTTATTCAATCATAGATCAAGAGGTCTTTAAGGGTTGTAATGTAGGCTATGGGACGAGTAGGATAATTTTGGTTATAGTGACTAGCCTCCCTAAGCACTTTTCTTTTCTTTTTTCACAACTTTCCGTTTTGTTTTCTTCCTTATGTCTCCCTAAATATTCCTTCACCGTTATTTACTTTTAATCCCCACTTTTCTTTTGTTGGTGTAACTGGCCTTTCTAATTTTCATAAATACATTGACCTAGCTCTTTTTCTCAAAATTGTTTTTTTCTTATTGCTTTGCAACACATTTACATTATTTTGGCCAGTTCACTATTTTCTACCATTCATTCTTGATTTTCCTTTTTCAATTTCCCTTCACCCCACACTTAGACTTTTTCATATTCAATTAAATACAAGTGCTTCTATGAGATAAAGTAGAACAACATAATAATTTTATGAACATTTAAGGGCTATCAAAGAATAGGCTTTAAGCTCAAAGGGGTTAACTAAGATATAATGTATGGGTGAATTCATGTTTATTGGTATATGGGGTTGCACAAAGAAATACCTCTATCCTTTCTACAACCAAACAACTTCTATTTCGCTTTGCAAACACACAGGGCAAGTTCTAGACATCATGTACAGCATACAATGTAAGTAAAAACCTCACACACACATGGCATGCAACTCGTTTGGAATTCAGTTTATCTACAAAGTCCTATCGATGTTCAAGCAAGTATTATTGTGCAATTTAAGGCATATTGAGATTCTATAGTCAAGCTTAGAAGATACATTCTCAAGTTCAATTTATGCTTTTGCTAATGTGCATATTTGGGGTTACATGTTGCCCTTTTACCTCTATTCCTAAGAAAAGAAAAATCTACCTAACCCGGTTCAAATAAAAACCCTTGGAAAAGAACCGTGGTCAAAAGAAAAACCAAGGGGGAGATGATACACTACCTATAGAAAGAAAATAAAAGAAAGAAAAATTCCTACGTGGACTACTTTCCTCAAGAGTACTTGTCCTAAATAGTCCGTCATCAGGAAAAGTCCTCTACTCATATTTTTGGATTTTTAAAATTTTATGATTTTTTTGTATTTTTTTATTCCGACTTGGACCCTTAAGAAACCCGTCGCCAAGTGTCCATCATCGGGCCAAGCCAACCAATATAATTTACAGCTACATCTACTATATACAATATACAATACAAGATAAGTCTCCCACCCCACACTTAAAATCATGCCATGTCCTCATGGCATAATAATACATGTATAGCACAGAAGGGTGAGAAAACTTACGTGGGATCTACCCCGTGTCTAGCCACTTTATCACTTTCTTTTTCACCCTATCCTTCATATTCGGGCTCAGCCTTCTTTTGCGTTTCCTGGAAGGTTTGTGCCCCTCTTCCCTGAGAATCTTGTGCATGCAGTATGCAAGGCTGATCCACTTTATGTCTGCCATGGTCCAACCATTGGCAGCTTTACATTCCTTGAGTACCTGTAATAGCTTTTGAGCCTGCACATCTAGCAAACTAGATGAAGTAATAACAGGTAAAGTGGAGTTAGGATCTAGAAATTCATACCTGAGATGAGATGGTAGTGGCTTAAGCTCAAGCTTTGGTAGCTCTTCTATGGATGGTTTTGTCGGCGGTGTCTCTCTTTTCTCTAAGTGTAGAGGCTCGAACTCAAGCTCTCTCGGCCAAAATCCCTTGCCTTCTAGAGATAGTACCCATTCAGCTAAACTTTCACCATTTACCTCTTCCATGTTCATCAGGCATGCTTGAAGTGGATCTTCAATGGTCAACTCTGCATCGTCGGTCTCAACTATTACATCAATCGCATCAATGAGAGAGCAATTTGCGAACTCACTAGGGCGCCTCATGGATTTTTGCACATTGAAAATGATCTCCTCATCATTCAACCTCATCTTGAGTTCCCCGGTTTCACAATCAATTATGGCTCTCCCTGTGGCTAGGAATGGTCTTCCTAGGATTATGGGAATTTCTTCGTCAACCTTGCAATCAAGAATGACAAAATCGGCGGGAAACACGAACTTCCCAACCTGGATAAGCACATCATCTATAATACCAAATGGACGCTTAACCGTCCTGTCAGCAAGCTGTAAAATCATAGAGGTGGGTCTGGATCTCCCAATACCTAACCTTTATAGACAACTAAGGGCACGAGATTAATGCTTGCCCCCAAATCACATAAAGCCTTATTAAAGGCGTAATTCCCTATAGTGCATGGGATGGTGAAGCTACCTGGATCAGATAGCTTCTCAGCAATGGGTTTGGAGACTACTGCACTACAAGTCTGGGTAAGTGTAACTGTGGCCAAGTCTTGGAAATCAAATTTTCACGACATCAAATCCTCCATCATCTTAGCATAACCATGCATTTCTTTTAAAGCTTCAATTAATGGAATGTTTACCTAGATTTGCTTGAGCATCTCGAAGAACTTTTTGTATTGCTCCTCTTTGTGGTGTTTGGCCAACCTTTGGGGGAATGGTGGTGGAGGCCTCTTCTTCCCAGTGACTTGGGATTTTTCTTTTTCTATTACTTTCTCATCAATCTGCTGTTCTACCTGTTCAGCTACTTTCTTCGTTCCCTGTTGTGCTTCTTTATTTTCAGCAACTGGCTGGACTGTGACTTCTGTCAACCCTGTGGACTCATCCAGTTCAATGGGCAATGGAGTAGGTGTCTCAGCCTGTCTGTCAATTTTCTCACTTTCATTCTCAGCATCAAGATCTCTACCGCTTCTCAGAGTCACTGCCATCATCTGCTTTGGGATTTGGTCCTTTTGATTTGTTTGTGTATTTGCAGGCAATGTCCCTTGAGGACGATTGTTAAGTGACATAGCAATCTGACCCATCTGCACTTCCATATTTTTGATGGCGGCATCATGTGCATCTATCCTCTCATTTGTTTTGGCATTTGACCCAATTACCTGCTGCATCATAGCTTCCAACTTTGCAAACCCATCATCTTGTCTACCCCCATGTGGTGGTGGAGGTGGATGGTATCCCTGCTACTGATTTCCAAAATTCTGAGGCCTAGGATATGGAGCCATGTTGTGTGGTGGCCTCATACCTGCTGCATTAAATTGTGGCTGGGGAGGTCTGTACTGCATTGGAGCCTGTTGGCCCCAGTTTTGATTACCTTGTCGTTGCCCTCCATAGTTAGCCACATAGTTCATATCCTCATGATGATGGTGATGTTCTTGGTGTGCAACCCATGGATTACCTATGGGTTGGCTAATGCAAGATGTGCATAAACCACCATTGGTAGTATCTACAATGTGAACTTGTTGCTTAACCCCTGATTCTTCCACCTTCTTTGTCAGGATGCTCATTTGTGTCAATAAAGTTGCCACGTTCTCCTCCAGAGTGTTGGATGGATCCAGAGGTACAGAGTGTACCATTGGTGTGATAGGAGCATTCCTGGACGTCCACCCGGAATTTTGAGCCATCTTGTCTAGCAAATTTTGGCCCTCTCTCCAAGTCTTGCTCAGAAAAGCCCCACCTGCTGAAGCATCTACAATATTCTTCATGCTGTCTGAAAGCCCCATGTAGAATCTTTGTCCTAACATCTGCTCTGGAATCCCATGGTGAGGACACATAACAAGCATACCCTTGAATCTGCCCCAAGTTTCATGTAATGTTTCCAGTGGTTTTTGCTTGAAGCTCACAATCTCATCAATTTGTTGAGCTGTCTTGTTAGGTGGATGAAACTTGTTGTGGAATTGTTTGACTAACTCATCCCAAGTTGCAATGGAGTTTATTGGGAGTGAGTTTAACCATATCTGTGTTGCTCCTGTAACTGAGAACGGAAAGAGTAATAATCTGATAGCTTCCGGAGTTACATTCGGTTGCCTTTGTGTTTTGCATATTGATAGAAAGTTCTTGAGGTGCTGCTTTGGATCTTCAACCTAAGACCCAGAGAATAATCCCTTGTTTTGCAACAAGTGAAGCATGTTGTTAGTAATCTGGAAAGACTCAGCTTGAATTGTTGGCACAACGATGGCAGTTGCCAAATTATCCGCTGTGGGTTGTGCCCAGTCGAACAATGCACCTTCTTGTGCCTCCCGTGCCTCTTGCATATTTAGCCCGGCTTGCTGGTTTTGAGCGTTTATGTCACCCATGCCGAAGTCTAGTTTTATTGGTTGTTGAGATTGTTGAATTTGTTTGATGGCTTTGTTGCACGCCCGGAAGGTTTGCTCGGGGTCTGAGAGTCCTTCAATTAGTTCTCCAGTCCTTGCAGATTTTCTAGGCATGCACGTGAATACCCAAATCAACAAACGTCAAAATATTCAATGTAGAGTGTATAAAGAACCTGAATACACAAGAATCTTGAAGTTCTGGCAATGGCAATTGATAATTCCATTAATTCCCCGGCAACGGCGCCAAAAATTAATTCACGTCCAAGCAACGGTCGTAGTCAATATAACATGGTCTAATAAGTCCAAGATCGATCCCACGGAGAATTAACCTACCAATTGCAACTATCACAACCCCAAAAGTACTTCCGAATCAAGTTCCCAAAATTTAGAATATATTTGTGTGATTTTTGAATATCTAATTTGCAATAATTAAGAATGCTTGAAAGAAAGAATTGAATGTAGAGTAAAAAGAATATTATGAGAAGGACTAAGGTATTGATTTCCCTTATTGATGGAATCTTTTATCGTTATGCTCATACAAATTGTTAATATATTCTATCAATCATGAACGCTATGTGTATTGTAACCCTCCCCGAGCAATTACAATAATTTACTAGTGCACTCTCCCGAGCTACCCTAGCTAGCTTTAATTTGAATAGTTCACTTAAGATATCACCCAAGACTTTGTTATTCCTAACCTCGTCTTTACGCCTAAAGTTATAGATTCCTCCAATAACCTAGGTGTGGGGTTTTTTCAACAATAACCTAAATATGCACTCTTTTCCAAGTTATGCACACTAAATAGGCACAGCTAATTGGGGATCCTACCAATTAGCAACAACAAGAACGAAGTTGAACAAATAGAAATCTAAGTCACAATTTGTAATCACATAAACGATAAGTTCATCACCCAATAGGTTCCATCAAAACCTTAGAAAAGAATTTAGCTACTCATGCTTGAAGAAACAAGAATAATAATTGAAATCATAAAGAAATAATTGATATAAAATAAATGAAAGAGTTTGAGAGGAATCTCTCTTACTAAAAACCTTGCAAAAGTAATGAAATAAAGATAACATGCCTCTATGGGGCAAACTAGGAGTTTATATAGAGATTTTAGGGCTTAGAAAACGAAATTTGAGTACAATTAGGACTGCTGCGGCGGTGACTTCCGCGGTTCGTTCGCGGCCGCGGACGGACCGCGAACAGTAAAACTTCAGAGAGCCTATTTTTCCGCGGTTCATCCGCGGCCGCGAGTGAACCGCGGATGAACGATGCTTCTGATTCTTCACTTCTTCTTCAAGACCTCTTCACTTTTGCTCTTCTTTTGGCCTTTTCATCAATCTAGGACTCCAAAATAGCTCTTTATGGCATCCAATGTATCACATGTACCTGTAAAACACAATCGAACACTAATAAAAGCATTTTGTCCCCATAAACAACATTAATTTCATAACAAAGTGTGATTATTTAGGGTATAATTATAGTCAAATTCACCTATTATCAGCGGACGTCAGCAAGGCTACCTCAAATGTCCCTGGACTGGAAACGCGTTCCCACAATGCTAGTGCTACTGAAAGGTTGCTCCAACACCTAGATATGTACAAAAAGATGCACGGAGTGTAACATCAGCACAACTAACCCCATGTGTTGGTAAGTGCCTGGCCTAACCCCGGCGAAGTAGTGACAAGGCTAGACTAGATTACCAAACAAGCCTGTGCAGTTTAAAATATGTATAAACACAACATGTAAGAATTCAGAAAGTTGACAAGTCAGGAGGGAGAGGAGCTTGATGTAGGGGTTGTAGCAGTTAAGAATACAAGGTAAATAAATGAGGAATGAAACGATACAACTACAAAGTCAACGAGGGTAATAAATCAAACATGGCATGGAATGTCCCTTCGTGCATTAAAAATCAAAACATGGCATTGAATGTCCCATCGTGCATTAATAATCAAAACATGGCACGGAATATTCCTTGGCGCAATAATAATTAAAGCATGGCATGGAATGATCCTTCGTGCAAATTTAATCAAAACATGACATGTAATGTTCCTTTGTGCAATAGTAATCAAACATGGCACGGAATGTTCCTTCTGTGAGCACGTGATTTTTGCCCTAAGCAAACAAATTCCAATATAAAAATAAAATAAGGTTTTTGATGTACAATTATGTGTTTAATTGAAATAATTGTGTGTTTGTGATTGAAATAATTTGAAATTAAAAACTACAAAAAGAGTTGTCACGACCCGGATTTTTCCCCAACATCGGGATCGTGATGGCGCCTACTCGTGGTAGCTAGGCAAGACACTGTATTCATACTATCCTGATTTTTACACAATTTTAATTAAATAAATACGGAATGCTTTATCATAATGGAAATAACAATTCACAAGGTGAAGATCATACTGAAATCCTCTACCCAAGACGTGGAGTCACCAACTCACGAACTACTATGGAATACTACACATAAAAGTCTGAAGGAAATATAACATAATTCTGTTTGTCTCGGAACAAAGAGACTACGACTAATAACATAAATAAAGAGAGAGACGCCGGGCCTGCGGACGTCTGCAAGCTACCTCGGTCTCAAATATGATTCAACTCCCACGCAATCGATTTACTGCTGCTGCTCCTGATCGTAACCTGGACCTGTGCAAAAACGCACAGAAGTGTAGCATCAGCACAACCGACCCCATGTGCTGGTAAGTGCCTGGCCTATCCCGGCGAAGTAGTGACAAGCCTAGGACCAGACACCCACATAAACCCGTGCAATTCAATATATATATGTGTACCACAAAATAACAAGAAATAATCAAGTATTAACACAATAAGGAATATCTTAAAGAATTCAACAATTAATCACAGTTAATAAATTTGTGAGCACATGATTTTTGCACCGAGCAAACAATTCCAAAATTAAAATAAATATATATATATATATTTTTTTTTGAGTGCAATTACTTGCTTTGTTTGGAATTAGCTATACTTTTGAGTTTGAATAAGTAGAAATTAGAAGAAAATCAAAAAATAGGCTAAGTAATTAATTGTTAGTTTATTTAGTTAGAAAATTAACAAAATAGTTTAAATAGGAGAAAATAAAGAAAAATAGCAGAAAAATTGCAAAAATTACTAAATAATTAGAGTAGGTAGGAAATTAAGTTTTATATTTTTCCATAAAAGAAAAAGAAAAAAAAAAGAAAATACATAAAAATAGATTAATATCAGAAAATACAAAAATTGGTAGTGTATTAAGCTTGGGCCAATTTGAATTGAATTGGGAGGCCCAAGCACTTAAGCCCAACGGACCCGGTCCAATGGTTTTAAGCAAAGGTGATCTCGGCCGTTCGCTTCCTCGAATCAACGGTTGAAAATAATAGTTGAATTATAATTGAATTGATTAATGCTGAGATTCAATCTCAGCCGTCCATTTAAGACTGATCCAACGAGTAAAGACCTTAGTCTCATAAGCGATCAAACGACGCCGTTTTAGTAACGTGCGTGTGAGCCGTTGATCTCCATCAATTGGACGGCTCAGATTATCTCGGATGCCTTGGCTATATAAGGCCCTTGTCTGAATGAATTTGGCCATTTCTCTATATGCCAAACCCTAGCCGCCCCTGATTCTCTTCATCTTCTTCATCATCTTCATCCAGCAACCCTAAATAGCCATGGCGGCCACCACCTTCCACGGTGGTCGCCGGCCTCCTCTTACCTCTCCCCTCTTCTTCTCTCTTCTTCTTTACCCATAACACACCCAAAACCCTAAAAAACAAACCCTGTTCTTCAAGTCCCGGTCACCGGAGTTACACCGGTGACCACCAAAGTATGAATCTCACCCCAAAACCAATGCCAATCTATTCCCCTTCCTTTGATCTACACCCCTATATCATTCACTTCTCTCGAATATGTCCCAATCGCTTCGAATATCCGAAAAAGGGTCGTCGGAACCCTAACTCCGGCGACCCCCAAACTTAAAACACCCAAGGCCTTGTCTTTTTACACCAATAAATACCCCCACAAACTCAGAACCACAAAAGGCTTAGTCTTTAAGCCTTAGAAGAAAGCCAGAGAAAAAAATTGAAAAAAAAAGAGTTCTGAAAAAGAATAAAGAAAAGAAAACAAGAAGAAGAGAAAAGGTCTAAGAGTCTGAAAACCTGAAAAGAAAAGAGAATAAGAAAATAGGAAGCTCAGGGGACAGGCCCTGCAAGCTAAGTCCCCCGACCCCTATCTGCTTTATTTTATGCATTTTTGTTTAATTCTTGTGAGTTTGCATGCCTATGAATGTCTGTTTTCATTCTGTTCTTCATGTTAGTTCTAGGGTTTTGCTTTGCTGGCTTTGCTTTCATCTGAGTTTTCTTGCCTTGGATGTCTCAGTATGAATGTCTGTTTTCGTTCCTGTTCTTCATGTTAGTCATAAGATTCTGGTATTCGCTTCTCTTTTGTTTAACACTTTCGTCCATGATTTGATTATGTTTGGTTATGTTCTCATGGTTCTGTAGTTCTTAGTCGGCCCTTTGATATCTCTTCTGCACATCTTATCTGTTTCTCGCATGTTGATTTTAGGGTTCTATGTTTGCTTGCTTTCACTTGTTCATGCTTTCCTTCTCTGACTTTGTTTTTGTTCATCTTCTATTTTTTTTTTTTGATTCATCTTCTTCTGTTCCACATCATGTCCTATTCGTTTCTCTGCGACTGTATCTATTTCTTCGAATCTGTCCATCTTCTAGGATCCTGTTATGTTAGGATTCTCTATCTCTTTGTTTATCATTTGCTCTCCTCTTTCTATGTTAATCTCTCCTGTTTATCCGCATGATTAGTCATAAAGTTCTTACCAATTGTTTCTTCTTTTGTTTCACATCTTTGGCATGTTGCTCTGATAATTAGCCATAAGGTGTCTTAGCTTGCTCTTCTTTAGCTTGTTAATGATGGGATTCTGTTATTTGTCTTATGTTTATCCCATGATAATTTGTTCTAGTATGTTTCTTTACTGTTTCTCCATGCCTTGCATCTCTTCATCTTCATCTTTAGATTTAGGTTCATATTTGGGAAAGCTTTAGATTAATAGGTTTGAATGAGTTTCTTCTGGCATGTCTCATGTTTAGTTACAATGTTAAGATTAACAGATTAGCCTCATATCTGATTTGGTTCTATTTTATCTTTTCCCTTTCATCTCAACCATGATTTGATTGTAGTCGGCTTGATCCTAGTTCTTTATGAGTCTCACTGTCTTCTTTTAGCATAAGTCAAAATTGGCCATTAGACTCTTCTGTTTACCTGAGGATCACTACTTCAAATAACACCTTCACATGCACGTCCTTGATCTTTCTTGGGTCACTTTTGCATGATCTTCTTTGCTTCTCCATATCTCTCTTATTTCTCATTTTCACTTTTCACATGTATACATCAAGCTAGGGTTGATACTTGAAAGTAAAATCTGATTACCATGCTTATGTTATGTCTAGTTGAATCTGTTGACTGTTTTTGTGAGAACTTAGTGTCTATGTACCTATAACCATGAATGCTAAGTAGGTTTTGGCTTTCCAGTGAATCACTCAACATGAAATTGATCGTAACTCATGCCTGCTTAATGTTTAATTAACACTGTACCACTTGAAATTGAGTTTGTAAGTCTGATTAATTAAAATTCAACATTATCCAACTTCTTTTCTGAATTTTGATTAGTTGATAAACATATTTGGTTTCATGTGTTTATGTGTGCAATTGCATGTTGAAATGGCTAGGTTTGCAATAGTTTGATGTTAAGTATGAACACTGTTGATGCTTATTATGCTTAGGAGGATTGGTTATAGCTGTTAGTACTAAGTTCCATGAAAGTGGTTAGTTTTTAAATAGGATAAAACACTGAAAATGCATAATTAGGCTATAAGTTAAATAATTGGCTTAAGAATGGTCAACCTTGCAAAGGGTTGACTTATTCTATAAAGCCCTAACACACAGCCCACTTTAAAGGTGGCTGGTTGTGCAAAATGGCTATGTCTGCAAATGCAGACTAGCCCAGGCTCTCTTTAGAGCCCTGAACAACAAAGTGGCCAAACCTGTAAAGGTTTTGGGCCCAGCTGTTCAGTATTTGGCTTTGATAGCCCAAGCTAAGTCTCAACTTGAGACTGGCTAGTTCTTAAATAGTTAATCTCAATAATAAAACAGGCTAGTCCTGCAATTAGCTTTAAATTGGAATAAATTGGTCTTAATTGACTGGAATTAGTTTAAATAGGCTAAAACTGAAATAGTTCTTTAAAGTAGAAGTGGCCAGCCCTTAAATACTAATGCCAGGGCTGGCTATTAGTTAAATAAGTCCAAAGAAGCTGAAAATCTAACCTAGGTAAGCTGGTAAATCAGCAGTGCCCTTAGGGGCACAATTGGGAGTTAAAAAGGTAAAACAGTAAATAGTTTAGAACCTAAGAGGGTAAGGGAGTCCTTTGTACCCCCGATTTCTGCAATTTTGCAGAGATTTAAGGGTATAATGGTCTCCTAAAAATGGGAAATCTGTAAAAATCTCAAACCCTTAGGGATACACTAGTAAAAACCCCTAAAAGGAATCTTTAGAACCTTCCAGCACATGTTGGAAGGATTTCTGTTAACAGAAATAGGGGCTAAAGTGCATGATTCATAAATTTAGGAGGGGGATAAGTGGGATTAATCCCATACTTCCTCCCCAAGTCTTCAGCCCTAAAAATAACTATAAATACCTCTTAAAAAGGGGCTGAAAGGGGGTTCCAATTGGAGAGTAATCTGAAAACACACCTAAGCTGAAATTCATACAAAAGTTTCAGAGTTTAAAATAGCAATAGAATAGTAGGATTTCTGGGTTTTTCTATCGGTTTTTGCTGGGTTTCTTAGCTCGCTGTTGCTGGGTTATTCTACTATTGTTGCTGTGTTGCTGTGTTGCTGTGCTTTCTTCATCTCACTGTTGCATTGCTGATTGAGTCATTGCTGTCTGCTTCTACCCCTTAGAACTCATCGATTTTTTCTTTGCTTTGATTCAGGTACATTACTCTTACATTTGAAGCTGTAATCCTGAGTTGTTGAAATGAGAATGAAGCTACGAATCTGATTCTGTTTAGTTGTAGTAGCAGTTTAGTTTAGTAGTTTAAATTTGTAATTTATTCATTGTAAGTCTTCTATAATAGCTGAAAAACAGAAACCAAACAGAAACAATGTAATAGCCTAGAATAAGTAGTATAATAGTAGTGTAGTGGTAGTAGTAGCATATCACATAGTATTAATTAGGTAAAAGCTCTAAAATATAAGATAGCTAATATAGTTTTCGAACCATTCATCATTCATTTTAGCTTCCGTAATTCATAATCACCTAGATATAAGCCTTATGTCTGAACACAAAGAAGTCCTGAAGTAGTGATAATATTAGGAAAGATCATCTTTAATTGGGTTCATAATCTGTTAACGAGCCAAGCTTGAAGTAAAATCAGTTGTTTGATCATAAGCTGCTAAGTATTTAAGTTCCACTAATAATTATGTAAACCGGTGATTAGTCTATCCATAAACATAGGTTCAAAATGTGATTAAGTTTAAACAAAGGGGAAAACAAGTAGTCATTGAAACAATTTGAATAAGACAGATTTATGATTAGTCCACAATGAAACCAGTAGTATGATTCAGTTTAAGCGAGTAACTTGTTTAACTTCTTTTAGATTTTATAATTAGCCAAATTGTTCTTGATCAGTGTTAATAGATAGTTAAACCACGTTCTTAGATCCCTTTTCATTTTTACCAGTTAAACAATTAGATAATAGTATAGAACTTTAGTTGTAAATTGATTTGGAAACAGTCGTTGCTCTGTATATTCATTTTTTAATATCTGATTAATAAAAATGTTCAAGTTTTACCTCTTAATTACGTGTATTTATCATACTGTGAAATGGTGTTTCTGTATTGCTAATTCATTTGGTTTGGGCCCAAAACATAACGTGGGCTTGAACTATGATATTATTCGACTGGGCTGCCCAAATATGAATCTGAAGACTGCCTGGACACATCTGGTACTAAGCTGAAGACCCAGGCCCAAACCAGCAATCAAAATTACGGGCCTGGATTATTAGCAATACGAATAAGGCAAAAACAATGTATAGCAAATGTAGTTGAACAAAAATAGGACCGGACTTAATAAATTAAATTGGGACGAGCCTCGCCCGAATAACACCGGGGCCCCCCATTTAGTAATAAGATAATATAGTTGAATCGGAGAGGTTAATAGCGAATTTCATAACCTCTCCCAAAGTTTAAAAAGCCGATATAGACTATCTTAAGGCACGATTTTAATATATCTTCCTATGAATGAGTGTGCACTTGGTGCGACTCAAATCCAAATCTCGGTAAAGCTGAGATACACCAAAAGTCATAGGCGTACTGGTTGCGGTATGACTCGAGGCGTGTTTTCGCGATACCGCAAATTCCTAAAAATAATATTTTAACGTAAAAGCATATTATGTTGTTTAAAATCTATAATTGAGTCAAACAAAAGTCAAGAACGACAGTGGAGCGACCGTGCTAAAACCACGGAATCCGGGAGTGCCTAACACCTTCTCCCGGGTTAACAGAGTTCCTTATCCGGATCTCTGCTTCGCGGACATTTATAAGAGTCAAAATTCCTCGGATTCGGGATTAACCGGTGACTTGGGACACCATTGTCATTCCCAAGTGGCGACTCTGATTAATCTCTAATAAAATCCTGAACCGATTGTCCTTAAATTGGAAAAACTCCTTCCCTTACGTTATTTTATCCGTTTTGGGTAATTGAGCGTCGGGGTATACCCTACAAGTGTATTTACACGCATTTAAGCAGTGTGGGGTAGTAAAAAGGGAGGTGTGACAGCTCTGGCGACTCTGCTGGGGATCCAACCCTGAATTTCGATTTCAGGGTTTAAGAACTCGAGCTCCTTAGAACTGTCGTTCGCGTTTTTATTTGACTTCATTATGTGATTTGAACAACATGCTATGTGCTTTATCGCTTTGATATTATGTGAACTGTATATAAAATTGTGCCGAAAACCCTTCTCTCTTCTCCCCCGGGGATGTGCTTACTGGTTGAGACTCCCCTTTCTGTTAAAGTCACCTTAAATTAAGAAAACAGAGGCCAGATAAGTTACAAAGCCGATTGACTCCGCGGGTCACCGGTACGTAGCCCCCTCCTCGAATCGAGTTGTCCGCTCGGGTACACGGTCTAGCAATCTATGAAACCGTAAGATTTTGAACATAGGTCTAGGACGATTATTTGCATCATATTTGACTTAGGGGACTCAACACAGGGGTTGGGTCCGTCTAGGACAGGTGACCCGGTATTGAAAAAGACCGACCATGCTATGTGTTGCATTTTATTGTCCTTGATCGTTATGCGGACCGGCGAAAATCCCGAGATTAGGAAAATTGTTGAAAAAGAAAAAGAGAAGAGAGGAAAATAATGATACATGGAAAATTTGAAAATTTGAAAAAATAAGTGGAACATTTTTTGAAATAATTGGTCAAATAATCTGACCGAACTACGCATGTTTGATTCTCGCCATTAGGTGGGATACGTAGGCAACCCTTAAACGGGTCCAACCACACTTTTAAAAAAAAGACCAAAAAGATTTTCTTTTCAAATAATCGAGGTGATTGCTATTTTTGGAAATTGCCGAATGTTCCGAAAGGACGACGGAAGGTTGTTTTTGCAAAAATGGCCACTTCGAAAATCATTTTTCTTTTCTTTCATTCAAAATTGAAAATTTGCATTGAAAAAGATTTTTCCTTTTCTAAATAAAATCACCTTAATAAATGTGCAGGACGAGCACGATGATGAATGAACAATTTTCCCTAAATAAAATCCCTTTGGAGCTGAGATTATGGTGGCAGGACATGGGATCCGATGGTCAAGACTGGGTCAAAAAGTATTTGAAAGGCCTTACGGGTTTACTAGACATGGTTCCTCGAGGTGATGAGGTTAGAGCGCTGGTCACGTTTTGGGATTCGGCACACAACGTATTTCATTTCCCAGATTTTGAACTTACCCCAACTTTGGAGGAGATTGCCTTTTACATTGGGAAGACCGAGGTTCCACTGAAAGGAAAATACCCGGTATCTCCGAGGACGGTGACAGTACATCGCTTCCTCGACTCTTTGAAAATTTCCCGGAATGTTCATAATGAAGATCTGGCCGACGGGTTTTGTTCTTTAAGCTTCATCTACAATAGGTTTGGACACGTTGGGGGATTCAATGATCCTACCAACAAACTATGTTGTAAGTCCAACCGAGCGAAATGGGAGGAACACCGGAGGTTCGCATTTTTGGTGGCATTTCTCGGAGTTGTTGTATTCCCGAGGAAAGATGGACATATCAACATAAAAGTTGCCGGAGTAGCTACCACACTGATAGTACAAAATAACTGTACTCTGGCCCCAATGATTGTGGCGGACATCTACCGTGCTCTGACTGCGTGCAAAGCGAGGGCTAGCTTCTTCGAAGGCTGTAACTTGATCTTGCAAATCTGGCTAATTGAGCATCTATGCCACCATCCTTCGTACTCAAGCTGTGGTTCGGCCGAACGGACATGTTTGGAAGAGTTCAATACGAGGACAAAGGAAGTAAAATTGCCGGAAGGAGTCCAAGGTTGGATTGTGTATCTTCGATCACTAACTGACGGTCAAATTGATTGGACGTATGACTGGTTGCCTCTTGACGAGGTGATATACATGCCAACAGAGGGATCGCCATTTTTTATCATGGGTTTGAAGAGTATACAACCCTATGCCCCATACAGAGCCCTGCGACAGTTGGGTCGGTGTCAGATTATTCCAAGAGATGGGGATCTCTGTGTGCAAGCTGTGGAGATTGGTCCGGACGGGCAATTCCCGGAAGCAAAAATCCGGCAAATCTGGAACGAGTGCCAAAATTTGAAGATTGATACTTGTGTGCCGAATAGAGCAAAGGGGGAGATATCACCTGGGTACTCCACATGGTACCGACGAGGGGTTGAACACGAACGTCTTTCAAAGAGACCTCACTTGCAAGACCCGATAGAGCAATCCGAGGAAAATCTGAAATGGGCGGCCAAGGAAAAAGAATATAAGGCCAAAATCAGTCTGTTGGAAGATAAATTGAGAAATCTTCATTTCGAAAGCGGCTTACAAGCAACATCCGATGAAGTGGAAAAGAAACAGCTGAAGAAAGAAAATGATACGTTGAAGGCTCAAATAGCTCAAATGAAAATTGCATCCGAGACCCCGGTTCGTTCAGCCCGAGATGAAAAGTTAATTGAGATTCTCCGGCGGAAGGTAAATGACTATAGCTTTGATTTGGACGTAGCTGAAAAAGAGTTAGTCAAGGCTCGGAAGCAAATGGACAAAGACGCCGAGGAAAGATCCAAGTTGGTCCGGCAGCTACAAGGCAAGCATGATGTTGAAATAGCTCAGCTTAGAAAGAAAATGATCTCAGCCACAGTCAAAAGTAACAAGATTATCAAAGATCTTGAAGAAGAAAGAGAACACTGCTACACGACTATGGCTAGATTGGAATTGGAGCTGCAACAAGTGCAAAAGGACAACCAACATACCTTGGATGCTCGCACTCAACAAATAAGCCGGATATTGCAAGAAAAAGGGGTCATCAGAGAAAAGATTGTTCGCATCGCCCAATACATCACCCGGAAGACTCAGCTTTGTGAAGATATGTCTCGGAGGACTTTTGTATCTGCAGTGAAGTTTTTTGTACGACAAGTCATGGCCGACCTGGATAGGCTTCAAAGGGGTTTAGCATATAGGCCCGCGGCAAGGCCGAACGATGCCTCGCGGGCACTAGGTGCATTAATGTACTCTTAGGTCATGCATCATCTTTTATTTTTCTTTTTAAAAAAAAACATCACTTTGTAATCAATGTTTTGAATTATCAATGAGAAAACAAGTGTTGTTACCATTTCTTTTGCTTTATGTCATTTCTTTGTATCCGCTAGGCAAATAAATAGGAACGTAATTATGAAAACGACAAAGAAAAAAAAAAGAAAAAGAGAAAAGAAAAAGCAAGAAAAGAAGCAACAAAAAAAAAGAGAAAAAGCAAGAAAAGAGAAAAAGCAAAAGAGAAAAGAAAAGAAAAGAAGAAAAGAAAGAAAGAAAACAAAAGAGCGGAAAAAGAAAAAGATGATTGATTGAAGTGAGCAGCGGCCGGGATGATGCATAACGACTCGAGGAAATGTATTTGTTTTTAAAGTCGTTGCATCTTATTTATGCGCTAACAACTAACGAGTGTTGATGTTTGTGAGTCCAGATTTTCTAGGCAACTGGCATACTGGCTACCCACCCATACAACACCAGGTACAAAAAGATGACAAAGGCTGTGTCCCGGGAGATCGAGGCAACCATTGTAGACCCTGCTCACGAAGAAGAGATCGTGGATGTGGCAGGGATGAAAGAAGAAATGTACAAGTTAAGACAGCAGATGGCTGAAATGTACCAGGCTTGGTCAAGAGGTCAACCACTACCAGCCTACCCTGCTAACCCTGCATATGTCCCTCCAGCCAATCCTAACCCCGAGCCACCAACAATGAACTCATCTTCCACCTACCCCGACTACCCTCAATACTATGCTTCCACCTCCCAGGTACCACCACCTCCAGCCAAGCAAGCACCACCTCCTATACCACAAATTGCTCCTGTATATGTGGCACCTCCGCCCGCCGTTATCCACAAATCCTCTAGTGAACCGATGTTTCATATCCAGGATCCTCACTACTACCCTCCGGAGCCTACTTTCAGACAACACGAGTCTCACGCTCCGATGCTGGAAGCAAGTGCCGGGCAGGAAGAGATGGCTCGGAAAGTGAAGAGTCTTGAGAATGCTTTCCGCAATATGCAAGGACTGGGAGGGCAAGTAAGTGTAGCCTACAAAGACCTGTGTTTGTTCCCTGAGGTGCAGCTTCCTGCGGGATTCAAGTTGCCAAAGTTTGACATGTACAACGGACACGGGGATCCGGTAGCTCATCTCAGAGGATACTGTAGCAAGATGAGAGGCGCGGGAGGTAGAGATGAATTGTTGATGGCGTACTTCGGCCAAAGTTTGAGTGGATCAGCTCTGGAATGGTACACCCGACAGGACCATACAAGGTGGTTCGTCTGGGATGACTTAGCGCAAGCTTTCGCTAGTCACTTTCAGTACAATTTGGAGATCATACCCGACAGGTTATCCCTTACCAAGATGGAGAAAAAGCCAGGAGAGAGCTTTAGAGAATACGGTTTTAGATGGAGGGAACAGGCCGCTAGAGTGGATCCACCAATGAAAGAAGGGGAGATGGTGGATTGTTTTCTGCAAGCTTTGGAGCCAACATACTACGGCCATCTAGTGTCAGCAATTGGAAAGAGTTTCAACGAAGTTGTGAAAATGGGGAGTTTCGTAGAAGAAGGATTGAAGACAAACAAAATCATGAGTTTTTCGGCTATCAAGGCCACCAATCAAGCTATACAGAGTGGAAACGGGGGAGTGATGGGAAAGAAGAAGAAAGAAGAAATGGCAACCGTAGAAAGTAGGTCGTGGAGTCGCAACCCACATTACAACCCGCCAAGACCCTACCGCCAACACTCACCAAGCCCGTCAACTCCATATAATCCGCCACCACCATCTTACCCGCCAAACCCTTACAACACACCAAGCACATATAACCCACCACCACCACCATACCCACCAACTGTCCCACATTACCACCACCCGCAAGCACAAGCCTACCCACCACCACCCCCCCATGTGTGGAGAGCTCAAGCTCCACACAATGTGTACCACACCCAGAACACATACCCAACCCCTAAACCTTACCGAAACCAGAATAGACCCAGGCCGGACGCTGATTGGAGAAACAAAGCAAGAAAAACATTCACTCCTCTCGGAGAATCATATACCAGTCTTTACCACAGGTTGAAAGAATTGGGGATGTTGAGACCAGTTGCACCAAAAGTTCCAAACTCACCCCCGAAAAATCTTGATTCTTCTGTCAGATGTGAATATTGTTCGGGAACATTGGGCCACGATACTGAGAAGTGTTGGCAATTAAAGAATGCCATTCAAGATCTTATCGATGAGAGGAGAATCGAAGTACAGGCTCCCGAAGCCCCAAACATTACCCAGAACCCATTGCCAAATCACCACGAAACGCATATGATAGAATTGGTGCAGGGTGATGGCAATCAAAAACCATCTCAGGCCGTCATGATGATAAAGTCGAGTGACAAGTTAGAAAAGGAAGTTGTGAAGGAGAAAGCGATTGTTGAGAAACCAAAGCCAATAGTGGTGGGAGGCTTAAAGGTGGTAGTTCCAGGTGCAAAGACGATCGTGACTGTGAAAGGAGCAAGTGCAGAGCCAGTAATCATAAAACCAGTAGTGCAAATGCCAGTGGTGAATACAAAGACTGTACCTTGGAACTATAACAAGGTAGCAGTAGTCTACAAGGGAAAAGAGATTTCTGGTGAAATTAACGAGACGCATGGACTCACCCGATCTGGAAGGTGTTTTGCTCCAGAGGAACTGAGAAAGATGAAGACGGTAAAAGAAAGTCAATTGAAGAAGCCGGTGTCGGAGGAGGAAGCAGAAGAATTCCTTAAGAAAATGAAATCACAAGAGTACTCAGTGGTTGAGCAGTTAAGAAAGACCCCGGCCCAAATTTCTTTGCTATCTTTGTTGATACATTCGGAAGAGCACCGGAAGGCTCTTATGAAGATTCTAAATGAGGCTCATGTTCCGGAGAAGATTTCAGTGTGTCACTTGGAGAAGATTACCAGCAAAATTTTCGAGTCTAACAGGATCACCTTCTCTGATAGGGAGCTGCCAGTGGAAGGAACTGAACACAATAAAGCATTGTACCTTACAGTAAAGAGTGAAGAGTCAGTCGTGACCAGGGTATTGATTGACAACGGATCGAGTGCCAACATATGCCCGCTGTCAACCTTGGGGAAGCTGAACATTAGCCCGGACAGAATCCGGAGGAACAGTATCAATGTGAGAGGGTTTGACGGCGGAGGTAAAAACACGCTGGGAGATATTATTTTGGAAGTGACCATCGGTCCCGTTGATTTTACGATGGAGTTCCAGGTGCTCGACATTGCCGTGTCGTATAACTTGTTGTTAGGCCGACCTTGGATTCATGCGGCCAAGGCAGTACCATCTTCTCTACACCAGATGGTCAAGTTTGAGTGGGAACAACAAGAGATTGTCGTACACGGGGAGGAAAATGCTTGTAATGTGGTAGCACCTTTTGATGGTACTGATGGGGATAGGGGTCCTTGGGTCTACCAAGTGACGGATGCTGTTGTGGTGAATAGAGTTGCTGAAGGAGAAAAGTTACCAACCCCTATGATGGCACCAACTGCTGTGATGGTGGCCAGAGAAATGCTGAGAAACGGATTTGCACCGGGGAGGGGATTAGGCAAAACACTGCAGGGAGTCATTCAACCAGTTCAGCTTCCGGAGAACAAAGGTACATTCGGCTTAGGGTTCAAACCCACCTTTGCCGACATCCAAAGAGCCTCTAAAGCCAAAAAGCACTGGACCTTGCCCAAACCCATACCCAAATTATCCGACACCTTCATCAGGCCTGGTACAAAATATCAACCATCTGCTGCAGCAAAGTGCACTGAGACTCAACTGGATGAAGAAACGCTTGGTTTTGAGAAAATGTTTTGGGAGGTGAATACGATTGAAGCAGGGGAAGGCACGAGCAAAATGGACGTGCCATTTGTGGGACCGGGAATCACATTGAACAATTGGGAAGCTACTCCTTTCCCTATCAGGAAGGAGTCTTGGTAGTTAGCTCAAAATTTCATCATTGCTTTCCCGAAAATTGTTATTTTATAGTTTTCCCCTTCCCCTCATGAAAAGAAAATCACCATGTATCCCGAACATTGTTCACTCTTTTATCAATGAAATGCAGTTTTCCTTTTTCTTCACTTTTGCCTTATTTTTCTTTATTTTTCCTTTTGTACAGTTTTGCATGTGTTGATTCCAATGCCATGTCATGCGTGAAGGATTCTAGACCCGGTTCTGACAATCACGTTACTATACAAGAAATCGAGGAAGATAGTGAAATAGAATGTGAGGATGAGGAAGCCCTGGAGGAAATAAGTAAGGACATGAAACAATACGAGGAAAAACCCAAACCGAATCTGAGTGATACGGAATCTGTAAATTTGGGGAGCGAAGATGATGTCCGAGAAACAAAGATTAGTGTGCATTTGGAGGCGCCCCTCAGGGATGAATTGATAAGGTTGTTGCATGAATTTAAGGACATCTTTGCCTGGTCCTATGATGATATGCCCGGGCTTAGCACAGATCTAGTGGTACACAAGTTGCCTATCTACTCTGAATGCCGGCCGGTAAAACAAAAGCTGAGGAAATTCAAAATGGACATTAGCGTGAAGATAAAAGAAGAGGTGAATAAGCAGTTTGAGGCAAAGGTCATAAGAGTTACCAAATACCCCACCTGGTTGGCAAATGTTGTGCCGGTCCCGAAGAAAGATGGCAAAACCAGAGTGTGTGTAGACTATAGAGACCTCAACAAAGCCAGTCCGAAGGATGACTTCCCATTGCCAAACATTCACATATTGATCGACAATTGCGCCAAGCATGAAATCGGTTCGTTTGTGGATTGTTATGCAGGTTATCACCAGATCCTTATGGACGAAGAAGATGCTGAGAAAACTGCCTTTCATTACACCTTGGGGAACGTACTGTTACAGAGTAATGCCGTTTGGATTGAAGAATGCTGGGGCAACTTACATGAGGGCAATGACCACTATGTTTCATGATATGATGCATCGAGAAATTGAAGTATATGTGGACGATGTCATCATAAAGTCCAGAAAACAACCTGATCATGTGAAAGATTTGAGGAAGTTTTTCCAAAGACTCCGGAGGTACAATCTAAAGCTCAATCCGGCGAAGTGTGCTTTCGGAGTACCTTCAGGGAAACTACTAGGGTTTATTGTGAGTCGGCGAGGTATTGAACTGGATCCATCAAAGATCAAGGCTATTCAGAGTCTACCTCCGCCGAAGAACAAGAAGGAGGTCATGAGCTTATTAGGAAGGTTGAATTACATCAGTCGGTTCATTGCTCAATTGACATCAACATGCGAGCCGATCTTCAAGTTGTTGAAGAAAGATGCGGCAGTGAAATGGACCGACGAATGTCAGGAAGCCTTCGACAAGATTAAGGAATATTTGGCCAATCCTCCGGTGTTAGTTCCTCCAGAACCAGGGCGACCTCTGATTTTGTATCTGACGGTGTTGGATAACTCTTTCGGTTGTGTACTGGGTCAACATGACGAGACAGGCAAGAAAGAACAAGCCATCTACTACCTCAGCAAAAAGTTTACATCCTACAAGGTGAAGTATACCCAACTGGAAAGAACTTGTTGTGCATTGATTTGGGTGGCTCAGAAGCTAAAGCATTATTTGTCGGCATACACCACGTACTTGATATCACGACTGGATCCTCTCAAGTATATATTTCAGAAGCCTATGCCTACGGGAAGACTGGCCAAATGGCAGATTCTGCTCACGGAATTCGACATTGTCTATGTAACTCGTACGGCAATGAAGGCACAAGCTATTGCGGACCACTTAGCCGAGAATCCGGTGGATGATGAATATGAACCATTGAAAACATACTTTCCGGATGAAGAGGCAATGCTTGTCGAGGAGATGGAGCAAGAGGAGAGGCCGGGATGGAAAATGTACTTTGACGGAGCTGTCAACAGCAGGGGCGTTGGTATCGGAGCGGTACTCATTTCAAGTACGGGTCAACACTATCCCGTTACAGCTCAGCTTCGATTTTTCTGTACCAATAATATGGCCGAATATGAGGCGTGCATCTTGGGATTAAGGATGGCAATTGACATGGGTATTCAAGAGATTTTGGTCATGGGTGACTCGGATCTCTTGGTACACCAAATTCAGGGGGAATGGGAGACACGAGATTTGAAATTGATACCATATCGGTATTGTTTGCACGAGTTGTCTCAAAGATTCCAGTCTATAGAATTCAAGAACATCCCGAGAATGCACAATGAGATTGTAGATGCTTTGGCCACATTGTCCTCTATGTTGCATCATCCGGACAAGACATATATAGATCCACTCCAGATCCAAGTCCGAGATCAGAATGCTTATTGCTTCGTTGTGGAAGAAGAGTCGGATGGAGAGCCGTGGTATCATGATATTAGAGAATACTTGAAAGCTGGAAAATACCCGGAGCAAGCCACCGGAGACCAGAAGAGAGCCATCAGGCGTCTAGCCAATGGATTTTTCTTTAGTGGAGGAGTGGTATAAAAAAGAACACCAGATTTGGGTTTATTGCGGTGTGTGGATGCACAACAAGCAGATGAAATCATGATTGAAGTACATGCTGGAGTATGCGGACCCCACATGAGCGGATATGTTTTAGCAAAGAAGATCTTGAGAGCTGGGTACTACTGGCTCACGATGGAGCGTGATTGTATCAGGGTATGTAAAGAAATGCCATCAATGCCAGGTACATGGGGATCTGATCCATTCTCCGCCTTATGAGCTGCACACAATGTCGGCACCTTGGCCCTTTGTTGCTTGGGGCATGGATGTCATCGGCCCAATAGATCCAGCCGCTTCTAATGGGCACAGGTTTATTCTAGTCGCAATTGATTATTTCACCAAGTGGGTCGAAGCTAAGACATTCAAGGCAGTGACGAAGAAAGCGGTGGTGGATTTTGTGCACGAGAATATTATATGCCGATTTGGAATCCCCAAGGTGATTATCACGGACAATGGAGCCAATTTAAACAGTCACCTCATGGCGGAAGTTTGTGAAAGGTTTAAGATCACACACCGCAATTCCACACCTTACAGGCCAAAGGCGAATGGTGCAGTAGAGGCGGCAAATAAGAACATCAAGAAGATTCTCCGAAAAATGGTGGAGGGATCCAGGCAATGGCATGAAAAGTTACCCTTTGCTCTCATGGGTTACCGCACGACGGTACGTACTTCTATCGGAACCACACCTTATACCCTGGTGTACGGAACGGAGGCTGTTATACCCGCAGAAATAGAAATACCGTCATTGCGAATTATAGCCGAATCTTGAGATAGATGACGATGAATGGGTAAAGGCCCGATTAGAACAGTTGAATTTGATTGATGAGAAGAGATTGGCCGCGATCTGCCATGGACAGTTGTATCAGCGGAGAATGGCCAGAGCATATAATAAGAAGGTACGACCTCGAAAGTTTGAAGTCGGACAACTGGTATTGAGGCGTATCTTACCACATTGGGCAGAGGCAAAAGGAAAGTTTGCGCCGAATTGGCAGGGACCGTTCGTGGTATCACGGGTGTTGTCCAATGGAGCATTATATTTAACAGATGTTGAAGGAAAGTGCGTAGAGACTGCTATCAATTCAGATGCGGTCAAAAGATACTATGTATGATTCCTTTTCAATTATATGTTTTGTATTTTGTTGTGATTTTGGAATTGAAATGACGAAGGCATTTTATTCTCTATCCAAACACTTTATCCATTGATAACCCCTTTGAGCCTTAATGAATGAATTCTTTCATATCCCTCTCTCGGAATCGCTTTAGTGCAATAAGATCGAAATTGCCAGAATGAAAAATGAAATGATGGAAAAATGAAAAAAAAATGAAGAAAAAATGAAATGAAAAAAAAATGAAAATGAAAAGAAAAAGAGAAAAAGACAAGAAATCGGGAAAAAGTCAAAAGAAATCCATCTAACTTATAAAGTTGGATGAACTACGTCTGACTTGATCCCGAAAGGGTACGTAGGCAGCCTCTCTGAGGTTCAGTCACAATAAAGAAAAAATCCAAAAATTCCCCACATATTGAAACTGGGGCAGAAGTTATGTTTAATAATTCCGAGAGTTGTAAATATTTTTAACCCTCGTGAAATTTTGAGCTTTTATATCTTTCTTTCTTAACCCACCCAAAAGCCACGTTACAGTCCAAAGAAAGACCTTCTGATAAATTTTAAAATGATAACAAATACAACGAAGGAGGAGCGAAGCATCGGACAATACCCGTGGAACAGAAAACAAAATACAAAAAGAAAAAATGGAAAAAATGAAAAAAAAATAAAAAAAATGAGAGAGTCTCATCAGTGAAAACCTTAGCCGGCACTTGTGAGGCGATTGCGAGGTTGAGAGAAATAAAATGAGAGAGTCTCATCAGTGAAAACCTTAGCCGGCACTGTGAGGCGATTGTGAGGTTGAGAGAAATAAAATGAGAGAGTCTTATTGGTGAAAACCTTTCGAGGCACCGTAAGGCGATCGTGAGGACTATCAAAAAGAGAAAAGGCAACAAAAAGAGTATCGGTTTTGGGTCAAAGGCAATTCAGAGTCAGAATAATGATTGGAACGAACTGGGTCAGAGTTTAAATACATGGCATGGTCAGCGGAATCAGCCAGCAAATACCCGGATAAGTTCTGTCATCTCTCCAAAACACCCTTACTTTTCTTTCATTTTCTGCATTTCATTGTTTACCTTTTTGAGAGCTAACTACCGGCTCCCGATAACGGAAGTTGAAACAACACTGGATCAGAAAGGATAGAAGATTAGGGAAGGGAATAAAGAAGCTTGGCAAACATGGCCAAAGAAAAAGAAAACAAAACAAAAATGGAGAAATGAGAAAATACAAAAAGAGTCTGCAAGGGACAAGAAGTTGAAAGTCATGCAACATGAGAAAGCAAAAACAAAGGAAGCAATAAGAAGTGGGGACGGCGGATGCCAGTTGCCAGCAGTTTATATCTAATAAATTTTGTTTCATGCAGGAACAAATTGTCACTAATCACTTTAAAGTGAATGTGACCAATGTGGAAAATTTAAAATACCAAAAAGAGAAAGTCCGCCGAATAAGTGGAGAAATTCACAGGGCAAGAGATAAGTTGGTAAAAAGAAAATACCAAAAAGAGGAAGGTAACATCTTCTAAAATCCACTCCCCAGTCCTCAGGCTGTGGGAATACTTTCTGCATCGCATTGCACGTTTAATTCCTGTTAGGTGCCCACCTTCTAATACGGGAATACTTTTCTGCATCGCATTGCACGTTTAAATTCTGTTAGGCGCCCACCTTCTAATACGGGAATATTTTCTGCATCGCATTGCACGTTTAAATTCTGTTAGGTGCCCACCTTCAAATACGGGAATATTTTTCTGCATCGCATTGCACGTTTAATTTTCGTTAGGTGCCCACCTTCAAATACGGGAATATTTTTCTGCATCGCATTGCACGTTTATTTTCTGTTAGGTGCCCACCTTCGAATACGGGAATATTTTTCTGCATCGCATTGCACGTTTAATTTATGTTAGGTGCCCACCTTCGAATACGGGAATACTTTTCTGCATCGCATTACACGTTTAATTTCTGTTAGGTGCCCACCTTCAAATACGGGAATACTTTCTGCATCGCATTGCACGTTTAAATTCTGTTAGGTGCCCACCTTCTAATACGGGAATACTTTTCTGCATCGCATTGCACGTTTAAATTCTGTTAGGTGCCCACCTTCTAATACGGGAATATTTTCTGCATCGCATTGCACGTTTAAATTCTGTTAGGCGCCCACCTTCAAATACGGGAATATTTTCTGCATTCGCATTGCACGTTTAAATTCTGTTAGGTGCCCACCTTCTAATACGGGAATACTTTTCTGCATCGCATTGCACGTTTAAATTCTGTTAGGTGCCCACCTTCTAATACGGGAATATTTTCTGCATTCGCATTGCACGTTTAAATTCTGTTAGGCGCCCACCTTCTAATACGGGAATATTTTCTGCATCGCATTGCACGTTTAAATTCTGTTAGGCGCCCACCTTCAAATACGGGAATATTTTCTGCATTCGCATTGCACGTTTAAATTCTGTTAGGTGCCCACCTTCAAATACGGGAATATTTTTCTGCATCGCATTGCACGTTTAAATTCCGTTAGGTGCCCACCTTCTAATACGGGAATATTTTTCTGCATCGCATTACACGTTTAAATTCTGTTAGGTGCCCACCTTTAAATACGAAAATATTTTCTGCATCGCATTGCACGTTTAAATTCTGTTAGGTGCCCACCTTCAAATACGGGAATATTTTATGCATCGCATTGCACGTTTAAATTCTGTTAGGTGCCCACCTTCAAATACGGGAATATTTTCTGCATCGCATTGCACGTTTAAATTCTGTTAGGTGCCCACCTTCAAATACGGGAATATTTTCTGCATCGCATTGCACGTTTAAATTCTGTTAGGTGCCCACCTTCTAATACGGGAATATTTTCTGCATCGCATCGCACGTTTAAATTCTGTTAGGTGCCCACCTTCTAATACGGGAATATTTTCTGCATCGCATTGCACGTTTAAATTCTATTAGGCGCCCACCTTCAAATACGGGAATATTTTCTGCATTCGCATTGCACGTTTAAATTCTGTTAGGTGCCCACATTCTAATACGGGAATACTTTTCTGCATTTGCATTGCACGTTTAATTTATGTTAGGTGCCCACCTTCTAATACGGGAATATTTTTCTGCACATCATGGTTTATATAGTTAAAAGCCCACACTAGGGCAGAAAAAGAAAAAGAGGTAGTTTGTAGTTTTGTTTTGAGCAGGTTCAGCTTGAGATCAAGAAAAACAAGAAAATCAACAAAAAAGAGAGTCAACAAGAAAAACAAGAAAATCAACAAAAAGAGAGAGTCAGCATCAAAGAAAATCAACAAAAAGGGAAGATTCTGCATCACCGGAAAGGGAAGAAGAGCAAAAGCTAGATTAAGAACAATTGTAATTGTAGGATCATAGCTTAGAATAGCTTCTTCATTTTACATTTTCCCCCCCGGTGTAATAAGGAGTAAGTCAGCAGGTCTCAACAGTGTCAATGCAACAGTGAGTCCGGTAGTTTTTAAAACTGCCAGACCTTCCCGAACTACACTGACCTGATTCCTGTTTAGCCCAGGATATGTAGGCAACCTCTAAAGCAGGGTGCGGTCAAAAGGTTTTCAAAAATGCTTTCACGGAATGTGCCGATGTGCAAAAATCTCTCATTACTTCTCACTTGTCTTTGCACTGAAACTCTTCGTGTTCCCGAGCAAAGAGGGGCAGCTGTGAGCACATGATTTTTGCACCGAGCAAACAATTCTAAAATTAAAATAAATATATTTTTTTTTTTTTGAGTGCAATTACTTGCTTTGTTTGGAATTAGCTATACTTTTGAGTTTGAATAAGTAGAAATTAGAAGAAAATCAAAAAATAGGCTAAGTAATTAATTGTTAGTTTATTTAGTTAGAAAATTAACAAAATAGTTTAAATAGGAGAAAATAAAGAAAAATAGCAGAAAAATTGCAAAAATTACTAAATAATTAGAGTAGGTAGGAAATTAAGTTTTATATTTTTCCATAAAAGAAAAAGAAAAAAAAAAGAAAATACATAAAAATAGATTAATATCAGAAAATACAAAAATTGGTAGTGTATTAAGCTTGGGCCAATTTGAATTGAATTGGGAGGCCCAAGAACTTAAGCCCAACGGACCCGGTCCAATGGTTTTAAGCAAAGGTGATCTCGGCCGTTCGCTTCCTCGAATCAACGGTTGAAAATAATAGTTGAATTATAATTGAATTGATTAATGCTGAGATTCAATCTCAGCCGTCCATTTAAGACTGATCCAACGACTAAAGACCTTAGTCTCATAAGCAATCAAACGACGCCGTTTTAGTAACGTGCGTGTGAGCCGTTCATCTCCATCAATTGGACGGCTCAGATTATCTCGGATGCCTTGGCTATATAAGGCCCTTGTCTGAATGAATTTGGCCATTTCTCTATATGCCAAACCCTAGCCGCCCCTGATTCTCTTCATCTTCTTCATCATCTTCATCCAGCAACCCTAAATAGCCATGGCGGCCACCACCTTCCACGGTGGTCGCCGGCCTCCTCTTACCTCTCCCCTCTTCTTCTCTCTTCTTCTTTACCCATAACACACCCAAAACCCTAAAAAACAAACCCTGTTCTTCAAGTCCCGGTCACCGGAGTTACACCGGTGACCACCAAAGTATGAATCTCACCCCAAAACCAATGCCAATCTATTCCCCTTCCTTTGATCTACACCCCTATATCATTCACTTCTCTCGAATATGTCCCAATCGCTTCGAATATCCGAAAAAGGGTCGTCGGAACCCTAACTCCGGCGACCCCCAAACTTAAAACACCCAAGGCCTTGTCTTTTTACACCAATAAATACCCCCACAAACTCAGAACCACAAAAGGCTTAGTCTTTAAGCCTTAGAAGAAAGCCAGAGAAAAAATTGAAAAAAAAAGAGTTCTGAAAAAGAATAAAGAAAAGAAAACAAGAAGAAGAGAAAAGGTCTAATGTGACGACCCAAAGGGTCATCACTTATTTTATTAATAATTTCGAGCTTCTGAGGCCTTGAAAACCTCATTCTATGTTGCCTCGATTTACGTGCACGATCCGAGCATGTAGCCGGAAAGATTTTGTGATAGAAAATATGAATTTTATGAGAAATTTGGATAAAAATGATATTAATATTGATATGGTTGACTTCGGTCAACATTTTTGGTAAACGGACCCGGACCCGAGATTGGATGGTCCCGAGAGGTCCGTAGAAAAATATGGGACTTGGACATGTGTCCGGAGTCGAATTCTGAGGCCTAGAGCCCAAGTTATGAATTTTTATGTGAAATTGTTTTTGATGCAATTATTAAAGGAAATAAATTAATAGACCTTGGTATCGGGCTCGTATTTTGGTTCCGACGCCCGGTACAAGTCTTAAATATTATATATGTGATTTCTGTAAAGTTTGGTGACATTTGGATGTCGTTTGAGAGGTTTTGGACCTTGAGTTCCAAGTTAAGAAGTTTTGAAAATCAAAAGTATGAAAATCATGAGTTTGAGGCTCGATTTGATTAAAACGAAGTGATATTGGCGATATGATCGCACGAACAAGTCCATAATGTGTTTTTGAGGTTGTGTACATGTTTGGTTTGGAGCCCGGGGGCTCGGGTAAAGATTTGATAGGCCGTTGGATGAAAATCTGAATTTTGAACTGCTGGTTTTTTTCACCCAGTTGTTGGCTTCGCAATTGCGAAGAATTTCTCGCAATTGCGAAGGTGACAGACCAAGGCAGGGTTCGCAAATGCGAACCCCTGATCGCAAATGCGAAGGAAGCCTTGTTCGCAAATGCGAACAATTGTTCGCATTTGCGAAGGTCCCCAGTGCTGCCTATGTTCGCAAATGCGAACAATAGTTCGCAAATGCGAACGTTTCCCAAAACCGCCTTGGTTCGCAAATGCGAACCATTGTTCGCAAATGCGAACACTGCCTTATACAGCATGTGTTCGCAAATGCGAACATCCCTTGACTGCCAGTGTTCGCAAATGCGAACAAATGTTCGCAAATGCGAACTTCCCACCCTTAGTATATTTTTCAAACTCCAGAAATTGGTCGGGGTTCGCAATTGCGAACCCATGTTCGCAAATGCGAACACAGAGACCTGAAAAACACGAATTTCAGTCATTTCTTCATTTTCACAAAACCAAAACACCCATTTGCGACTCTTCAAGGATTTCTTCTTCATCAAAACGATTGTAAGTCACTTTTTACTTAATTCTTTCAATTCCTAACATCATTAAACATGTTTTTCATAAGAAATCAATGATTTTCATGGTAAAATTCTTGTTTTTGTTAGAAAATAGGGTTTTTCATAAATTGGGGAATTGGACCTCGAATTGAGGTCCGATTTTGAAACAAATTATATACATGAACTCGTGGGGGGATGGGTAACCGGATTTTGGTCCTAACCCCGAATTCCGACCATGTGGGCCGGGGTTGAAATTCACTATTCATGGCAGAATGTTGTAAAAGTTGTATTTGGTATTAAGAATTAGTTTGTGGAGTAGAATTGATGATATCAAATCAATTGTGTATAGATATGGTTGGATTGGAGCCAAATTGAAAGAAAAGACATTTCCACGGATTGGATTGTTCATAAGCATTCGAGGTAAGTGTTTGTTCTATCCTAGCTTGAGGGAATAGGATTATGTGTTATGTGTTATGTGATCGAGTGCGGTGTATGGGCTGTGGTGGCGAGCATCCATACACTGGCGTCTAGTATGACCGTGAGTCGATGGAAAATAATTATTTTGAGATATATATTACAGACGAATCGTCATTGTTCTCCCTTGTTGGGACTTGTCGTGAAGATTATTATTGATTGCCCTTGATGGGACGGATTATAAATTACTGTTTCTTTCTCTACCCTTAACTGTGATTGTTATTTGGGTGAGGAAGAGTGATAATGCACGAAGGGTGATGCCGTGCCCTGTTCTTGAACCATGTACGAAGGATCATGCCGTACTATGGATGTGAGGATGAGAGTAAAAGCACGAAGGGTGATGCCGTGCAATTGTTTGCTATTCCTTGACTTGATATTACTTGTTTTTCCATTATATTTTATTTCGGGTAATGTCGTGCAACTATTTGCCATTCCTTGACTTGATATTACTTGTGTTTCTATTATACCTTGTTTTCCTTGTGAACTTATTGATTGTTATTTGGGTGAGGAAGAGTGATAATGCACGAAGGGTGATGCCGTGCCATGTTTATTTATTTATGCACGAAGGATCATGACGTGCCCTGTTCTTGAACCATGTACGAAGGATCATGCCGTACTATGGATGTGAGGATGAGAGTAAAAGCACGAAGGGTGATGCTGTGCAACTGTTTGCTATTTCTTGAATTGATATTACTTGTGTTTACATTACACTTTGTTTTTCCTTGTGAAATTATTAACTGTGGTTAATTGTTGAATTCATTAAGATATTCCTTATTGTGTTATTACTTGATTATTTCTTGTTATTTTGTGGTACACATATATATATATTGAATTGCACAGGTTTATGTGAGTGTCTGGTCCTAGGCTTGTCACTACTTCGCCGGGATAGGCCGGGCACTTACCAGCACATGGGGTCGGTTGTGCTGATGCTACACTTCTGTGCGCTTTTGCACAGGTCCAGGTTACGATCAGGAGCAGCAGCAGCAGTAAATAGATTGCGTGGGAGTTGATCACATTTGGGACCAAGGTAGCTTGCAGACGTCCGCAGGCCCGGCGTCTCTTTCTCTATTTATGTTAATGGCTGTAGTCTCATTGTTCCGAGACAAACAGTATTATGTTATATTTCCTTCAGACTTTTATGTGTAGTATTTCATAGTAGTTTGTGAGTTGGTGACTCCACGTCTTGGGTAGAGGATTTCAGTATAATTTTCACCTTGTGATTTGTTATTTCCATTTCAATAAAGTATTTCGCATTTATTTAATTAAAATTGTGTTAAAAACAGGATAGTATGAATACAGTGGCTTGCCTAGCTACCACGAGTAGGCGCCATCACGATTCCTATGTTGGGGGAAAATCCGGGTCGTGACATCTAAGAGTCTGAAAACCTGAAAAGAAAAGAGAATAAGAAAATAGGAAGCTCAGGGGACAGGCCCTGCAAGCTAAGTCCCCCGACCCCTATCTGCTTTATTTTATGCATTTTTGTTTAATTCTTGTGAGTTTGCATGCCTATGAATGTCTGTTTTCATTCTGTTCTTCATGTTAGTTCTAGGGTTTTGCTTTGCTGGCTTTGTTTTCATCTGAGTTTTCTTGCCTTGGATGTCTCAGTATGAATGTCTGTTTTCGTTCCTGTTCTTCATGTTAGTCATAGGATTCTGGTATTCGCTTCTCTTTTGTTTAACACTTTCGTCCATGATTTGATTATGTTTGGTTATGTTCTCATGGTTCTGTAGTTCTTAGTCGGCCCTTTGATATCTCTTCTGCACATCTTATCTGTTTCTCGCATGTTGATTTTAGGGTTCTATGTTTGCTTGCTTTCACTTGTTCATGCTTTCCTTCTCTGACTTTGTTTTTGTTCATCTTCTGTTTTTTTTTTTTGATTCATCTTCTTCTGTTCCACATCATGTCCTATTCGTTTCTCTGCGACTGTATCTATTTCTTCGAATCTGTCCATCTTCTAGGATCCTGTTATGTTAGGATTCTCTATCTCTTTGTTTATCATTTGCTCTCCTCTTTCTATGTTAATCTCTCCTGTTTATCCGCATGATTAGTCATAAAGTTCTTACCAATTGTTTCTTCTTTTGTTTCACATCTTTGGCATGTTGCTCTGATAATTAACCATAAGGTGTCTTAGCTTGCTCTTCTTTAGCTTGTTAATGATGGGATTATGTTATTTGTCTTATGTTTATCCCATGATAATTTGTTCTAGTATGTTTCTTTACTTTTTCTCCATGCCTTGCATCTCTTCATCCTCATCTTTAGATTTAGGTTCATATTTGGGAAAGCTTTAGATTAATAGGTTTGAATGAGTTTCTTCTGGCATGTCTCATGTTTGGTTACAATGTTAAGATTAACAGATTAGCCTCATATCTGATTTGGTTCTGTTTTATCTTTTCCCTTTCATCTCAACCATGATTTGATTGTAGTCGGCTTGATCCTAGTTCTTTATGAGTCTCACTGTCTTCTTTTAGCATAAGTCAAAATTGGCCATTAGACTCTTCTGTTTACCTGAGGATCACTACTTCAAATAACACCTTCACATGCACGTCCTTGATCTTTCTTGGGTCACTTTTGCATGATCTTCTTTGCTTCTCCATATCTCTCTTATTTCTCATTTTCACTTTTCACATGTATACATCAAGCTAGGGTTGATACTTGAAAGTAAAATCTGATTACCATGCTTATGTTATGTCTAGTTGAATCTGTTGACTGTTTTTGTGAGAACTTAGTGTCTATGTACCTATAACCATGAATGCTAAGTAGGTTTTGGCTTTCCAGTGAATCACTCAACATGAAATTGATCGTAACTCATGCCTGCTTAATGTTTAATTAACACTGTACCACTTGAAATTGAGTTTGTAAGTCTGATTAATTAAAATTCAACATTATCCAACTCCTTTTCTGAATTTTGATTAGTTGATAAACATATTTGGTTTCATGTGTTTATGTGTGCAATTGCATGTTGAAATGGCTAGGTTTGCAATAGTTTGATGTTAAGTATGAACACTGTTGATGCTTATTATGCTTAGGAGGATTGGTTATAGCTGTTAGTACTAAGTTCCATGAAAGTGGTTAGTTTTTAAATAGGATAAAACACTGAAAATGCATAATTAGGCTATAAGTTAAATAATTGGCTTAAGAATGGTCAACCTTGCAAAGGGTTGACCTATTCTATAAAGCCCTAACACACAGTCCACTTTAAAAGTGGCTGGTTGTGCAAAAGGGCTATGTCTGCAAATGCAGACTAGCCCAGGCTCTCTTTAGAGCCCTGAACAGCAAAGTGGCCAAACCTGTAAAGGTTTTGGGCCCAGCTGTTCAGTATTTGGCTTTGATAGCCCAAGCTAAGTCTCAACTTGAGACTGGCTAGTTCTTAAATAGTTAATCTCAATAATAAAACAGGCTAGTCCTGCAATTAGCTTTAAATTGGAATAAATTGGTCTTAATTGACTGGAATTAGTTTAAATAGGCTAAAACTGAAATAGTTCTTTAAAGTAGAAGTGGCCAGCCCTTAAATACTAATGCCAGGGCTGGCTATTAGTTAAATAAGTCCAAAGAAGCTGAAAATCTAACCTAGGTAAGCTGGTAAATCAGCAGTGCCCTTAGGGGCACAATTGGGAATTAAAAAGGTAGAACAGTAATAGTTTAGAACTTAAAAGGGTAATGGAGTCATTCATACCCCTGATTTCTGCAATTTTGCAGAGATTTAAGGGTATAATGGTCTCCTAAAAATGGGAAATCTGTAAAAATCTCAAACCCTTAGGGATACACTAGTAAAAACCCCTAAAAGGAATCTTTAGAACCTTCCAGCACATGTTGGAAGGATTTCTGTTAACAGAAATAGGGGCTAAAGTGCATGATTCATAAATTTAGGAGGGGGATAAGTGGGATTAATCCCATACTTCCTCCCCAAGTCTTCAGCCCTAAAAATAACTATAAATACCTCTTAAAAAGGGGCTGAAAGGGGGTTCCAATCGGAGAGTAATCTGAAAACACACCTAAGCTGAAATTCATACAAAAGTTTCAGAGTTTAAAATAGCAATAGAATAGTAGGATTTCTGGGTTTTTCTATCGGTTTTTGCTGGGTTTCTTAGCTCGCTGTTGCTGGGTTATTCTACTATTGTTGCTGTGTTGCTGTGTTGCTGTGCTTTCTTCATCTCACTGTTGCATTGCTGATTGAGTCATTGCTGTCTGCTTCTACCCCTTAGAACTCATCGGTTTTTTCTTTGCTTTGATTCAGGTACATTACTCTTACATTTGAAGCTGTAATCCTGAGTTGTTGAAATGAGAATGAAGCTACGAATCTGATTCTGTTTAGTTGTAGTAGCAGTTTAGTTTAGTAGTTTAAATTTGTAATTTATTCATTGTAAGTCTTCTATAATAGCTGAAAAACAGAAACCAAACAGAAACAATGTAATAGCCTAGAATAAGTAGTATAATAGTAGTGTAGTGGTAGTAGTAGCATATCACATAGTATTAATTAGGTAAAAGCTCTAAAATATAAGATAGCTAATATAGTTTTCGAACCATTCATCATTCATTTTAGCTTCCGTAATTCATAATCACCTAGATATAAGCCTTATGTCTGAACACAAAGAAGTCCTGAAGTAGTGATAATATTAGGAAAGATCATCTTTAATTGGGTTCATAATCTGTTAATGAGCCAAGCTTGAAGTAAAATCAGTTGTTTGATCATAAGCTGCTAAGTATTTAAGTTCCATTAATAATTATGTAAACCGGTGATTAGTCTATCCATAAACATAGGTTCAAAATGTGATTAAGTTTAAACAAAGGGGAAAACAAGTAGTCATTGAAACAATTTGAATAAGACAGATTTATGATTAGTCCACAATGAAACCAGTAGTATGATTCAGTTTAAGCGAGTAACTTGTTTAACTTCTTTTAGATTTTATAATTAGCCAAATTGTTCTTGATCAGTGTTAATAGATAGTTAAACCACGTTCTTAGATCCCTTTTCATTTTTACCAGTTAAACAATTAGATAATAGTATAGAACTTTAGTTGTAAATTGATTTGGAAACAGTCGTTGCTCTGTATATTCATTTTTTAATATCTGATTAATAAAAATGTTCAAGTTTTACCTCTTAATTACGTGTATTTATCATACTGTGAAATGGTGTTTCTGTATTGCTAATTCATTTGGTTTGGGCCCAAAACATAACGTGGGCTTGAACTATGATATTATTCGACTGGGCTGCCCAAATATGAATCTAAAGACTGCCTGGACACATCTGGTACTAAGCTGAAGACCCAGGCCCAAACCAGCAATCAAAATTACGGGCCTGGATTATTAGCAATACGAATAAGGCAAAAACAATGTATAGCAAATGTAGTTGAACAAAAATAGGACCGGACTTAATAAATTAAATTGGGACGAGCCTCGCCCGAATAACACCGGGGCCCCCCATTTAGTAATAAGATAATATAGTTGAATCGGAGAGGTTAATAGCGAATTTCATAACCTCTCCCAAAGTTTAAAAAGCCGATATAGACTATCTTAAGGCACGATTTTAATATATCTTCCTATGAATGAGTGTGCACTTGGTGCGACTCAAATCCAAATCTCGGTAAAGCTGAGATACACCAAAAGTCATAGGCGTACTGGTTGCGGTATGACTCGAGGCGTGTTTTCGCGATACCGCAAATTCCTAAAAATAATATTTTAACGTAAAAGCATATTATGTTGTTTAAAATCTATAATTGAGTCAAACAAAAGTCAAGAACGACAGTGGAGCGACCGTGCTAAAACCACGGAATCCGGGAGTGCCTAACACCTTCTCCCGGGTTAACAGAGTTCCTTATCCGGATCTCTGCTTCGCATACATTTATAAGAGTCAAAATTCCTCGGATTCGGGATTAACCGGTGACTTGGGACACCATTGTCATTCCCAAGTGGCGACTCGATTAATCTCTAATAAAATCCCGAACCGATTGTCCTTAAATTGGAAAAACTCCTTCCCTTACGTTATTTTATCCGTTTTGGGTAATTGAGCGTCGGGGTATACCCTACAAGTGTATTTACACGCATTTAAGCAGTGTGGGGTAGTAAAAAGGGAGGTGTGACAAAATTCACAAGGAAAAACAAAGTATAATGTAAATACAAGTAATATCAACTCAAGAAATAGCAAGCAATTGCACGGCATCACCCTTCGTGTTTTTACTCTCATCCTCACCAGATAAACAAATAAAGTGCACGGCATCACCCTTCGTGTTTTTACTCTCATCCTCACCAAATAAATAAATAAAGTACACGGCATCACCCTTCGTGCTTTTACTCTCATCCTCACATCCATAGTACGGCATGATCCTTCGTACATGGTTCAATAACAAGGCACGGCATGATCCTTCGTGCATAATCAATAAATAAACATGGCACGGCATTAACCTTCGTGCATAAATAAATAAAACATGGCACGGCATCACCCTTCGTGCATTATCACTCTTCCTCACCCAAATAACAATCACAGTTAAGGGCAAAGAAAGAAACAACAATTCATAAACCGTCCCATCAAGGGCAATCAATAATAATCTTCACAACAAGTCCCAACAAGGGAGAACAATAACAATTCATCTGTAATATATCTCAAAATAATTATTTTCCAACGACTCACGGTCATACTAGACGCCGGTGTATGGATGCTCGTCACCACAGCCCATACACCGCACTCGATCACATAACACATAACACATAATCCTATTCCCTCAAAGCTAGGATAGAACAAACACTTACCTCGAATGCTTATGAACAATTCAATCCGTTGAAATGTCTTTTCTTTCAATTTGGCTCCAATCCAACCGTATCTATACACAATTGATTTAATATCATCAATTCTACTCAACAAACTAATTCTTAAGACCAAATACAACTTTTACAACATTCTGCCCGGAATAGTGAATTTCAACCCCGGGCCCACATGGTCGGAACTCGGGGTTAGGACCAAAATCCGGTTACCCATCCCCCCACGAGTTCATGTATATGATTTGTTTCAAAATCGGACCTCGATTCGAGGTCCAATTCCCCAATTTATGAAAAACCCTATTTTCTAACAGAAACAAGAATTCTACCATGAAAATCATTGATTTCTTATGAAAAACATGTTTAATGATGTTAGCAATTGAAAGAATTAAGTAAAAAGTGACTTACAATCGTTTTGATGAAGAAGAAATCCTTGAAGAATCGCAAATGGGTGTTTTGTTTTTGTAAAATGTGAAGAAATGACTGAAATTCGTGTTTTTCAGGTCTCTGTGTTCGCATTTGCGAACATGGGTTCGCAATTGCGAACCCCGACCAATTTCTGGAGTTTGAAAAATAAGCTAAGGCTGGGAAGTTCGCATTTGCAAACATTTGTTCGCATTTGCGAACACTGGCAGTCAAAGGGATGTTCGCATTTGCGAACCAATGTTCGCATTTGCGAACCAATGTTCGCATTTGCGAACACATGCTGTATAAGGCAGTGTTCGCATTTGCGAACAATGGTTCGCATTTGCGAACCAAGGCAGTATGGGAAATGTTCGCATTTGCGAACATAGGCAGCACTGGGGACCTTCGCAAATGCGAACAATTGTTCGCATTTGCGAACAAGGCTGGCTTCGCATTTGCGATCAAGGTTCGCATTTGCGAGCCTTGCCTTACATTGTCCCCTTCGCAATTGCGAGAAATTCTTCGCAATTGCGAAGCCAACAGCTGGGTGAAAAAAACCAGCAGTTCAAAATTCAGAATTTCATCCAACGGCCTATCAAATCTTTACCCGAGCCCCCGGGCTCCAAACCAAACATGTACATAACCTCAAAAACACATTATGAACTTGTTCGTGCGATCACATCGCCAATATCACCTCGTTTTCATCAAATCAAGCCTCAAATGCATGATTTTCATACCTTTAGTTTTCAAAACTTTCAAACTTGGGACTCGAGGTCCAAAACATCTCAAACGACATCCAAATGTCACCAAACTTTACAGAAATCACATATATAATATTTAAGACTTGTAACGGGCGTCGGAACCAAAATACGAGCCCGATACCAAGGTCAATTAATTTATTTCCTTTAATAATTACATCAAAAACAATTTCACATAAAAATTCATAACTTGGGCTCTAGGCCTCGGAATTCGACTCCGGACGCATGTCCAAGTCCCATATTTTCCTACGGACCTCTCGGGACCATCCAATCTCGGGTCCGGATCCGTTTACCAAAAATGTTGACCGAAGTCAACCATATCAATATTAATATCATTTTTTATCCAAATTTCTCATAGAATTCATATTTTCTATCAAAAAATCTTTTCGGCTACATGCTCGGATCGTGCACGTAAATCGAGGCAACATAGAATGAGGTTTTCAAGGCCTCAGAAGCTCGAAATGATTAATTAACTAAGTGATGACCCTTTGGGTCGTCACAATCTCCACCTCTAAAACAACCGTTAGTCCTCGAACGGAAAAAAGAAAGAAGTACCTGAGTCAGGAAACAAGTGTGGGTAGCGGCTCCGCATATCAGACTCGGACGGTCGATGCCTCAGGAGGCTGACCTCTCCACTGAACACGCACAGAAGGATAACTCTTCGACCTCAGCCGTCGAACCTGCCGGTCTAGAATAGCCACCGGCTCCTCCTCGTAGGATAGATCATTGTCCAATTGGACAGTACTAAAGTCTAACACATGTGTGGGATCGCCGTGGTATCTCCGAAGCATAGATACGTGAAAAACTGGATGTACGACTGATAAGCTAGGCGGCAAAGCTAATCTGTAAGCCACCCCTCCCACTCTGTCTAGAATCTCAAATGGACCAATATACCTAGAGCTGAGCTTGCCCTTCTTGCCAAACCTCATCACGCCCTTCATAGGCGACACCCGGAGCAATACTCGTTCACCGACCATGAAATCTACATCTCGAACCTTACGATCCGCATAAGTCTTTTGCCTGGACTGAGCTGAACGCAATCTCTCCTGAATAGTCTTGACCTTATCCAAGGCCTCCTGAACTAAGTCCGTACCCAACAACCGAGCCTCTCCCGGTTCAAACCATCCAACTGGTGATCGACATCGCCTACCATACAACGCCTCATACGGAGCCATCTGGATGCTAGACTGGTAGCTGTTATTGTAGGCGAACTCTGCTAATGGCAGAAACTGGTCCCACGAGCCTCCGAAATCAATAACACAGGCTCGAAGCATGTCCTCAAGAATCTGAATAGTCCTCTCGGACTGGCCATCCGTCTGAGGATGAAATGCTGTACTCAGCTGAACCTGGGTGCCTAACTCCCGCTGGACCGCTCTCCAGAACCGCGAGGTAAACTGTGTTCCCCGATCAGAGATAATAGATACTGGCACCCCATGGAGACGAACAATCTCCCTAATGTAAATCTCCGCTAACCTCTCCGACGAGTAGGAGACAGATACTGGAATAAAGTGTGCTGATTTGGTCAGCCTATCAACAATGACCCAAATAGCATCAAATTTCCTCCGAGTCAAAGGAAGTCCAGTAACGAAGTCCATAGTGATCCGCTCCCATTTCCACTCGGGAATTTCAATCCTGTGGAATACACCACCAGGTCTCTGGTGCTCATATTTCACCTGCTGACAATTTAGACACCGAGCGACATACGCGACGATATCTTTCTTCATTCTGCGCCACCAATAGTGTTGCCGTAAGTCCTGGTACATCTTCGCGGCGCCTGGGTGAATAGAATACCGCGAACTGTGGGCCTCTGCTAAGATCAACTCTCGAATTCCTTCGACATTGGGCACACAAACTCGACCATGCAATTTCAATACCCCATCATCATCTAGATTTACCTGTGTGGCACCTCCCCGCTGTACTGTATCTCTCAACTCACGCAAATGAGGATCATCAAATTGCCTCTCACGGATACGCTCTAATAAAGAAGAACGAGCGGCCGTGCAGGCTAACACTCTGCTAGGCTCAGAAATGTCTAATCTCACGAACCGGTTGGCTAAGGCATGGACATCTAGAGCTAATGGTCTCCGATTGACCGGAATATATGCAAGACTACCCATGCTGGCATACTTTCTACTCAATGCATCGGCCACGACATTGGCCTTACCTGGGTGATATAATATAGTAACATCATAGTCTTTTAGCAACTCTAACCATCTCCGTTGTCGTAGATTCAACTCCTTCTGTTTGAACAAGTACCGTAGGCTTTTGTGATCAGTGTACACCTCACATGTCACACCATATAGATAATGCCTCCAGATCTTTAAGGCATGAACCACTGCTGCTAACTCAAGATCATGAGCTGGATAATTCTTCTCATGTATCTTTAATTGCCTCGAAGCATAAGCGATAACCTTACCATCCTGCATCAATACCGCTCCAAGCCACGTACGGGATGCATCACAATAAACTGTATAAGGCCCTATACCTGTAGGTAGTACCAATACTGGTGCGGTGGTCAAGGCTGTCTTGAGCTTCGAAAGCTCGCCTCACACTCCTCGAACCACACAAATGGACACCCTTCCGGGTCAAACTGGTCATCGGGGCTGCAATAGAGAAAACCCTCTACAAAACGACGGTAGTAACACTGCTAATCCCAAGAAACTCCGGATCTTGGTCACTGAAGCTGGTCGAGGCCAGTTGCGGACTGCCTCGATCTTCTTTGGGTCTACCGAATACCTTCCACGGATACGATGTGACCCGGAAATGCTACCGAACTCGACCGAACTCACATTTAGAAAATTTGGCATATAGTCGGTTATCTTTCAGAGTCTGAAGAACCACTCTGAGGTGCTTGCTCGTGCTCTTCCTGGCTGCGGGAGTACACCGGGATGTCATCTATGAAGACTATCACGAACGGATCTAAGTAAGGCCTGAATACCCGATTCATCAACTCCATGAATGCTGCTGGGGCATTGGTCGACCCGAAGGACATGACCAAGAACTCATAATGCCCATATCTAGAGCGAAAGGTTGTCTTAGGAATGTCGGCCGCCCTGATCTTCAGCTGATGGTAGCCTGACCTCAAGTCTATCTTAGAGAATACCCTCGCTCACTGGAGCTGGTCAAACAAATCATCAATCCTCGGCAGTGGATATTTATTTTTGATAGTCACCTTGTTTAACTGCCGGTAATCAATACACATCCGCATCGAGCCATCCTTCTTTTTTTACAAATAATACAGGTGCTCCCCAGGGGGAAACACTGGGCCTGATAAAGCCCTTCTCAAGAAGGTCCTGCAACTGATCTTTCAACTCTTTTAACTCCGGCGGGGGCCATACGATAGGGTGGAATAGAGATGGGCTGAGTGCCCGGTGCCAAATCAATACAGAAATCAATATCCCTGTCGGGTGGCATGCCCGGCAGGTCTGAAAGAAAAACCTCCGGAAACTCCCGTGCAATAGGGACCGACTCAATGGAAGGAACTTCTGCGCTGGAATCACGAACATAAGCCAGATAAGCTAGACACCCCTTCTCGACTATGTGTCGAGCCTTAACATAAGAAATAACGGTGCGAACGGAGTGGCTTGAGGTACCTTTCCACTCTAGTCGGGTTGATTCTGGCAAGGCTAAGGTCACCGTCTTAGCATGGCAATCAAGAATAGCATGGTATGGGGACAACCGGTCCATCCCCAATATGACATCAAAATCTACCATATCCAAAAGCAACAGATCGACACGGGTCTCGAGACCCCCAAATATAACTACGCACGAACGGTGCACCCGATCGACTACAATGGAGTCACCCACTGGTGTAGCCACATAAACTGGAATATCCAGAGCATGGCTGGGCACGGCCAAATACGGTGCGAAGTAGGAAGACACATAGGAATATGTAGATCCGGGGTCAAATAATACTGAAGCACCTCTGCCACACACAAGAATAGTACCTGTAATCACGGCATCTGATGCCTCTGCCTCTGGCCTGGCTGGTAAAGCATAGAATCGGGGATCTGCACCTCCCCTCTGAGCTGCGTCTCTAGGACGACCATCAACTGGCTGACCTCTACCTCTGGCTGGACGGTCTCCGCCTCTACGGTCTCGACCTCCACCTCTATAATCTCTACCCCCGCCTCTGGCTGGCTGGGCAGGCTGAGGGTCAGCTGGGGCCTGAATCATATGACGAGGACCTCGCTGCTGAGAGTTGCCCACTGCTAGAGGGCAATACCTGATAAAATGACACGGGTCACCACAACCGTAGCAACTCTTGGGCTGATGGGGCTGCTGGCCCTGACGAACCGAATGGCCTCCACGAACACTGCGAAGAGGCCGAGCATTAATAGGAGGCTGGTATGAATAATGTCCCCGAGAACCACGATCACCGATCCACCACGTGAAGCTCGAAGGGCGGAATGAAAAGGCTCGGAGGACCGGCCTCTATCAAAGGATTCTGTGCTACCGGAGGAAGAACCGCCAAACCCTGCCGAATGACGAGGCCTCTTATCCGAAGAATAACCGCCTCCCACAGCGAGAGCCATCTCGACTAGCGTGCTGCATTGGCCGCCTCCCGAAATGATATGTCACTCCCCGTGTCCATAGCCATCCGGAGTCTAATCGGCCGATTAAGCCCATCCATAAACCTGCGAACCCTCTCGCTCGGTGGGAAGTATGATCCACCGCATGACGAGCCAAGTCGATAAATCTCGTCTCATGCGTGTGCTGCGTCATGGTGCCACGATGGAGGCGCTCAAGCGCCTCCGAAGTACATCCCTGCGAGTAGCGAGGAGAAAGCTTCTCCATAAATAGTTCCGCAAGCGGTCCCGTGATAAGGCGGGGACCCTGCTGGTCGAGTCGAGCAATAATCTCTCCACCAAGTCTTGGCGGATCCTGCAAGTCCGAAGGTACAGAAGTCAACTCCGTTTGTCTCCACGATCCCCATAGTCTTGAGAATCTCATGGCAGCTGAATAAGAAGTCCTGAGGATCCTCTGATGTGGCTCCGCCGAATGTAGTGGTAAATAGCTTGGAGAACCAGATCAAGCCTCCATGACGAATCGAAGTCATGGCCGTTCCATCACGGCATGAGTCGTGGTACCGGACTGGGTGGCCACGCTGGCTGAACCGCCGGTGCCTGAGGCTGAGGAGCTGCGGCTCGGAGTATGAGCAATAGGAGTACGGGCCCCTCGCTCCGGCCGAGAAGTGGGCGGGGCAGCCGATAATAAACCCGGCTACGGCAATGCGTCCATAAATCCCGCTATTCGACCAAAGCATCCCGGAGATCCGGGGTAAATAAAGCCTCTCCCGGGACCTGAGCTGGGCCCACTGGAGCTGCTGGAACCGGAACCTCCTCGTCAATCTCAATATGAGGCTCCACCTCTGGGGTAGCTGCCTGGGGCTGAGCTCTACCCCTACCACGGCCTCTGATACGGCCTTGGCCCCTGCCCCTCACGGGAGCTGCCTGGGGCTCGGGCTGCTGGTCAGCGGACGAAGAAGCACGTGTCCTCACCATCTGCGAAAGGACAGAGTAGAAATTCAATCAATAATTGAGGAACAAGTCGCACGACAAGAAAGAACAAATGAGAGACTCTTTCCTAACTCAATAGACTCTGGAGGACAAGTACAGATGTCTCCGTACCTACCTCTCAAACTCTACTAAGCTTGTTCGTGAGTGGTGAGACCTATGTAACCTAGAGCTCTCATGCCAACTTGTCACGACCCGGATTTTTCCCCAACATCGGGATCGTGATGGCGCCTACTCGTGGTAGCTAGGCAAGCCACTGTATTCATACTATCCTGATTTTTACACAATTTTAATTAAATAAATGCGGAATGCTTTATCATAATGGAAATAACAATTCACAAGGTGAAGATCATACTGAAATCCTCTACCCAAGACGTGGAGTCACCAACTCACGAACTACTATGGAATACTACACATAAAAGTCTGAAAGAAATATAACATAATTCTGTTTGTCTCGGAACAAAGAGACTACAGCTAATAACATAAATAAAGAAAGAGACGCCGGGCCTGCGGACGCCTGCAAGCTACCTCGGTCTCAAATATGATTAGCTCCCACGCAATCGATTTACTGCTGCTGTTGCTCCTGATCGTAACATGGACCTGTGCAAAAACGCACAGAAGTGTAGTATCAGCACAACCGACCCCATGTGCTGGTAAGTGCCTGGCCTATCCCGGCGAAGTAGTGACAAGCCTAGGACCAGACACTCACATAAATCTGTGCAATTCAATATATATATGTGTACCACAAAATAACAAGAAATAATCAAGTATTAACACAATAAGGAATATCTTAAAGAATTCAACAATTAACCACAGTTAATAATTTCACAAGGAAAAACAAAGTATAATGTAAACACAAGTAATATCAATTCAAGAAATACAAGGAAAAACAAAGTATAATGTAAACACAAGTAATATCAGTTCAAGAAATAGCAAGCAGTTGCACGGCATCACCCCTCGTGCTTTTACTCTCATCCTCACCAAATAAACAAATAAAGTACACGGCATCACCCTTCGTGCTTTTACTCTCATCCTCACATCCATAGTACGGCATGATCCTTCGTACATGGTTCAATAACAGAGGGCACGGCATGATCCTTCGCGCATAATCAATAAATAAACATGGCACGACATTAACCTTCGTGCATAAATAAATAAAACATGGCACGGCATCACCCTTCGTGCATTATCACTCTTCCTCACCCAAATAACAATCACAGTTAAGGGCAAAGAAAGAAACAGTAATTCATAAACCGTCCCATCAAGGGCAATCAATAATTATCTTCACAACAAGTCCCAACAAGGGAGAACAATAACAATTAATCTGTAATATATCTCAAAATAATCATTATTCAACGACTCACGGTCATACTAGACGCCGGTGTATGGATGCTCGTCACCACGGCCCATACACCGCACTCGATCACATAACACATAGCACATAATCATATTCCCTCAAGCTAGGATAGAACAAACACTTACCTCGAATGCTTATGAACAATTCAATCCGTTGAAATGTCTTTTCTTTCAATTTGGCTCCAATCCAACCGTATCTATACACAATTGATTTAATATCATCAATTCTACTCAACAAACTAATTCTTAAGACCAAATACAACTTTTACAACATTATGCCCGGAATAGTGAATTTCAACCCCGGGCCCACATGGTCGGAACTCGGGGTTAGGACCAAAATCCGGTTACCCATCCCCACGAGTTCATGTATATGATTTGTTTCAAAATCGGACCTCAATTCGAGGTCCAATTCCCCAATTTATGAAAAATCCTATTTTCTAACAAAAACAAGAATTATACCATGAAAATCATTGATTTCTTATGAAAAACATGTTTAATGATGTTAGGAATTGAAAGAATTAAGTAAAAAGTGACTTACAATCGTTTTGATGAAGAAGAAATCCTTGAAGAATCGCAAATGGGTGTTTTGGTTTTGTAAAATGTGAAGAAATGAGTGAAATTCGTGTTTTTTAGGTATGTGTGTTCGCATTTGCGAACATGGGTTCGCAATTGCGAACCCCGACCAATTTCTGGAGTTTTAAAAAATAAGCTAAGGGTGGGAAGTTCGCATTTGCGATCACTGGCAGGCAAAGGGCTGTTCGCATTTGCGAACCAATGTTCGCATTTGCGAACACATGCTGTATAAGGCAGTGTTCGCATTTGCGAACAATGGTTCGCATTTGCGAACCAAGGCAGTATGGGAAATGTTCGCATTTGCGAACTATTGTTCGCATTTGCGAACATAGGCAGCACTGGGGACCTTCGCAAATGCGAACAATTGTTCGCATTTGCGAACAAGGCTGGCTTCGCATTTGCGATCAAGGTTCGCATTTGCGAACCTTGCCTTACACTGTCCCCTTCGCAATTGCGAAGCCAACAGCTGGGTGAAAAAGCCAACAGTTCAAAATTCAGAATTTCATCCAACGGCCTATCAAATCTTTACCCGAGCCTCCCGGGCTCCAAACCAAACATGTACATAACCTCACAAACACATTATGGACTTGTTCGTGCGATCACATCGCCAATATCACTTCGTTTTAATCAAATCAAGCCTCAAATGCATGATTTTCATACCTTTAGTTTTCAAAACTTTCAAACTTGGGACTCAAGGTCCAAAACATCTCGAACGACATCCAAATGTCACCAAACTTTACAGAAATCACATATATAATATTTAAGACTTGTACCGGGCGTCGGAACCAAAATACGAGCCCGATACCAAGGTCAATTAATTTATTTCCTTTAATAATTACATCAAAAACAATTTCACATAAAAATTCATAACTTGGGCTCTAGGCCTCGGAATTCGACTCCGGACGCATGTCCAAGTCCCATATTTTCCTACGGACCTCTCGGGACCATCCAATCTCGGGTCCGGATCCGTTTACCAAAAATGTTGACCGAAGTCAACCATATCAATATTAATATCATTTTTTATCCAAATTTCTCATAGAATTCATATTTTCTATCAAAAAATCTTTTCGGCTACATGCTCGGATCGTGCACGTAAATCGAGGCAACATAGAATGAGGTTTTCAAGGCCTCAGAAGCTCGAAATGATTAATTAACTAAGTGATGACCCTTTGGGTCGTCACAAGAGTTAATTAGAAAATGTCACAAAAAATAAGGAAAATCAGAGAAAATTAACAAAAATACAAAAATACTAGGAAAATTAAAGGAAATAGCAAAAATGTCATAAAAATACCAGAAAAATTAGAAACAATAGGAAAATAAAAGAGAAACAACAATTGGAAATAAATACAAAAGGAGAAAATAAAATACAAAAGAAAAATACAACAAAAATAATTAAATACTAGAGAAAATACATAAAATACAATAAAATTGGGCCAAAATTCAAAACACAGGCCCAAATTGTCACAGCCCAAAGGAAATATTCCAAACGCTTAACCAAAACGACGGCGTAAAGGGCGATTAAATCGCAGTTGTTAAAGATATTGATCTAACGGACCACGTGAGGCGGTTTGAATAAAAAGAAACGGCGTCGTTGAAGGATATAATCCTGGCCGTCCAAGGAGTTGATCAAACGGATGGTGTTAAGTATCTTAAAATAATTAAACGATGTAGTATATTGAATAAATCCTGGCCGTCCATATTTGGAGATCTAACGGAGGCCAGGTCGCCTCTCACTAATTTAAACAATGGCGTTTAAGGAGAATTAATCCTGGCTATTGATTATAACTGATCCAAAGGCCAGGATCACCCAGGCCCAAAGAGGTATAAAAACCTCGTCTCTCATTCAGAGACCAAACGCACACACGCTAATACACAGCCTCCCAAAGCCTAGCCGCCTGTCTCTTCTTCTTCATCTTCTTCAACCGTCTCCAATGGAGACCAGCCTGAAACTATGGCCTTTTCCGGCCAAAACCAACCTCAAACCTCTTTCCCTTCACTCTCTCACACCACGACCACCCTAAAAACCCTAGGAATCCAGAAAAGTCCCATCTTCTTGAAAGTCCGGTCACCGGAACTTTGCTGGTGATCTTCAACCTATGAAACAGACTCCCAAATTTACACCCCATGGCCACTATAAGGAGATCTTTCACCCCATATAGTTGGTTTGCTACGAATAACCGTGGAACTGTTCGAATCTTGCAAAGAAGTTCGCTGGAATCCTATCTCCGGCGAACACCCAAATATAACCCACCCCCAAATACATCCCAATAACACCCAGAACGCCTCTCTACCACTGAAAACCCAAAAATAAATCCATTTGAGGAAATCTGGAAAAATCAGAATTCAAGTCTTTGAAAACCTTGAAGCCTGGAAAAGAAAAGAAAAAGAAAGAAAGAAAATAAAGAAGAAAGAAAAGAACATGAGACAAATCATGCAATCTAAGTTCCATGCTCTTTGTCTTCTTTGCTTTTGTCTTCTAAAACTCTTTTATATGATTTCTTGCATGTTTTTGCTTATTCGTCTTCTAGGATTTCTGTATATAATCCTTTGCATGTTCTTGACTGTTAGTCTTTTGAATAGTTCTATTATTAGCCTATGATAATCTCATCTATCATGTTCTTTGCACATAACTGATCTGTTTTAGCTATTTAGGATTTTTTTACACGTTCAACACATGAATCTTGTTCAAATATGTTTCTTTATGTGATTTGTTCACTGTGCCTAGTCTGAAATTACGATTTGATTGATTGGGATTCAACCATTATCAAATTTACCTCTGAGTTCTGGTTAATTGAAGAATGATTTATGATTAGGGCTATATGTGCAAAACGACATGAATTGGCTATATTTGTAATTGATTCATATGTTAGACTATTTTGAATTCTATTGTGCTTTGTGGTAATTGGTTATACCTGTAAAGATAAGTATAGTTTCTTTTAGTTTAGTAATCTGGCTATTATTGAAAAATGACTTAGTTTGGCTATTATTAAAATAATTGGAACTGTTTGTTAGCCTGGTCATTTCTGAAACATTAGAGTGGTTAGTTCTGCAATCTAATCCTGGTTAGTTAATAAAAATAAAAAGGGTTATATTTTAAATTAGTCAAAATCTATTGAAGATAAGGTTAAAATTGAAAAGAGGCTGGGGTTTAAAATCTGGCTAAGTTTTAAATGGATTAGAAGATATTGGCTAATAGTTAAATGGGTATAAAACCTGAGATATCTTGACCTTAGTAGGTCGGGTAAATAATAAATAATAATAAGGGCATAATGGGAACCATATATGGTATAATTGTAGATTTAATAGAGCCTATAGGGACAAAACAGACTTTAATGCTTAGTATTCTTGTAATTAACCATAAGATAAAGGGTAAGATAGGCATAGTAAAAAGGTATAAGTGAAATAACCCTTAGCAAGTGAGGGCAGACTAGTAATATACCTTTAATGGAATCAAATAGAATTACCTAGAACCTTCCAGTAGGGGCTGGAAGGCATTTCGAGCTTAAAATAAAGGTACTAAACTGTAACTAATAAGAGAATTAAGGGGAGGGAACTAAGAATAAGAATTTTGTATTTCCCCCTCAAAATTTTACACAAATCACCTATAAATAGGCTTCACTTAAGCCTAAATAAGAGGTTGAACATTCTGAGGTTACAAAATTATGAAGTTAGACATTAGATATTGGGGTTGGAGAATTCTGAAATTAGAAAATACTGATTTGAATTGAAGGCTAGGAGTCGAGGGTTTCAAATTCTGGAGTTCTAGCTTGAGTTTCCTGCTGTTAAGTACTGTTGGATTCTATTGGATTTCTTCAATTCTACTTGTTGGTTGCTTAATTGTTGGGTTTGAAGATTATACTTGGCTGTTATATTGTTGCTTTGCTGTGATTGTTCTTCTACTGTTCTGCTGCTGTAATCGCTGACTATTCTTCATCTCATTGCCTAGACTCATATGTTTCCTTTGCTGAACCAGGTACACTTTTCTATCCAGAAATGTAATTGTCAGTTAATTGAAGGAAATGAAAGCTTTATGAGTTGCAAATGAAGTATGCTGCTGTATTTTCTATAGATTTATAGTTATCGTGTATTAGACTTTCTGTAATTTGATAGTATTATTTGTAATAGCTAAATATGTACGAAATTGAAACAATGTAATAGGTAAAGTAGAGTAGAGCACACGTAGATATAAGCATCCTTAAATTTAGTTTAAAAACAGGTTAATTCGTAACTTTAACTCATCTAGCTAATACTAGCTTCGTAATCTGAATAGTAATCATATTAACCATATTAATTTGAGCATGATAATTAGAAATAATTAACTTAGTTACAGCATGTTTCATCACTTCAATTAGCTTAATAACAATCTAGAATAGAATAAGTTAGAATCAGTAATTAATAACAAGTCAAATTCGCACTGTTAAGTATCGTATCACTGTTTAAAGTAGCTGAGATAGTAGTTTATTGTTTAAGTTCCATTAATAATTGGTAATTAGAATTCAGAATCAATGTTGATAAACCTGTACTTCAGTTCCTTATTAAATAAAAAATGCCATTGTTTAATTTATTCTATCGTTTTAATGAATATTTGTATAGTGGTTATGAAATCTCGATTCTGTTTTGTATTCTTCTCATCTGACTTGGGCTTAATCAATAGTATAGGCCCAGATCCAACTGGATTTATCGTTGGGCCTCTGAATAACAATTTTTACATATACTGGGATTCTAAAACACAGTTGTGTGAACTGGACTGTTAAATTCAGTCCACAATGTCCAGGCCTGGAAATGGAATATTGGGCCTGAACATAATTCTGAAAAATACAAAAAAAAAATAGAGATATAATTAGGATAAAAACCAAAAATAGACAATATAATACTCAATAGGATTGGACTTCTAAAATAACGGGACGAGCCTTGTATAATAACAAAATATGCGGGGCCCCCATATAAACATTAATAAATGATAGACTCGGGAAGACCGTTTAGCAAATTTCACGGTCTTTCCTAAAAGATAATAAGCCGTAGTCGTTATAGGCACGATCTAAAATATACATTCCTTAATACGAGTGCACATTTATGTGACTCAAATCTTAAATCCCGACGAAGCTGAAACGTATTAAAGTCACAGGCGTACTGGTTGCGGTGTGACTCAAAATGCATTTTCACGACGTCGTAAGTCGTTAAAATATCAAAAACAAAACATTCACATTTTATAAAAGCATATAACGAAATCAAATAAAGTTAAAAATGATAGTTGAGCGACCGTGCTAAAACCACGGAACTCGGGAGTTCCTAACACCTTCTCCCGGGTTAAGAGAATTTCTTATTCGGATTTTTAGTTTCGCGGGCTGTTTAAAAATAGAGTCAATTTCCTCGGATTCGGGATTAACCGGTGACTTGGGACACCATTATCTTCCCAAGTGGCGACTGTGAAACTCTAAATAAAATCCCGTTCCGATTGTCCTTAAAGTGGAAAAACTCCTTCCTCGTTGTTATTATTATATCCTTTCCCGGATGTATTAGTAATTAATGAGGTATACCTTATTCCCTTTCCGGAAAAAAGAGGTAGTAAAAAGGGAGGTGTGACAGCTCTGGCGACTCTGCTAGGGATAAACAACCCAGAACTTCGGTTCAGGGTTTAGTGATTCGAGCTCGATTGAATTGTCATTCTTGACATTATTTGACTTCATTATATGCTTTGATCAATGTGTTACGTGTTTACCGCTTTGATATTACATGGATTGTATATATAAAATTATGCCGAAAACCTTTCTCATCTTACCTCCGGGGATGTGCTTATTGGTTGAGACTCACCTTTCTGTTAGTGTCACACCGTAAATAAGAACTAGAGGCCAGATATGTTACAAAGCCGAACGACCCCGCGGGTCCTCGGTACGTAGCCCCCTCCTCCATCAGAGTTGTCCACTCGGGTACACGGTCTAGCACCATGAAGAAACCATAAGATATTGAACATAGGTCTAGGACGATTATTTGCATCATAACTAACTTAGGGGACTCAACACAGGGGTTGGGTCCGTCTAGGACAGGTGACCGGAATATCAAAGACCGAGCATATTATATGTTGCATTTATTTGTCCTGGATTATTATGCGGACCGGCTAAATTCCTGGAAAAAAAAAGAAGAAAGAAAATTTTAGAATAGAAAATATCGAAACTGTGTCGAAACTTGAAAAGAAAGTGTGAGAATAGGTTGAACGATGCTGTTAAAATCATTGGTCACAAATAATCTTACCAAAACTACGCAAGTTTGATTCTAGCCATTAGGTGGGATATGTAGGCAACCCTTGACGGGTCCAACCACCCTTTTAGAAAATGACCAATAAAATGTCGAATTTTAGTTTTTAATAAATCGAAGTGATTGCTGTTTTTGGAAATAGCCGAATGGTCCGAAAGGACGCCGGAAGGCTATTTTGCAAAAATGGCCACTTTGAGGTCATGTCTTTTTCCTTTTAAAATAAATAGCCCGGAAAGGCTAATTATTTCAAAAAATAATGAAAAATTGTCTGTGAAAAAATATTTTCCCTTTTTCTGAATAAAATCGCCTTTAATAAATGTGTAGGATGAGCACAGTACAAAATGAACCCTTTGCTTTAATGAACAAAATCCCTTTGGAGTTGAGATTATGGTGGAACAATCTGGGCCAAGAGGGACAGGTTTGGGTCAACCGATATCTAAAAGATCTTACTGGGTTGATGGACGTAATACCCCGTGGTGATATCATTCGGGCTCTCGTTGCTTGTTGGGATCCTGCACATAATGTGCTACATTTCTCAGATTTTGAGCTCACTCCTACATTAGAAGAAATTGCTTATTATATCGGGAAAGGTGAGGTTCCCCTGAAGGATAAATACGCGGTGGCTCCGAGGGCAATTACAGTGCACATATTCCTCGATTCCCTGAAAATCGCCAGGAACGTTCATAATGAAGACTTGGCTCACGGGTTTTGTACTTTGAGTTTCATCTACCGCAGATATGGTCATATTGGGGGATTTAAGGATCCTACAATTGTATGCTAAATTCTCCAACTGTGAGTTTTGGCTCGAGTTAGTAGCATTTCTGGGTCATGTGGTGTCTTGTGATGGTATTCAGGTTGACCCGAAGAAGATAGAGGCGGTGCAGATTGGCCTAGACCGTCCTCGGCTACAGAGATTAGGAGTTTCCTTTGTTTCACGGGGTATTATCGCCGGTTTGTTCAGGGATTTTCATCCATTGCTTCTTCTTTGACTAGGTTGACGTAAAATGGTGCACCATTCGTGTGGTCGGATGAGTGCGAGGAGAGCTTTCAGAAGCTCAAGACAGCTTTGACCACAGCTCCAGTATTAGTGTTGCCATTAGCTTTGGGTTCATATACTGTATATTGTGATGCCTCGAGAGTGGGGATAGGTTGTGTATTGATGCAGGAGGGTAGAGTGATTGCTTATGCTTCTCGGCAGTTGAAGCCTCATGAGAAGAACTACCCTGTTCATGATTTGGAGCTAGCTGCCATAGTTTATGCCTTGAAGATTTGGAGGCACTACTTGTACGGCGTGTCCTGTGAGGTGTACACCGATCATCGTAGTCTTCAGCATTTGTTCAAACAAAGGGATCTTAATTTGAGACAGCGGAGATGGCTTGAGTTGCTCAAGGATTATGACATTACTATCCTATATCATCCGAGGAAGGCGAATGTAGTGGCCGATGCTTTGAGCCGAAATGCGGTCAGTATGGGCAGCTTAGCATATATTCCAGTTGGAGAGAGATCAGTTGCTTATGCTGTTTAGGCGTTAGCCAATCGGCTAGTGAGGTTAGACATTTCAGAGCCCAGCAGGGTGTTGGCTTGTGTTGTATCTCGGTCTTCTTTATATGATCGTATTCGTGAGCGCCGGTATGATGATCCACACTTGCTTGTCCTTAAGGACGTAGTTCAGCATGATGATGCTAGAGATGTCACTATTGATAGTGATGGTGTATTGAGGATGCAGGGCCGGATATGCGTGCCCAATGTTGATGGCCTTCGTGAGTTGATATTGGAGGAGGCCCATAGCTCGCGGTATTCTATCCATCCAGGTGCCGCGAAGATGTACCAAGACTTGAAACAACATTATTGGTGGAGGAAGATGAAGATGGACATTGTTAGACATGTAGCACGGTGCCTCAACTGTCAGCAGGTTAAGTATGAGCATCAGAGGCCCGGTGGCGTGTTTCGGCGTATTGATATTCCCGAGTGGAAGTGGGAAAGGATCACTATGGACTTTGTTACTGGATTCCCTCGGACAACGAGGAAGTTTGATTCATTTTGGGTGATTGTGGATAGGCTGACCAAGTCAGCTCACTTCATTCATGTGTGTACTACGTACTCCTCGGAGCGGTTAGCTGAGATATTCATTCGGGAGATCGTGAGATTGCATGGAGTCCCAGTTTCTATCATATCAGACAGAGGTACTCAGTTTATTTCGCAGTTCTGGAGGACATTTCAGCGTGAGTTGGGCTCTCGGATTGAGTTGAGTACTGCATTCCATCCTTAAATGGACGGACACTCCAAGCGTACTATTCAAATATTGGAGGATATGTTGAGAGCTTGTGTTATTGACTTTGATGGTTCATGGGCTGATTATTTGCCTCTCGCAGAGTTTGCCTATAACAACAGCTACCAATCCAGTATCCAGATGGCGCCGTATGAGGCTTTATATGGGAGACGGTGTAGATCTCTAGTTGGTTGGTTTGAGCCCGGTGAGGCAAGGTTGTTGGGGAAAAAGTTAGTCCAGGATGCTTTGGACAGGGTGAAGGTGATTCGGGAGAGACTTCGCATAGCTCAGTCGCGCCAGAAGAGTTATGCGGACCAGAAGGTTCGGGATGTATCTTATTCTGTGGGTGAGAAGGTCTTAGTGAAGGTTTCGCCTACGAAAGGCATCATGAGATTTGAGAAGAAAGGAAAGCTCAGTCCGAGATTCATTGGCCCTTTTGAGATCCTCAGGAGGATTGGAGAGGTGGCCTATATGCTTGCTTTGCCACCCAGTCTATCGGGAGTTCATCCAGTGTTCCACGTATCCATGCTCCGGAAATATGTTGGCGACCCATCGCATGTGTTGGATTTTAGCACTATTCAGCTTGATGATGACTTGACCTATGATGTGGAGCCTATAGCTATATTGGGTCGTCAGGTGAGGGGATTGAGATCCAAGGACATTGCATCAGTAAAGGTTTAGTGGAGAGGTCGACCCATGGAGGAGGCCACTTGGGAGATCGAGCGGGAGATGTGGAGCAGATATCCTCACTTATTTGAGTCTCCAGGTATGTTTCTTGACCCGCTCGAGGACGAGCATTTGCTTAAGTGGGGGAGAATGTGACGACCTGACCCGTCGTCACGAGAATTACCACCCCGTTACCCCTTCATTTATATGTTTCATGTTTCTATATCGGTGTTAGAGTCTATCGGGTGAGTTAGGAGTGATTCTGGTTGAAAATGAGGCATATAGCCTTTTGAAATGAAGCTTGTTTATGAAAAGTCAACCTGGAGTTGACTATGTGGTTAGAGGGCTCGGAATCGAATTCTGATGATTTGGTTAGTTCCGGGAGGTGATTTGTGACTTAGGAGAGCGATCAGAATCGAATTTGGAGGTCCGGTGTAGAAATAAGCTTGAATTGGCTAAGTTGGAATTTTGGTGGAATCCGATCGATAGGTGAGATTTTGATCCGGGAGTCGGAATGGAATTTCGACAGTTAAAGTAGCTTCTTTAGGTGATTTTGGATATGTCTGCAAATTTTCAGGTCATTCGGATATCGTTTGGTCGGGTTTTTGATTGGATGTTGTTTTCGGAAGTTCTAGTTGAAACTTAGGCTTGAATTCGCCTTGATTTGATGATTTTCGTGTTTAAGGGTGTGTTTTTATGATTGGAACAAGTTCGTATCGTGTTTTGGAGTAGGTTGGTGGTTTTCGTTGGGGTCCCGGGGGCCTCGGGGTGAATCCGGGGGTCCAAATGGACCATTTTTTATTAGAGGAAACATCAGAATTGCTGTCATAACTACATGGCCAATTTGCTCTCTACGATCGTATGAGGAGCCATGCGATCGCGTAGAAGGATTTTGTGAGGCAGTGGATTTGTTCTCTACGATTGCATGGCCTAAGCTGCGATCGCATAGCAACGGGATGTGAAGCAGTGCGATCGCGAGGCCCAGGACGCGACTGCATAGAGACTTTTGAGAGGCAGCTATTTCTTATACTATGCGATCGCATAGTGATGATTGCGATCGCATAGAGTGTTGTGGAGCTCAGGAAATTAATTCATCGCGATCGCATTTCAGTTGGTGTGATCACATAGAGATAAATGCCTGATAGAAGGGTTAAAAACCAGAACATTTCAGTCGCGAACTTACACTATATTTCCTCCATTTTTGAGTTCCTTGAGAGCTAAGTAATGGGAATTGAAGGGGATTTCATCGGGAAAACATTGGAGGTAAGTTATATGGTCTAAATACACGATTTTATCTTAGAATCTTCAATAATTTCACTGAAAATAGAAGGATTAATGGGGGAATTTTGCTCTAAGCCTAGGTTATGGTAAATCATCGATTTGAATGGGCAAACGGAGTCCGATTTTGATAAACTTTATATGTATGGACTCGTGTTGAGATAAGGATTCCGAAAATGTAACTTTTGTAATTTTTTGAGAAGCGTACCGAAAGTTGGGTTTTGGCAACTTTGTGGTTTTTGGTGTAATTCGAGTTGTTTCGATTGGGTAATGTCCCTTTAGCCTATTTTGATGCATTTCTATTGATTTTGATCAGATTCTACACCTGTGGTGGCCGATTCTCGTGGCAAGTGCATTGCGGACTAGTCTTCGAGCGTCAAGGTGAGTAATGGGTATGGGTGATGACCAGCGGGTTCGAAACCTCGATATATTACTATGTGACGATGTATTGAGGCGAGACACGTACTCTCCTGTGAGTGCGCGGTCGAATGTGATTGGGGACTATGGCTTAGTCCGACCTGTTGATACTATACTCTGTTGTTGGCTACTATTGAGCCGGTGAACCTCCTACTTGGATGGTTGTGGATATCTTTGGGCTATGAGCCAGTTATTGGGATCCCGCGAGGATCGTTGCTATTGTTTCTATGATATTGGCATGCTATTTTGATACCAGTCCTGAGCTATTATTGTCTAAAATGGTTTTCCAAACTCTGGAATTTCTGAAACATTGTTTTCTACTGAAAAATGATAAAAAGAGTTTTCAAATACTATTTTCGAGCTTGCGAGGCTGCATTGAATTATAAGTGACTGATAGTGGATCGGGCTGCACGCCACAACATATCATGATATTGTGGTTGGCCTGTAGGAGCCCCTCTGGAGTCTGAACCCCCACAGTGAGCACGGGTACCCAAATGGATCGGGCTACGCGTCGTAGCGGTCATATTCATGCATTGCATTGCATTTAGCTATACCTGTTATTTTGATAGGTGATATTGCTGGTTTATGATATTGCTCATGTTGATAACTGATTCAGGATATTGTTGTTTATCTTTTCCTCGGGATTATTTACTTTTATTACCGCTGAGTTGGAATTACTCACACCCAACTCCCTGTACCTTGTGTACAGATCCAGGTACATCACAGCAGTGTTGATTCTATAGCTGCTCGGGAGTTGCATTTGGACAGTCGAGGTAGCTGCCAGCATCCGCAGGACCTGACTCTCCAGTTTACCCTTATTTTATTTAGTCTATTCCACACTTATGCACAGTTGTATACACTATCACGACTTATAAATTCTGGTAGAGGCTCATGACTTGTGACTCCTGATTCGTTGGGAGGTTATACTGGTTTTGGTATGTCTAATCCCGGTGTGTTGGATATTATCTTTATTATTCTATCACTGTTTATGCTTTAAAAAGTGTCAAGTGTGAGCTGATAGCTTCGTGTTTCAATTGATTGGT